>JAEQBA010000680.1:0-118691 GCA_019434445.1 Phalangium opilio
CTAAAATGTGGTTCAAATCACATTCAAAGGAACTAAAAAGCAGTTGAACGTTCATGAAGTGACAAGGTACGATTGTAAGTAATGTGTTTATATTTTTAAATTTTACAAGGGTATAAATACTTCTCGCAGATCTCAACAGTGTGTGAAATTTGATCACACGCATGTTACCAGTAATTGGTCCATTAACATAACAAATGTGGATGATTACCAAGAAAAAACCCATTTGTTTTCAATCGTGATTTGATACTATCATAACCAAAACTTCGGTATATCGCGTCGTTTCGAGGATACCTTTAGACACTTAATACTAGTCAAAACCTATTGGTGAGAAATTAACAATTGCTAAACTTGTTTGAAATAAACCAAGGTTTTGAACGCAGAATTTATCCCAGTCTGTTTATTTAGCAGTAAAGATCTTCTCAAGACACACATCTTATCAGTTTGATACATGGAAATTTCACCGGTGATAAATTTAAAGTGCAACGTCTAATAAATCCGCATCTCTTTTATCGGTATCATCGCCTTTTCGATCTTACGTTGAAATTTAAAAATATCATTTAACCACTTTGGAACAGAAAAAACTCCAATGCAAAACAGATGGACAGGAGTAGGTTCAATAGACAATGACCAGGGGAGGGCCGCCACACGCGTTTTTCCCCGGCGCGTGTTTTATTAGGCGGGCCCTCCCGGTCATTGTCTATTGAACCTACTCCTGTCCATCTGGTTTTGCATTGGAGTTTTTCTGTTCCAAAGTGGTTAAATTTATAAAAATATTAAACACATTACTTACAATCGTACCTTTGTCACTTCATGAACGTTCAACTGCTTTAGTTCCTTTGAATGTGATTTGAACCACATTTAGTAGTTTAACAAAACTTTGATCCACTTCCTTAGTCGTTCGTTTTCCATATAAACTTTTGCAGTTGGATTAGGAATTTATCTAGAGTTCTAAATCTCACAAAACTAAAGTAATTTAAAATCACGAATTAATGTATTCCGATTAAGAGTAAGACGTTTATATTCTAGGAATTCATACATTACTAGGTAATAAGGTATTCATCACATTTATATCACATGGGAATTTGGGATATGGAACTTTGAAATTCGATTTCAAAACCATAGAAGTTAGTAAAGCGATGTAGAATTTCGGAAAAAGTAATTTTAATCGCCGAAATAATAAAAATTAGAACAGAAACATGAAAAGCTTGGGGAAAAATAATAAATAAACTTGCAACAAAATAAGAAAAGTTGAAACGTTTCAGTAGGAACAACAAAAGTTTGAAAAGGAATAAAAAACGTATCAGCAGAAATAAATAAGTTTGAACAGTAATAAAAAACCGTTTCAGCAGAAATAAGAAATGTCTGAACAGAAACAGGGAAAAATTGAACATAAATAGTAAAACTTTGAACATAAATAGTAAAACTTTGAACATAAATAGTAAAACTTTGAACATAAATAGTGAAACTTTAAACATAAATAGTGAAACTTTAAACATAAATAGTGAAACTTTAAACATAAATAGTGAAACTTAAAACATAAATAGTGAAACTTTGAACATAAAGAGTGAAACTTTGAACATAAAGAGTGAAAACTTTGAACATAAAGAGTGAAAACTTTGAACATGAATAGTGGAAATTTAAACATAAATATTGAAACTTTAAACATAAATATTGAAACTTTAAACATAAATGGTGAACTTAAAACATAAATAGTGAAACATTGAACAGAAATAGTGAAACTTTGAACATAAAGACTGAAACTTTAAACAGAAAGAGTGAAACTTTGAACATAAATAGTGGAACTTTGAACAATAGGGAAACTTTGAACAGAAAGAGTGAAACTTCGAACATAAAGAGTGAAACTTTGAACATAATGAGTAAAACTTTGAACAGAAATAGTGAAACTTTGAACATAAAGAGTGAAACTTTTAACAGAAAGAGTGAAACTTTTAACATAAGGGGTGAAACATTGAACATAAAGAGTGAAACTTTTAACAGAAAGAGTGAAACTTTTAACATAAGGGGTGAAACTTTGAACATAAAGAGTGAAACTTTCAACATAAGGAGTGAAACTTTGAACATAAAGAGTGAAACTTTGAACATAAAGAGTGAAACTTTTAACAGAAAGAGTGAAACTTTTAACATAAATAGTGAAACTTTGAACATAAATAGTGAAACTTTGAACATAAAGAGTGAAACTTTGAACAGAAAGAGTGAAACTTTGAACAGAAAGAGTGAAACTTTGAACAGAAATAGTAAAACTTTGAACAGAAATAGTAAAACTTAAAACATAAATAGTAAAACTTTGAACAGAAATAGTGAAACTTTGAATAGAAATAAGAAAATTTTGAACAGTCATTAACAAAAGTTCGAACAGAAATAACAAGGGTTTGAACAAAAAAAAACAAAGAATTGAACAGAAAAAACAAAGGTTTAGCTACAAATAGGGTTTTTTTTTAAATTATTTGAACAGCAATTCGAAATTTTTGAATAGTAAAAGGAAAAGTTAAGAATAATAAGAAATATTAAGCAGATGACGGGCAAATTTATCAGATGAAGGAATCATTAACTAGATAATTTGAAAATATAGTATATGAAGGAAAAATTAAGCAAAGGAACGAAAATTAAAAAGTTTTAAAACAGAAATAAGAAAAGTTTGAACAGAAATAACAAAGGTTTGAACAGAAATAACAGAGGTTTGAACAGGAATAACAAAGGTTTGAGTGAAAATAACACAGTTTTGAATAAATATAACAGAGGTTTGAATAAAAATAACAAACGTTTGAAGAGTAATAGGAAAGGTGTGAACAGTAATAGGAAACGTATGAAAAGTAATAGGAAAGGTGTGAACAGTAATAGGAAACGTATGAAAAGTAATAGGAGAGGTGTGAACAGTAATAGGAATTTAGGAAACGTATGAAAAGTAATAGGAAAGGTGTGAACAGTAATAGGAAAGGTATGAACAGTAATAGGAAAGGTGTGAACAGTAATAGGAAAGGTGTGAACAGTAATAGGAAAGGTGTGAACAGTAATTGTAAAGGTGTGAACAGTAATTGGAAAGATGTGAACAGTAATAGGAAAGGTGTGAACAGTAATTGGAAAGGTATGAACAGTAATAGGAAAGGTATGAACAGTAATAGGAAAGGTGTGAACGGAAATAGTGAAACACTGAACAAAAATAGTGAAACTCTGAACAAAAATAGTGAAACTCTGAACAAAAATAGTGAAACTCTGAACAAAAATAGTGAAACTCTGAACAGAAATAGTGAAACTCTGAACAGAAATAGTGAAACATGAACAGAAATAGTGAAACGCCGAACAGAAATAGTGAAACGCCGAACAGAAATAGTGAAACGCCGAACAGAAATAGTGAAACGCCGAACAGAAATAGTGAAACGCCGAACAGAAATAGTGAAACACTGAACAGAAATAGTGAAACACTGAACAGAAATAGTGAAACTCTGAACAGAAATAGTGAAACTCTGAACAGAAATAGTGAAACTCTGAACAGAAATAGTGAAACACCGAACAGAAATAGTGAAACACCGAACAGAGATAGTGAAACGCCGAACAGAAATAGTGAAACGCCGAACAGAAATAGTGAAACGCCGAACAGAAATAGTGAAACGCCGAACAGAAATAGTGAAACGCCGAACAGAAATAGTGAAACGCCGAACAGAAATAGTGAAACGCCGAACAGAAATAGTGAAACGCCGAACAGAAATAGTGAAACGCCGAACAGAAATAGTGAAACGCCGAACAGAAATAGTGAAACGCCGAACAGAAATAGTGAAACGCCGAACAGAAATAGTGAAACGCCGAACAGAAATAGTGAAACGCCGAACAGAAATAGTGAAACGCCGAACAGAAATAGTGAAACGCCGAACAGAAATAGTGAAACACCGAACAGAAATAGTGAAACACTGAACAGAAATAGTGAAACACTGAACAGAAATAGTGAAACACCGAACAGAAATAGTGAAACACCGAACAGAAATAGTGAAACACTGAACAGAAATAGTGAAATACTGAACAGAAATAGTGAAACTCCGAACAGAAATAGTGAAACATTGAACAGAAATAGTGAAACGCCGAACAATCGTTTTTCATCGAGACTGAGCGAAAATTCGGGACGGGACCAAGTTACGCTCTATTGTTCTTCTTCAGAATGACTAATACCCCTCAAATTTTGCAGCACGGTCGCCCATTGTTAGTTCGATGCTCGGTTTTCAGTGTGATTAGAACCCTTTTCGCCGTAACTCGGCCTTTAACGAATTTAAACTACGGAACATCTAGGGCGCTACACGCTTTACTATCGTTTTCTTATAACTATTATCCCACTAGAATATATAAATAAAAAAGGTTTAAGGTGCAAATGATGCAACTCCAAAGGTTATTAAACAGCGGTTGTTTTTACTATTGCCAGGCTTACTATAAAAGCTACAGCTGATGAAAGTGATATAACATTCATAATGCCACGTCTAAGTAGCCAAGATCGAGCGAGGTTGATCGCGCTGCATGAAACCGGTCGAAGTGTCCCACAAATAGCTGATCTACTTAATTGTTCTCAACCAACTGTTCGATATTGGATAGCCGCTCATGCTGAAGATGGACGTTTAACTGATAAACCACGAGAAGGGGCGCCAAGAGTGACTACCCAGCAAGATGATGAAATCATTTCAGCTATTGTGTTCAACAATCCTCAAGTCACGAGTCGTCCTATTAAGGTTCTCCTGGACTTGGAAGCATCAGAACAAACCATAAGAAGAAGAACTCGTATGTCCGGTCTACGAAGTCGTATTGCTGCCAACAAACCTTTCCTTAAGCCTGAACATGAGCGTCAACGTCTTCATTTTGCGCAAACGTATCAACATTGGGGTAATGAATGGAATCAAGTAGTCATAAGTTATGAGTCTACCTTTTGCTCGAGTCTTGATCATCAGTGTCAGGTTTGGAGGGAAAGAGGTTGCAGATATGAACCGCAAAATGTTAATTCGCAGAAAATGAGTGGCCGCTTTTCGGTTCCCGTTTGGGGATACATAACTTCCGAAGGACTTGGGAGTTTGACTCGCATTGATGGACATCTGAACTCTGCAAAATATATAGATATCATAGAGCATAGTTTCTTCCCTCATGTCCTAGACCATTATTTTCCGGATGGCCTCTTTACGTTCCAGCAAGATAATTCCAGGATACATACTTCACGCGCAACGATGGCATACTTTTCTGATCGGCATCCTGAATTGGAACTTTTACAATGGCCAACTTGTTCACCAGATATGTCACCCATTGAAAACGTATGGGCGGAAATGAAAAAAGGTGTGGCCGCTATGGATATTACTCCAAACGATCCCGATCAGCTATGGGACATGGTGCGGGCTACGTGGGACGAAATAGGAGAAAGGCCAAATTATTCCGAAGAACTGTTTGCGTCCATGCCAAGGAGATTGCAAAAGGTGATAGACGTCAATGGAAAGATGACGAAATATTAAATTAAATACAATTAATAAAACGTAATTGAATAATAACGTAATAATAATAACAAAAAGTCTTCGATACATTTATCTGTATTAAATAAAGGAGAAGGCAAATGTGAGAAATTAAAATAGCTTCGAGATGTGTCACTGGTATTTCTTTGGTTTCTTTTATGTTAATTGAAAGTATACTTCAATGCCTTTGTGTCAAGTCGCGTTTAACTTCAATTAGCGAAGCCATTTTACCATTGACGTCTATCACCTTTTGCAATCTCCTTGGCATGGACGAGAACAGGTCTTCGTAACAATTTGACCTTTCTCCTATTTCGTCCCACGGAACCAACACCATGGCCCATAGATATTCTGGATCTTTTGGAGTAATATCCATAGCGGCCAAACCTATTTTCATATTCGCCAATAAGTTTTCAATAGGTGACATATCTGGGGAACTCGTTGGCCATGGTAAAATCTCCAATTCAGGATGCCTGACAGAAAAGTATGCAACCGTTGCGCGTGACGTATGTATCCTGGAAGTATCTTGCTGGAACTTGCAGAGACAATCTGAAAAATAATTGTCTACGACATGAGGGACAAACTATGCTCTAAAATATCTATATATTATTCACAGTTTAGATGTCCATCAAAGTGAGTCAAACTCCCAAGTCCTTTGGAAGTGATGTATCCCCAAACGGGACCCGAAAAGCGGCAGAGCATTTTCTGCGAATTATCGTGTTGCGGTTAATATCTGCAATATCTCCCTCCAAATCCGACACTGGTGAAGAAGACTCGAGAAAAAGTTAGACTCCATACTTATGTCTACCTGATTTGGTCAAAATGAAGACGTTGACGCTCAAGTTAAGGCTTGAGAAAGGTTTGATGGCAACAATACACTTCAAAGACCGGACCATTTATTCTTATTGTTTGTTCTGATGTTTCCAAGTCCAGGAGAACCTTAATGGGATGACTCGTGACTTGAGGATTGTAGAACACAATACCTGTGTAAATTCTCTTAGGGAACTTGCATGTGTGATCTGAGAGACTTTTCTTTAGAGGGTTTATGAATTTAGTTTAATGTTGGTTAAGTTGTCTAGGGGAATAATTAAAGAGTGTCATCATTGGTAAAGAATATGGACAACGGGCCGATATGACTTTATACTGTATTTATTAAGACAATCCCTTTAGAACAAGAATTAATGGCAACGCGATACTAATAATAAAACGCAATTAATGATAAGATAATTATGCATCATATGTTAAATGACTATAATACACATTACATAGAAGGGGGAATGGCTGGATACCCTTGTTTTACGGGAGTTACGTTAATGACGCCGGCTTTTACGGAACTTGTGGTAGGTGGTCCTACGCCCACATTGTTTTAGATTAAATTGTTTAGAGCGTAATCTCGCGGACGGCACTGCTCGAACCATTTGCGCACATATAGTTTATCTTGGGTGGCAAATCTTGGCCCACGAAGACAGGGGTTTCTCGGCGCGGTCTTAGAAGTCGTTTCCGTATAGTTTATATGAGACGGTAATGTCCTGGGCACGGTCTTCGGGTGGTGGAGTTAGATTTCTCGGCACTTAAGTTTGTTCAACGCCTATCATAGATAGATCTAGCGGGCACGAAGTCTTAGGCGCCCATTCGTCGTTGACCAGCCTGATCCCTCAGAGGGTAAAAATACTAGAATCAAAAGTAGATAGGGGGAAAGTAAAGCTCGAGGATGGTCCCCCACCTTTGACTGTGGGTTTCCTCTAAGTTTAGAAGCTCTCTCTCCTCTCCCTTACCCCCTATGCGAGTTAGCCAATGACGTTTGAGAAAACACCCCAACCCCTTATCGATTTGTTTTTTGAGAGGTAGTTCATAGCGACGGCAGCGCCCCGGGATAGTAGCCGGTGAAATTGTCTGCTCTAAAGGAAAATTCAAATCGACCAAGTGTTACATCGTTTAAAAATTCGGGGCGCTGATTTTTATCCTTTAATAGTCCAGGCAAAAAGAAATGCAGAATAACCACCACTATCTTCTTCATGTTTTGACTTAAGAAGATCACAAATCATATCATATAACAGTTCATTCATGGATCCATTACCTTTCATACAGTTAAATATTCTAATTCTACTTCCAGTATCGTCCGTGGTAAAAAGATCATTTATTAATTTTAACGTATCCACTCACAGATGTTGCTTTACCGTATATCCGTATGCAATCTTGTTAAGCCTTGGCTAGTAGGAGTCCTTTTAAAACTGTTTACAGAACTATTTTTCAGTTGCAAATAGGCACTGGCAATGTGCAATGCCTCTAATACGCGAGGGGGTAGGAACTGTGAGAGAGAGGAAAGGGGGTTTCTAGGTTTTCATGGCGCGGGGGATCTTCCAAGTGCTTTACTTTCCCCCCTATCTACTTTTGCTAGAATCTCCTATCTGGTAACCTTTCTTCCTCTTAAAACCTCTCATCGTTTGAGCCGGGTCAGGTGATGTTGTTCTTAGTATTCGTCTGAGCTCGTATTCACCTGGCACTCAGAGAGCTCGTGATTCGATTCGGTTTTCAGGGGTCGCAGGAGGTTCTGGTTTAATTTGCCGTTAAAAGAGTGGCGGGTCGTTCTGGTTGACACAGGGCATTTGTTCCGGCTCGCGCAAAGGTTAAGCAGCTCTTTTGGGGTAATCCAGCCATGGATGTAAACAAGATTTCAAATGATATTTTAAAGGGGTAAACAAAAAAGGTTTTCAATTAAATTGAATTGATATGCAAAAACATAAAATAAACTGGTATGCGTGACAATAATATGAATTACTGAAGAAGGGTAACTAATCCGTTACAAATCTCTTAGGCGATTGAATTATAGGCCATAACTGAACACCTAGAATGTATTGTTAACACGACATATAGGGAGACAGCAATGGCCAGGGAGGGAAAGAACAAGCGCCGTCGTGCAACCCCTCTACTGGTTTAGCGTTTTCATGAGCGAGTACTGTGCTCCCTCGGTAGAGGGGATGACACCGACGTAAGAGATAGATACCCGTGACGTTGCAAGATATGGTGTGCTCTCTCTTTATTATTATAGAGCCACCAATTTCTTAGTCATCGTGAAGACATAAATTCTAATCAAATTCGTTATACTTCTGAACTTTCCAGCGCACCAACTTTCAGATCAAGGGTGTTAACAGGAGGGTAAAGAGGAAGATCAAGTGCATTTTTATCGAATCTTCCATTAATTATAAGACCAATCTAAATAGTCAACCGTTCAGAAAATATCTCCGACTTATTACAAAATTCTAAGTTGTAGATTCAGATTTCATGGTTAAATAGCTGCGCATCAATAATATCTTGGCACGCCCTGCCTTACTGCGAACCAAACACATGTGGCACGCGCTATTTTCGAGAGCAATTATAACGCGAGAAGTGATAAACAATGCGCGGGATGTCAAAAACGTAACGCGCGACAAAGAGTATGCTAGGAGTATTTTGTTCGCTTGGTTGGAGGCGCTGCGTTTAACAGTGAAATGTGAAACTATTTTGATCTTTATAATAGCTCGGAGATATTTCCTGAATGATTAACTATGCATATAGGTCTTATAATTAGTAAAAGAATGGATGAAACGAATGACTTGGTTTTTCCTCTTCACCCTCCCATTAAGTGCCACAATGCACGAACGAAACAGAAGAGCATTTCGGGGAAGAAGGTGCCATGAAATCAACCACAAATTCCATGGTTCCCCCATTCTATGGCCTGATACCCTACAAGGTTCGCGTTGAAGTATAGTTGCCTGAATAGTAAACAATTGAAGCCTGTCATGGGGCCCATAGTGACAAAATAAATGTGGTTGAGTGAGCTTTCATTCTGTAACCTTCAATGTGACTTTGGTCTTGATGCCATAAATAGATTGGCTTTTTGGAGCCACCAAAGGGTAAAATTGTCTGGCACCTCCGGTGAAAACGTTCGATAAATCTTCAAAGTAATACAGTGACAGCGGTTTAGAGATTCCATGGCATTAACGTCTTATTTGATATTAAACATTCTTAGTGACACTAACCCTTTATGCGGTGTTCAAATCCCCTCCAGTATGAATAACCCTACGTTTAGTAGATTAATTCTGTTATTTTCACGACCTATGTTTTTTATTAAACCTAACACGTATTCATTTTTAATGGGTACTCAGTGAGAACGAATTTTGGTGTAGCTAATTGTTAAACAAGCCGTCGCGCGAGAGAAAGTTTTTTTTGGACACGACTGTACTATGGTTTACCAATTGAGGTAAAGCCTTAACGATACTTTCTAAACTAGCAGCTATTGAAGTATTAACTGCTATATTTTGAGCTACGGCTTTTGCCTGGACAGTAGAATTATCAACTAAAGTTTGAATTAAAGGCATTAGACAATTCCATACATCCTCAGCTTAATTGTGTATCAGTTCGGAAGGTTAAAGGAAGGGATGTCAACTTCCCCAAGAAACCGGTTCTCGGTTGACCGATTATTTTAAATGGCTTTTATAACCGATCCACTGGACAAAAAAAAAGGTTTTTATTCGGCCGTAATTATGTTTTTGATAAATTTTTAAAAAATATCTGCCCCAATGTACAATCAATGGCAAGTGCTAGACCTAGTCGTTTTAAAAAGTTTTTATTGCAATATAAAGTTTGTAAACAATTGTTTTTTACATTTATACAAAGTATAATTATTTAATCCTGCCAATACTTTTGATTTAAACCATGCAGAAACACTCGCTCTGATATGTGGTCACTTGTGAGGCGAGAACGATTATCACGCACAACTTCATTAATTATTGAAACTAGTCTTTCCGAGGCAACTGAGCTACCTAATACTGTGCAATATTTTAGTCCTAAATTTTATAGAAGTGGAATGCAGACTTTCGATTTAAACCAAAGTTCTTCTGGTTTGTTAGTTCGAGGCAAAGTTGGTTGTTGAAAATATAACTTTAACTCGTTTGGTAAGCTACTTAGAGAAGAACAACAGTCATATAGTTTTTCCTCGTGACCCTCCCATAATAGAGATTTTGTGTCTAATTGTTGGTTAGGTTCTTCAGGATCATTCTTTCACATACATTCACAGTTTCTTCCAATTTTTTTATTCTTCTGTAATGTCAGCCACAGCTTGACTTGCAATTAGTGTTGGAATGTACTAGATTTTCTTAAATCTAGGGTCAAATAAAATCGCTCTTACTAGCAACTTATTTATTTTAAGTTGTTGAGACCTTGGTGTAAGAGGTTCCAACAACCTTTAACGTAAACGTTCAGCTGGTTCACTTTGACAACAAATTTTTTCCATTGCTTTGAACAAACATGACACCATAGATAGAACTAAACCTCCTGTAACATAGTTTCTACCTAAAATGTCTCTTGTAGCTTGTCCTAAGGGAGCTAAAACCTTTTTAAACTCTACCAGTATTTCGATTTCAAAACCTGAGAGCATTTTTCATGCCGAAGACCTAAAAGATGGACTAGCCATTTTAGCTACGTAAGGAGCAAGTACTATTTATCTTTCCAACATGTAATATGTTGAGTTCCACCTTGTTACAACAGACTGGATAAATAGTAAAACTTTACCTTCAGGAATTCCTTCTTCAGCTCTTAAGAGATCCATAAACACTACGCTATGACGCGCAAACGAAACTAGGTTTTTCACTTTGGTCCCTTTAAAGTTGCGTTAGCTCCGGACTTGAAAAATACGGTTTTCAGTTAAACCGGGCGATTTTTTGACATCCCTTGTTAAAGGTTGTCTTTTGGAACCAGCTGCTCTCGAAGAGCGCGACGGAGACATCTGAGTTCCGAAAGTTCTAACTTCTGGATTAGTTATGGTTTTTGCAAAACTAACTTTAGGTCTGACGCTTTTTCAATCTTGTTTGGGAGGAACAAGGGTATCTTTTGTTTCAAACCCAGTTTGAGGAGGTAAGGTAGATAGGCCAGGACAGATAGGCCAAAAAAGGGCTTGACCTAGAACATTTGAACATAAAGATGAAAATTGGTACATGTGTTGTTTCTGACCCAACAAAAATTATACTCAAAGTCCCCTGCTGTAGAGCGCGAGCTTTCGCCGCCATCTTGGAAAATGGCCGCCGGGAATGCCAGCTACAATGTGCTCCACGTTCTTCTTCAAAATTTATGAAAATTGGCAAACATAATGATTGAAACCACATAGATATCATGGCAAAATTTTACAGCTCTGTGTTCAATAGTTTGGTCGCCATATTGGAAAATGGCCGCCGTGAATGCTAGGTACATTATATTTCACCATGTTGTTGGAAAATTATTAAAATTGATAGGCATTATAATCAGAGCTGTGTAAACCTCATAGTAAAATATTGAAGTCATTCATGAGATAGTTTAACCGCCATGTTGGAAAATGGCCGCTAGGAATGTCATTTAGATACAGTATACTTTTCAAAATTTATGAAAATTGGTAAATTTATTGCTGAAGACCGTGTAATTACCGTACCTGAATATTGAAGACGTGCTGCTGATAGTTTGGGTGCCATCTTGGAAAATGGCTGCGTGAGATGCCAAATATATTACCGATATATAAATTTTTTCGATATTTCTTTTCTGGGTAGATGATTTTCATGAACGTAATAAACACCATAAAAATAACTGTTTCCAAGTCTAAGTTATCGACCCCATCTTTAAAAATAGTCACTGAAAGATTACTATCCTAAAATCTGAAACAAAGAAAAGCAAAGCTATATCTGATGCAGGAACAACAGTGGTGTGAATGGGTCTTTGACTTTAGCGATGGCGAACCCATCCCCACTGTTCGGGATTAAATCGTTTTCTAGCTCTTGTTAACTTAATATTTTCGTTAAAAACTCTCAACGTATTTGTAAGATGTTGATTATCTGTCATTACTTTAAATCCCACCTTATCATAACCACATCCAGCTACAGCATGTAAATGAAAGAATTGTTCTATGAACCTTTTTTTCTCAAGTGTTTGAGATTCTCTTCTTGGTGTGGTTTTGGTTGCAGATTTAAGACTGAAGACTTTTCAATTCGGGTGTGCTACTGTAGCAAAAGAACCATGACATTCCGCAACTTCAATGGCTAGGAAACGATTTAAACCACGAAGAATGGGGATGGGTTCCCGATCCCGAATACTAAGTTCCATTCATGCCACTCAAGACCAAGGTTTAATACTACTAATCTGTAACTGCGGAACCTCTACCTCTACGGTGGATGTAGATGATCCGAATTAATTTGCTCAGCATTGCGTGGACATTGTCGCTGTACTATCTGTGATGGATCAGATGCAAAAGGGCTCCTTGTAGCGGAGGGGGCCCGAGTTCGGTGTGCCGGTTCGGGAGTCGCTTGGGTTCGTCCTTGGTTCAGATTGTTCCTTGCCCCTTTCGCCCAGGTGTTGCCTTAAATGGCTCAACCCGCTATTGGCAACCCTCTGAGGGTCGCGAATACATTGTTTCGGTCGTGTGGCAATGATGTGCTTGGAGGGAAATCTTCCGTCCCCTCGAGCCTTCTGCTGCCTTAATCCTTCCCTGTCACCGACCACCTTCTGGCTGGGCTCGCCGCTGACGGTGTCCAGCTTCTGTCACCTGCTCAAGGGGCGTTTGTCGGGGCCGCTGGCCGATCCCGTGTGCCTTGACGGCGTTTCTGCAGGTTCAATTTGGAATATGATGAGCCCCCAGGTAGGTTCTGCGCCTAATCAAGGCCTCTGACATGCAATTATTGTGAAAAATTCAGGCTGACGACATGAATGTGAATGAAATGTTAGAGATTTGTCTTAAATCTAATCTTTAACAACACGAGAATGTATAAACCCCCATATTAAATTATATACCCTAATCAACATGTTGAGAATTACAGCTTTGAATAACTTTTCTTTCTTTCAGAATTTAGGGTAATAATTTTCGAGTGGCCATTTTTAAAGATGGCGTCGATAATATCGACTTGCAGAGGGCTATTTTTTGGTGTTTAAAACGTTAATGAAAATCATCTACTCAATATAGGAATTTCGAAAATATTATATTTTTGAAATATATTTAGTATTTCCAGCAGTTATTTTTCAAGATGGCGCCCAAACTATCAGTAGCATGTCTTCAATATTCAATAATAATGTTTAGACGGTCTTCAACATAATAATTACCAAGTTTCATAATTTATGAATAATATACTCTATCTAAATGACATTCCCGGCGGCCATTTTCCAACTTGGCGGCCAAACTATCTGATTAATGGCTTCAATATTTTACTATGAGGTTCACAAAGCTCTGATTGTAATACCTATCAATTTTCATAATTTTCGAACAACATGGTGAAATATACTGTACCTTGCATTCACGGCGGCCATTTTCCAATATGGCGACCAAACTATCGAACACAGAGCTATAAAATTTTTCTATGATGCTCATGTGGTCCCAGTCATAATGTGTACCAATTTTCATAATTTTTGAAGAAGAATGTGTAATACATTGTAGCTGGCATTCCCGGCGGCCATTTTCCAAGATGGCGGCGAAAGCTCGCGCTCTACAGCAGGGGACTTTTAGTATATTTTTTGTTGGGTTGAAAATAACACATGTACCAATTTTCATCTTTATGTTCAAATGTTCTAGGTCAAACCCTAAAAGTCCTGGGCTAAGAGGGAGTTGAACTATCCTTTGGAGCAGGAATGCTCTTATGAGGGAATAATTGATAGGGAGAAAATCTCGAAGCTAAATAGGCTGCAGTCCTCTCTTTCTTTTCAGCATCTTCTTCAAAGCGAAGAATACGGTTAAAGTTTTTTAAAAGGATCTTCGATTTCAGGCGGTGATAGGGTATCCCCAGTAACACAAGACTCCAGAATGTAATCCTATAAGCGTCGTCGTGCCCTATAAGTATCCCGAGAAATTTGGAGATAACGGTTTAAATGCTGTCTAGGGGATAGTTCGAGAACTGTCTAAGATAATATTATTTTGGAGTGTCATTTCACAGTCCGACGACTGTTTCGTTTTGAGTCCCTAGTGTCGTAATATTAATAGAGTTATAATCAAACACGCCGATCACTATTATTTTAGTCCTACGGTGTCCCGTTTTTAGTTCTATTAAAAGACAATTCTCAAACTGTACTTATTTGAGTTACCAGCCTCCTGTTTTTGGTTATGTCAAAAGACAGTCCTCCTATTGTGCTATTTTGAGTTACTATCGCCCTGGTTTCAGTTTCATTAAAAGATGATCTGCCGACAATTCTACTTTGAGTTACCAGCGTAATGTTTTTTGTATTGTTAAAAGACAGTTCTCCGACAATTCTACTTTGAGTTACCAGGGTAATGTTTTTCGTCTTGTTAAAAGACAGTTCTCCGACTGTGCTACTTTGAGTTACCAGGGTCCCGTTTATAGACTTGTTTAAAGATAATCCTCCTATTGCGCTACCTTTATCTACCAGCGTCTCGTTTTTAGTCTTGTTGAAAGATAATCCTCCGACTGTGCCACTTTCAGTTACTAGCCTTCAGTTATTAGTCTCGTAAGTAGACTCTCCCCCGACTTTTCTATTTAGGCACGCGTCTAAAGCATTTCCAAAGGAAATTTTAACAAAATTTAGATTGTTTGGAAAATTTCTTAATTTTTGCCGTGCACCTCTGCCACGCAAACTTATTTTTTTGATCTGCACAGGGACATCCATTTGAGATGGATTGAAAATAATGATGGGCGACCTGCGGCACCGTATCTCTCCCAATGTACCTCGCGCACGCCCCTACCCTTCGGTAGGCGATTGCTTAGTGCTGCCGCGTAGCGCCATTTTATTTGTATGAGAACTAGCTTCTACTTTGTAGATAGAGGGAGCGCCCTTTTACAATTTCATCCAGTACGACCCTACCTAACCGCTGAGGATGCTGGGAGGACTATGGTGCCGTAGGTGGGGGTACACAGGCAACGCTATAGGTATGAGGGTTTCCACTCCATTCCTCTCTCCTTCAAGGTTGGGACTCCAGGCATAGCCGACTCCATCACGCACTCGACAACAGAAAGCAACTCGCGCCAGCGTGGGAAATAGGGCGGTGACACAGGGCAAATGACCAGTTTAAAAATTGCCTGGTCCAGTTCAAAAATGAAATCGGAGGGGGGTCAGTGGTCCACGAGGCTACTAAGAAAGTTCAAGGGTAACCAGACTTCACACATTAAAATTCTAATATTTTAATTATCCACTTCTTTGGTTTAGCAGACGACGTGCTCTGGTCAATGATCACGGACCAGTTTACTTATTCTAAGTCAGGAAAGTCGCTGGCCTAATGTCCAGTTTAAAAAATCCTTATTTGGTCACGGACCAGAAAACTCACGTAAACGCGACGCGAATGACGACTGAGGAGAGGCGAAATAGCCCGGCCTCCTTTTACGTCCCCCCCTTGTATTTTGAAAGTGGGACTGGGACTATGGCGCGCGAATACTTGGGCATCTTATACCTTCTCCCTAGCAAAATAGATATCGCTTCTTGGTAAAACTTCATATAACTAAAACCATAAGTTTATAAGATATGTTCCATAACAAGGTTCATACAACTTTTCGAAAAGAAATTTCCCTGAGATTTCCAGGCTTTCCCCCATATACTTCCCTGAGTTTTCAAGGTTTTTCTCCTATATGGAGTATCCTAAGGGGCAAATAGGACTATTACATAATCAAAGGATATCCCCGTATCTCTAATATAACCAGAATTACGAGCTTATAAAATTTAGTGTAATGTTAATCCTATGGAGGAGGCAAGTACCTACAAGCACCCGGGGCAAGTACCTACAACCACCCGGAGCAAGTACCTACAAGCACCCGGAGCAAGTACCTACAAGCACCCGGAGCAAGTACCTACAAGCACCCGGAGCAAGTACCTACAAGCACCCGGAGCAAGTACCTACAAGCACCCGAGGCAAGTACCTACAAGCACCCACAAGTACCTACAAGCACCCACAAGTACCTACAAGCAACCACAAGTACCCACAAGTACCTACAAGCACCCACAAGTACCCACAAGCACCCACAAGTACCCACAAGTACCTACAAGCACCCACAAGTACCTACAAGCACCCACAAGTACCCACAAGCACCCACAAGTACCTACAAGCACCTACAAGCACCCACAAGCACCCACAAGCACCCACAAGCACCCACAAGTACCTACAAGCACCCACAAGTACCTACAAGCACCGACAAGTACCTACAAGCACCCACAAGTACCTACAAGCACCCACAAGTACCTACAAGCACCCACAAGTACCCACAAGCACCCACAAGTACCCACAAGCACCCACAAGTACCCACAAGCACCCACAAGTACCTACAAGCACCCAAAAGTACCTACAAGCACCCACAAGTACCTACAAGCACCCGAAAGTACCTACAAGCACCCACAAGTACCTACAAGCACCCACAAGCACCCACAAGTACCTATAAGCACCCACAAGTACCCACAAGCACCCACAAGTACCCACAAGCACCCACAAGTACCCACAAGCACCCACAAGTACCCACAAGCACCCACAAGTACCCACAAGCACCCACAAGTACCCACAAGCACCCACAAGTACCCACAAGTACCCACAAGCACCCACAAGTACCTACAAGCACCCACAAGCACCCACAAGCACCCACAAGTACCCACAAGCACCCACAAGTACCTACAAGCACCCACAAGTACCTACAAGCACCTACAAGCACCCACAAGCACCCACAAGCACCCACAAGTACCTACAAGCACCTACAAGCACCCACAAGCACCCACAACCACCCACAAGCACCCACAAGCACCCACAAGCACCCACAAGCACCCACAAGCACCCACAAGCACCCACAAGTACCCACAAGCACCCACAAGTACCTACAAGCACCCACAAGTACCTACAAGCACCCACAAGTACCTACAAGCACCCACAAGTACCTACAAGCACCCACAAGTACCTACAAGCACCCACAAGTACCTACAAGCACCCACGAGTACCTACAAGCACCCACAAGTACCTACAGGCACCCACAAGTACCTACAAGCACCCACAAGTACCTACAAGCACCCACAAGTACCTACAAGCACCCACAAGTACCCACAAGTACCCACAAGTACCTACAAGCACCCACAAGTACCTACAAGCACCCACAAGTACCTACAAGCACCCACAAGTACCCACAAGTACCTACAAGCACCCACAAGTACCCACAAGCACCCACATGTACCCACAAGTACCTACAAGCACCCACAAGTACCCACAAGCACCCACAAGTACCTACAAGCACCCACAAGTACCTACAAGCACCCACAAGTACCTACAAGCACCCACAAGTACCTACAAGCACCCACAAGTACCTACAAGCACCCACAAGTACCTACAAGCACGCACAAGTACCCACAAGCACGCACAAGTACCCACAAGCACCCACAAGTACCTACAAGCACCCACAAGTACCCACAAGCACCCACAAGTACCTACAAGCACCCACAAGTACCCACAAGTACCCACAAGCACCCACAAGTACCTACAAGCACCCACAAGCACCCACAAGCACCCACAAGAACCCACAAGCACCCACAAGTACCTACAAGCACCCACAAGTACCCACAAGCACCCACAAGTACCCACAAGCACCCACAAGTACCCACAAGCACCCACAAGTACCCACAAGCACCCACAAGTACCCACAAGCACCCACAAGTACCTACAAGCACCCACAAGTACCCACAAGTACCCACAAGTACCTACAAGCACCCACAAGTACCCACAAGCACCCACAAGTATCTACAAGTACCTACCGCTCTCTCAGAATACAGGGTCGCTAGTTTTTGAAATTACATTACCTTGATTTTAAATATACAGTAAAACATTGTTTTTTATATGTTAACGACTGTCCTCATTTTTACGATCTTCGTTGATTGCTTGCCCATCTTTTCTTCATTATCGGACAAATCTGGAGTCGTTGTAACCGTCGAAAGGGGCAAACTTTCACCAGTGGATGCTGTCGTGTTTGATGCCATATTTTCCTGCTAAATGGTAAATAAATTTAAGCTTCTCCATCAGTATTTATCGACACTGTATAAATATTGTTATCTGTCCCGCCATATAGGCATAAGTAAATATATTTGTAACATAAAGTCCCTTTTACAAAGGTGGGGTGGCGTAGCGGCAAAGGTGGTGTGGCGAAGCGGCTTGCGCTTTCGTCTCGCAGCAAGAGGATCCCGGGTTCGATCCCGTACTTTGGCACCGGGTGAAAATCTGGGAACATATCTTTCTGCGTAGAGTTTGCAAGTTCTCTCCCCGCTTGTGAAAAGCGGAGTTTTCCTCCGCGGTCTAACCCGGTTTCTCCTTTCCATCAAAACTTGCAGAGGTTAACGGTAATAGTTAATTAGTTACTATAGGGCGCTGTAGGTTAGCTGTTTCATAGGGGCTAGCCACCACCCCTCTATGCATTGTAAAGGGACCCACCTGTAAACAAGCCACAGGCTTATTGTGGAAATCCCTTCATAGACAAAGCTCATATTATTGTTTTTGGTTCTGGACTATAAAGTAATGAATTTTAATTAACCGCCACTAAAGTTTTGGTTATTAATTAGTCTTGGGAAGCGCAGGTTATGTTGTTGTCTTCTAGAACTTTGCTATTAAACTAAATAAAATACCTGTTTTTATAGTTCCTTTGAGCGAGGTTGTTCAATGTCCCGTAAAATCTGTTCGTCTAAGTTCATAACTGTATCTTTATCACTAGATGGAATGTCGTTCTGGTTGTAGTACAACAAGGAGCTTAATTGACTTCCAGGATCATCGGTTGAAAATCATTGATAGTTGAAGCTCGGTTAACGCTTGGGCTGTCGTTAGTGAAACCTTTTGCGTTCTGAAGTGAATGTTTGCTCCAAATCCAAACAAGGTAATTGTTCCCAACGATAGAATTGATTCTTCAGATGTTATTAACACTTAATGTTTATGCAATGTTTTGTTTTCGATTTGGAGATCCACTAGTGTTGTTCCAATGCAATTGGTCACATCTACTACGGATTTAATTGACTCGTTTAAACGTTGGAATGATGCGTCACTCAATGTTTCCCAAATGTTTTGTGGCAATCTGGAATAACAACGATCGGTGCGGACAGTACTGTCACACGTTGTTTTTTAGTTTAATACATTCACTCTGACCAGATATGGAGGTTTTTCCGTTCTAAAGGCAAAGGAAAAATTATTATTAGAGATAGAACATTAAGATTTTAAAGGTGTGCAGTTGGCTTTAAATTGAGCAAACACAAATAACTTGTTAGTAGGTGTTTTCTGGGCGTGGATAGCCGTTTAAGGCTTAGCACAAATTTATCAATCCCTCTTATTTATTTTAAGCATTTGGAACTTCCGTGTAAGTGAATGAGCCTGGTTTAGTTTTGGGAAAAAAGAGATGAAAATACAATATTACTTCTTTTAAACACGATTGTGTGTAAGAACGGATACCATAAATTGTTAATGGGACAAGATATTGTATTGAGGTAGAAATATATGTGATCAGCATAAGTAGCACTGTCATAGACAGCTTACGACCATGGAGAATTCACACCATTTACACCTGTTGGACAGAAAGTCGTCTGCTTTTGCGCTCTAGAGATCCTGACCTTCTGGTGTAAATAGTTTGAATCCTCCATGAGTGTAAACTATGTATGACTCAATAAGAAACCTGACCTAAACTGACAAAGACAGAAGCTAAATGTTCTCGTGTTACCGTTGATTCTTGACTCCAGCACTTGATGGTAACTTTGTCTCTTGACGGTAGCTTTAGTCGTTGACGGTAATTTCAATCCTTCAAGGAAACTGAGGTACTAGACTCAAACTCCGGTTCTTGGCAATAAATCTGATGCTTGATCGTTACTACTTGAGAGTTCAGGAGAACTTTAGAAATGATGGCTGAAATCAAATGTTTAAATTATATCAAATGCACAATCTTCCTCTAAAAAGTATAATTAAATATTCATATATAATAGCATTCAAATTTCTTTATATTGACGCAACAAACAAAAAACAAAACGTAATAGTAAGAATAACAATTCTTAACAAAAGGGTAACGTTTAGATCGACTCACTCCACAAGAGAATGATAGTTAGTTGAGGAGGTAAATATACTCGGTACAAAACACTGGCTGTTGAACTCGGCCAGCTCGACCCTTCCAAACAAGCATGTGCATGTGGCATCATGGCGACGACTTTAAGCTTAAGCCTCGGACGTTCAAACATCAATTGCAATCTAACTTATTCTTCATTCAAGGAAGAAAATAACACTTGAATATCGTTTATAAATCTTTAACCTTTTAACTTTTACGAATATTTTAAAAACTATCATTCACAGTTTGCAAAATATTAATCCCAAAAAACGTCGCACATCCACACTCACCAAGAACCAGTCGAAAAATGGGAATTGGATTGGGAAAACGAAAATGACACAAACTCCGGGCTTAGCCCACTCACGGACGCTGCGCTACTCGCGCTATAATAGCGCAAGCAGCTAGCGTCGTGATGCGCGTGATCGAGCAAGCTATGTAACTTCTCAACACAAGGCAAAGAACTGCTAACGAGGTACACTAGTGTAACAACGGACGGACACACCCATAAAACAAACGCACCCCCCCAAACACACACACCCACATACACCCCGACAGCCAGACGCACACAGAAACGTCTAGTGTAATGCGTTTTGCTGACGTCATCATCGCACGGAGAGGTAAAAAGGGGTTATATACCTTTTTACGAGGGAATAAAGTATAGAACTTTTCATGTACAGATTAAGTATACCATTCTTTTATTGATCTCTCAGAAATTCTTCTTTTTCTTTAGTGGAATACATCTCACAATCTTCTTCCCAAACTTTGCGAAGCCTTCTACGATTGTCTTTTTTCGTTTGCGCCATTTCATTTTCTTCAGAAAATATGGTGTTTAATTCATCGGAAAATCTATTTCTTATTATAAGAGACATTGGCAAAACAATTGGCGCCTTGGAAAATCGTGGGGTCGCAATTGCTGCACTCTTTGGTAATGGTATGGGTGTTGATCTTCATGGTGGATGGTTCGCCAAACGATCGGCTGGGGAATGTTGAGCATTCTGCTAACACGTCTAGTGCTGAGAGTGGGGTCGTTAGACACCATATCCAAAACATTTTCCTCGACTGCCACTGCTCTTAATGCTGGACGTCCACGATCCACCCCTTGAATCAAAACGCTTCCAGTTGCCCGCAATCTTTCCTGTGTTCTTGATATTACGCGAGAATCTGGGTGACGCCTATTTGGAAACAATTCCGCGTAACGACGCGATGCGGCTTCGTAGTTTCCTTCACAATAGCCTAAAGCTAGTATCATATCGGTGTGTACTGCCATCAAAAAGCGGTTTTCTAAAACTTGGTTTTTAAAAAAGCGGGTTGGTTTCGTTCACTGTCTGCGCTGTTTAAAATCTAATTTGAAATAGGCTTAAGAATTGTTGGGAAGATCGTAGTCACGAGACTTTAGCACAGTAAAAGGCTGCACGTGCCATTACAAAATTTTTAAATGTTGGCGCGCGACGGCGAATATCAGTTTGAAATTTCAAGAAAACCAAGGCTTAGCTCAAAAACACAATAAAAATAAAATCAGCTTTAATACCCTTCCAAATTCCAACTGACTTTACAGTTAGTTGCAATCCGGCCACGAAAGCAAACAAAAGCCAGCGATTCATCAAGTTTTGAGAATCGAATGTGAGAACATCTAGTCAGACTCTCATTCCATGAGGCAAAACACGCTACACCGCCAAAAACTGACATTTAGTTGATTTCTTAATTTGGCTTCTGACTTTACGATACATTGCCCATGTGTTCCGTAACTTCTTACTCCATTGGCGATCAAATTGTTAAAATTAAGTTTTGATTCGCTTTAAACAAAAATACGTGTAATTTTGCTTGAAAAGCTTCACTTCTTTTTGCGATTCTCAGAAGAGAGTGGAAATAAAACATTAAACCTTTGTTGATTGTTTGTTAGGTTTTTCTCAATCCGGCAAGAATCTTCCCATTTGAACCCAATTTCAAGCTCACATTGGTGGAGGACTTCTTTATGGAGTTCACGGGGAAGTAAATCGCGCGCGCGCGCGCGAGCGAGCGCGATTACTAAACACGTGAGTCCCCTTAAAAATGTATTCAACCCGCTGGGCTTTTGATTAATTTAATTAATTTTAAGGGGTCATCCGTAAATGATTCTTATCATAACTTTTAAACGGTGGCCTGGATGACAAAATGCCATAGAACATTTTCGACTTAAAATCGCTCATAGAACCCGCAGTAGTTCGGTTATACCACCCTTTTAGAATCACCCTGTATATTGTTGCCAAAGTTTTTTGGAGAATCTAGTACTATTCTTAGCATTCATAACCAGCTAATAGATGCTAATTTAGTAAGCACTATACTTCAACACATTCACGGTTCCTTTGTTTCGCTTTATAATAGAAATAAACCATGTAAAAGGAAGAAAGGAGAACTCTGTGATACGAAATCGAAAAGTGATCTCGTCGTTTTTATGTTTTTACAATCTGTTAGACAGAACATGGATTTCTATAAATCGACAACTTTGCCCATTGGTCAAATAGATGACAATGAATTGTTACTCTTGTGCCAAGTGTACGCTGAAGGCATTCTAAATTACTGGTGTCAAAACGTAGAATCTCTAGCATACTAAATACTGTCACTGATGATAATGACGAAGATATTCAAGCAAATATTGAAGATGAAGAGAAGTATGTGAGATCTTTCTTAACGGTTGGTGGAGGATGTATGGGGCAAATATGGAGAAAGAGCAAAAGAAGATCTTTCCTTGGAAATAAAAGTCTGAGCGACAAACAGATTGCTGAAGCAAAGTTACTCTATGACACAGTTCTGAATCTTCGCCAAACTAATGAGGAGAAAGAACAGATATTATTCTCATGGATCAAAATAAGAGATGCTGGAGGATTATTTATACCTAGAGAACAACTGCGACATTACCTACTCATCCTTAATAGGATTTGTAGATCAGTACTTAACCAAAAGGGTATTCTAAAACATGGCCGAAATATTCTTCAAGCTGTGGTTGACGCCGTGAAAGAAAATCAAGAAACACTAAGGGAAGCGTTTTTGGTTGGAACGGAAGCTGTGATTGGATATGATGCGGCTGAAGCCTTTCAAAGGGAATTGGAAAGAAAATTTGTTCACGCACTTAGCAACGAATTTCTAACTGCAATGGATGAAAGGATAAAAGATGAAAAAAATGATCGTTCAAAGGGAGCTAGTGGTTTGCGAGATGAACTATACATTCTATCCAAGAAAGGTAGCAAGAAAGATTCCCCCAAGATCTCGGACGCTTCATCATCGAAAAGTAAGCATTCTAAAACGCCATTAACAGTAAAAACACGAAATCGGCTTCGCAACCGCAAACACCGAAAACTAAACCAACGCAACCCAACAAGAAATCTAGTAAAGCTTCACCACACGTTTCAATCATTAAGAAAAGAAAATATTCAAGAAAAGAGACAAACGATGGTGCAACTAGAAGTGCAAACGTTAAACATGTCGATATTCAAGTTCCATCCAAACCTACGGCAAATGAAATTCTAGTCACCCCTTAAAATAAGAAACCTATAAAGCAATGTGATTTGGTTGAAAAGCTGTCGGAAGAACAGCCCTACAAGGGTAGGCCAAAAAGAGTGATAAAGCTTCCTAGTCGATATGAGTGATATTTTTTATTTTTTTTATTACTTAACGAGTTTAGAGTTAAAATATTTAAACATTTGTTATTTTTTAGTTGTCATCAGAGAAATTAAAGTTAATTTTTGCCAAATTTATCACCAAATGATTCTCAGGGGTACATCGCGATATCCTTTCCCGCTGTGATGACCTTTAATGTCTATTCTTGTTAGGATTGACTTGCGCGATGTGTTAAAATTCACGCTTGTAAGCTTTCCTCCAGCTGCGTGTTTATATTGCGAGAAAAGGGTTTCAACAGCGCTGCCGTTTATGCGTATTGGGCTCAAGTAATGATCGCCATTGGGATAAATTCTGTTAACCCTTTTATCCCGTAGACCATCACACGAAGCAATGTCCACGTCTGCCATGAAATAAATTTTTTCTGGCGAGGATGCCCAGGGATAAAATCTTTATCTTCATCTAAAATTAAATTATATTATATATTCTAAAAGAGACCAGGGTTCATTAAGAAAACCAATATCTACGGATATTCAATTTCTTACCTAGAAGACTTTTCAGCCAATTTGTGAAATACTGAAGCGCCTTATCCAGGTTTTTTATGATATCACCATCTGTTGAGTCAATTTTCTTGAATTTTTGGAAAAGTCCCTCCTCAAATAACCACTTGCATGCGGTAAGGTAGTCATATGTTGCCATAACATTTTGCGCACCTTCTGGTTTATCGTCTTCATTCAGGGGATTGGCATACTCGTACAGTGCAGACAGAACTTCATTTTGCTGAAATATGTTGTGAGTTCAAATTTGGTACACGAGTTCCATTATGGACAATTGCTTTACTTGTAAAATGCGTGCCGGTTTAACATTAAGCTTCGTCCAAGCATCGCGATCAATGTAACTCTGAGTTAGGTCTGGAATAAGTCGAGGAATTTCAATGGCTCGCAATTCATCATCCCCATTTTGTTTCCACCCAAAATTTAGGCCATTGATGGAAAAGTTTTTGGCTCTCTCGGGGTCTGAGACGTACAGCTGGTTTACCAGGTTCTTTAACTAGTGTAAATTTATCCTTAGTAAGGTTAAAACATCAGAAAAATTTAAAATATGCTCTTGTACCTGGTGAGATGGACAAATGATAAAATATATCTTTCTGTCTAGTCGAAATGTGTTTGGAAATGACACTGGTACTTTCACATTAATTTCACCATTGATGAACTTGTAGCTTGGGAAAGTTTCAACCCCCACCATCATCTTAATTACTGATAAGTTAGCACTAGCACCATCACAAACAATTCCAGAAATATTGAAACCTTGAAACTGAAAACCTTTCAAGACTTGAAGTAGGCATTGTGATGTAAAATGTGCGTCGGCTGTTGATGCTACCGAGAAATATGGCCCAATCACATCGTAGTTTGATGTTAAATCTCTCCAGAGGAACTAAAGCATGTAATTGGCCTTCGTAATATACTTATCATCACGGACCTCTTCGTATAGATCTTCCAAGTAAGAGTATTCCTCTTTTGGCATTGCCAGGCCCATAATTTTGTGATACTTACTATTCCAAATTATTTTTGCCGCAACTTTAACTTCGTCAAAAATTAATAGCCCATCTGCTCTTGGTTCTGCTAGTCCTAATGAAACCTGTTCTTTTCTAAACATGTCGTATGTTTTCTTCTGTTCTTGCAAATATACGTAAGCTTCTCAATGATGGCAAGTTCAAAATATTGAAGCCTCTAAGGGCTTCACATGCGGCCTTACTCCTACAAGCAACGGCCACGATTATTTTAAAAATTATATATTATTACTTTCATAATTATTTGTTTATTAATAAATAAATTATTTACCAATTCGGTAAGTTATAACACTCCACCGATTTTTGTGTTTCCCATTTGCTGAAAATGACATTATGACGTTTAAAATTTACTCAGTTATAAAAACTTTTCATGTACAGATTAAGTATACCATTCTTTTGTTGATCTCTCAGAAATTCTTCTTTTTCTTTAGTGGAATACATCTCACAATCTTCTTCCCAAACTTTGCGAAGCCTTCTACGAATGTCTTTTTTCGTTTGCGCCATTTCATTTTCTTCAGAAAATATGGTGTTTAATTCATCGGAAAATCTATTTCTTATTATAGACGTAACATTTTTCATTTCATCATGCTGCTTGTCAGTCATAGATATTATCAGTTCATTTAGATTAGCCTTTAACCTGATGTTTTGTTTTTAACGTTGTGATACCTGTAGGACACTTTCCTCTTTTTCGCAGCGAGGCTACATGGAGAAAGGTATGAGGTTGGGCATGTGGAAGAGGGTTCACTTCTCCTTTTACGGGCACGAGGACTCGATAAGGATTTTATACGTCTTTTCAAACAAGAGTTTCTTAAGTCCCGCAGAAGACTTTTACAGTCTTTGCAAATGTTTGATCCGTCATCACTAATACGAACTTTCTTAAACCAAGCTGGGTAAAGGCTGAAGCAATATGTTTGTAGGGGTACTCATAAATTCGTAACGTTTTTGGTTTCACTGGCAATTGGGATAAATTATCTTTGAAGTCAGTGGCAATACCGATGCAAAACACGTTACTAATATTTGATAAATCAAATAGTATATCACGAGCCTTAACATCGAAGAAAACATTATTTTGGAAAACAATATTCTCTTTAACAACCCCTTTAAAAGTACGACGACCTTCATAAATCCATCAGAATTCAGTACATATTTTATCGGCTCTGTGTTATACGAATCTTCGAATGAATCCTTTCTTGTTATCTCCAATATGCACTTAAATAAATATAACAATCATTTTTTAATATCTTGGACCTTCTTTAATATTTGGGATTTTCCCCTTACATACCTTTTTATCTGTTGTGCGTTTTTCGGCTAATTCGAGATTCTTAAAATGAGATGCCAACTTTTTAAATGGTTCACCCAAAACTGTTGGAAATTCCTCGGGATTATTACATCTCATTCCTTGATCTACGTAATCACTTTGGCCTGGGGGTGGTAAACATTTCAATTTCTCCTCACAATCTGTCGAGGTACATTCCAGTCCCTACCCAAAACACACATTAATCCTTAATTACATCATATACTTGAAATAAAACGCAAAAGATAAGTACTTCATTAACTCGGGATAAAAGTTTATTCTTATGGGTAACTTCTGCCGCTGAATTAGCGCTTGTGCATTCTTCATGCTAATGTGAATATACATTTGTAATTAATAAACCGATTTATGCAAATATAATATCTATTTTTGCTTTAGTTTTTTGAACTTTAACATCATAAAGCACAAACCTGATTTTCTGAAGAGACTTCCTTTGTCAGTTTATACTTAAGCCTTGCCAATTGGTTTTGCAAGTTAAGAACCGTTTGAGTAGATACAGATTTAAATAGTTTTAGATTCAATTTACACTAAGTAGATTTGCTTGCCTTACTACCAACTTCACCAATATGAGGAATTAGGCTTTAAAATGCTGTACATTTTCCAAATTAAAGTGCGAAGTTACGCGAAACGCGCCTAAACAACGGCAAATTCACGACCGAAAGCGAAACGTAGTCTGCACTCTCCAGAAAAAATTAAATCCCCTGCTCAAACCTTCACTGAATTAAACGTATAAAAGACAAAGCTAGGGCACAGTACCCAATAATACAAGCGCGTTCTAGTCGAGCTAGCTTTTTCTCTATTAGCTCTCATCAATGGACACATTCCAGGAAATAAAAAAATTCGAAGTTTTGGTGAACAACAACTATAGTATTATCGTGTCCACGCTTTAGCCTGCTAACTAGTCACTAGTGAAAATAGGTTCTCGACATCCATTAGTATAGGAAATGAGGTAATTGGCAAACTTATGTTTAATTATTGTACTTATGATAATTTTAATGAAATTATTCGGAGGCTGTATTTCCTAGATGTTTCGATATGCAGAATAGTCTTATAATTAGTAGAAGAATCGATAAAATGTCATTTGATTTTCCCCTGCACCCTCCCTTAAGTAACAAAAGATCTCATTTCGATAAATATCATTTGATATATTCAATGCAATTGTTATAATTTTCGTAGTTATTTTTGTGTCGATATTTCTAGCGTAGGTATACCGTCATCAATTCCCAGCTAGCCTCCCAAAAATATAGATACGGGCCACGTGATGATTAAAGCAAAAAGCGTAAAACGCCGAAGAAAAACTAAAACTGAGTACATCTTTATTTATCGCGTTGTATAACTTACCCAAGAAGGTATCGTGAATATATTGGAGAGAAAACTTCCACGTTGAGTTTGAGAAAGCCGCGATGTTGTGTACGTGAGTTAAATAATAAATACATTTACAACTAAAATAAGAGTTTAATGATAATGATATACGAGGATGATCAGGTACAAAAGTAGTGTTGCTCATAAGCTCCGGAACAAGAATGCCCGTCTTCTTAGACTCTCTGATAAAAGTCGGGGAAAGTAGTTTGGGGCGCCATAAGCGATTAATAGTGGAACTAACTGGCGGGGGTTTTGAATATATCTTTGTAGGGATACTACAATACCTTCCTTTTTGTTTGTTTACAATGATGAGTTAAGATAATACTGATAATACAAGTAAGTTACATTTTGTTTAATGACATAGTTCAGTTATTCAGGTATCGAGCAGGTACGCGTTTTTCTCTCGTGGCTTTTGAGGCAGCTATAGATTCTGAAGATCTTTCTTCGGTCGTTGGGGATAATACATCCTCGTGCATCTGACTTCTCTGATTCATGGCATTATGTTGCGTGTCAAGGTTCGATGTGCGTGGTAACGTCGCGATGTTACTGTTTGATGAGGAAGGGACAGTGTTACGCCGAGGTCCGGGTGATGTCCTGGTGTGCGGTGGATTTGGTGGAGTCTTTGGCGTTAGGTCTTCCTTAAATGCGGACTCCCATACATCGAATTCCATTTCCGACGATTCTGCGGTTCCATTTCCCATGTCGTAAGCAGACCGAGGACGTATTTGGTTTTTGTGACGGCGTATTTCGCCTTGTGGTGTTCTCACGGTATACATGGTTTTTCCGATTAGGCCGCTAATGGTACGGCCAAACATCATTTCCGCGGGCGATTTGCCATTGGAAGTAGGGCGCGGCGATGATTCAGTAGAATGCGGGCGAGACGCTCGTCCAATGAGCCCAATTTGTACATGGTGAAGCCAGTGGTGAGAACATCGATAGCTTCAAATGTGTTCCGAGAGAGCTTTTTAAGGCTGTCTTTGACAGTTCGAACAGTTCGTTCAGCGGCTCCGTTAGAGGCAGGATGGTATGGAGCCGATCGCATGTGGTGAATGCCGTTTGTGCAACGAAGGACGTAAATTCGGCGCTGGTGAAACAGGTTCCGTTGTCTGTCACCAATGACAGCATGATGCCAAATCGTGCAATTAATTCCCGAAGGAATTTTATGACAGCGTGAGAGGACTGATTTTTCGTAACGCAAACCTCTAACCATTTACTGAAGCTGTCAACGACGATTAGGAGGTATACTCCTTCGATGGGGCCGGCAAAGTCCATGTGGACTCGTACCCAAGGCGTGGTCGTGGTTGGCCATGGTACATATGATTTAGGTGGCATGGCTGCATGTTCTTGACAAGTGGGGCATGTTGCGGAAAGGCGTTCAATATCGCTGTCGATATGTGGCCACCACAAGCTGGAGCGAGCCACGGCTTTCATCTTCACGGTGCCCTGATGCGAGCCATGTAGTTCGTGCAACATGAGGTTACGTTGTTTCTCTGGAATGATGACTCTATTGCCCATTAAGAGGATGCCGTGAAAGTTCGAAAGTTCCGCACGACGCGTGTGATAAACCTTTAATTCGGACGGAATCAGGGAAGGTTGCCAACCGTTCCGTAGGAATTTCTGTAACTTTTGTAGTGTAGGGTCGGTACGGGTGGCTTCTTCCAGTTGGCTAACGGTGAGTGGTCCGTTGGATGTGACTTCCCGTAACGCGAAGACGTATTCAGCGGGTACTGGCGTTATTGTGGTGTTAATAGGCAACGGTGACCGGCTAAGGGCATCCGCGTTGGCATTAAGTGACCCCTTTCGGAACTTTAGCTCATATGAGTAGGCAGCCAGTATTAGAGCCCACCGCTGAATCCGCGCTGCAGCCATAGGAGGAACGGGTTTATTACCGGCCAAGAGTGTTACGAGGGGTTGGTGATCCGTTAACAAAGTAAATTTCGTGCCGTAGATATAGTCCTTAAACTTCTCTACAGCGAATATGATAGCGAGTCCCTCTTTTTCGAGTTGAGAATAATTTTTCTCTGCTGGAGTTAGGCTTCGTGAAGCAAAGGCGATGGGTCTCTCATCTCCGTCAATAGTGTGGGAAAGTACGGCTCCAAGTCCTACGGGAGAGGCATCGCAAGCAAGAGACATCGGTTTAGAGATATCATAGTGTACCAACAGTTGTGATGTTTTGAGAGATTGCTTAGCTGCGTTGAAGGCTTCGCGCTGGGCGTCATTCCATTCCCATGGCGCCGCGTTCTGAAGAAGCTGGTATAGAGGCGCAAGTCTAGTAGCGTTGTTGGGCAGGAAGCGAGAATAATAGTTTAAGAGACCCAAAAAGGATCTCAGGGTCTCCACGTTTTCTGGCTCAGGTGCGTCCATGATTGCCCTCATTTTCCCTTCTTGAGGGTGTAGACCGTGTGCATCCAGGGTGTGGCCCAAGAATTCTATTTTTGTCAGAAGGAAGTGGCATTTTTCACGCTTTAGTTTTAAACCGTGATCTTTCAGCGTTTGGAGAACGGTGTCTAGTAAGTGAAGATGTTCTTCTTTCGTGCACCCGCCCACCAGGGTGTCGTCTTGAAATGGTGTAACTCGTTCTATTTTGTTGAGAACCATTTCCATGATCCGTTGGAAGATGGCGGAAGCCGATGCGATACCAAACGGGAGGCGGTTAAAGCGAAATAGGCCCATAGTCGTGTTAATCACAGTGTACTTCTTTGATTCTGCGTCAAGCTCAATCTGGTTGTGCGCTTCCCGTAGATCCAATTTGGAGAAGTATTTACAGCCTGCCATTTTAGTAAAGATATCCTCTGCTTTGGGCAAGGGATATTGATCCACGTTGAGTTGAGGGTTAATCGTTGTTTTAAAGTCGGCGCAAGTTCGAATCCCTCCGTTGGGCTTTTGAACGGAGACTATTGGAGAGGCGAAATCGGAGAACCTGACTGGCTCAATAATACCTTCCTTTTCCATGCGGCGAAGTTCTTCTTCGACGGCTTCTTTTCTTGCGTATGGGATAGATCTCGCCTTGCAATACTTAGGTGTTGGGTTCTCTTTCATGTTGATATGTGCTTTTACCCCTTTCAGGTGGCCAAGACCGGGCGTAAAGAGGTCTGAGTGTTTACGTAATAAAGCAGCAATTCCCGGATCGGGAGTCTGAACAGCGTGTATGTGTTCTGGGTGTTGATTGAGTGAGGGAAGGATTTGTAATTCCGAGTACAACCACTTTCGACCGCACAAGTTTGGCCTGTCACCTTGGACAACAAGGATAGGGAGACTGGCCTCTCGTGTTCCAAAGGATACTTGGACGTTTGTCTGGCCAATGATTTGAATCGCATCGCCCGTATATGATTCAAGCGTCCGGGAGAATGGGCGGACCTCGTGTTCGCTTCCGATGAGCTTGAAATCCCGTGCGGATATCATCGTGTATCCGGAACCGTTGTCGAGTTCAAATGTTATTGGTTTACCATTAACGGTCAACGTTAGCATCTCCGGAGGTGGAACAGTCTCATCTGGTGATGGAGCTGTGTCAACATTGTGTACGGTATGGGATGTAGGTGAAGGAGGCGCATGCGCCACTCGAATGTGATACACGTCTACATCATACTCATTGAGTGCCAGGTGCTCGAGATTGCCGTGGTATAGGGCTGCATCATATTCATCAAGTACCACGTGCTCGAAATTGCCGTCGGGTGCGATGTCACCGATATGATTCGATCTCGGTGGACGATAGCGGGAGTGATGATTGTTAGAATTTGTTTTTATAGGAAGAGTTGGGTTTAGACATGCTCTCGCTAGATGGCCTGTACGATTGCATCGTTAGCATATAGCAGTAATATAGGGACATTCCGAACTCCTGTGGTTGTCGTTTTTACATCGAAGACAACAACTGAAGTCTGGAATAGGTTTAGCATCTCTCGGGTTGCTTTGTCGTGTTCTCAGGTTCGTGCGAGGTTTGTCATTGTGAAGGACGTTGCCGTTGCCGTTGTTATTCCGGTAAGATCGTCCTTGTTGCTTATATTCGTTTTGCCCTTGTTGTTCCCGAGGATGATGCACATGTGCAACCTTAAGGTTAACCTCTTCATTTTTCATTTCACCAAGGCTGCGCTTGGCATTCTCCATGGCAACGAGAAGTGTGGTGGCTCGTGCCAGCGTAACCACTTTCTTTTCCTCCTCTTCGGCTATGAGTTTTTGTTGCATCGCGTCATTATTGATGCCAAAAATTTTTTGTCAACAATCATTTCATCTGGTTTATCGAACTTGCAGTTTTCCGATAGAGATTGAAGAGCCAATATGTAGGTTTCCACCGATTCACCTTGTTGGCGGTTGCGGCGATGGAAACGAAGGCGTGCTATGCATCGTAGAGGTGTGGGGTTGAAATGTTTGTTTAATGCAGCTACCAAGTCCTCATAGGACTTCGCGCTGATTTTTTCCGGCCGAAGTCTATTTCAAAGAAGCGTGTAAGTTTCGGGGCTTAAAATTGTTTGTAAGACCGCCTTTTTGGTATCCGCGTCCTCGATCTTATTCGCTTTATAATAAGCGTCTAATCGTTCGGAATATTGCTCCCATGATTCCTGTTCGTTATCGAATACATTCAATTTACCGATGATGCCTGCCGTTGCCATGGCTTATATGCGGCGATTTCCGATATAGCTCCTTTACGGTTGAATATTGGTTGGGCGATTTCCCAAGTGTTGCTGGTTGAGTGGGACGATATTTCCACGTTCTGGGCTCGGTGTAAACTTGTTAGGCCCGTATATGCGGCGATTTCCGATATAGCTCCTTTGTAGTTGAATGTTGGTTGGGCGATTTCCCAAGTGTTGCTGGTTTGTTGTGACCAAGGCCCGTTTATCGCGTATGGGTCGACCGTACTTTTATCGTAAAGCGCGTAAGGATAATTGGTCCCCGGCGAAATATCCGTGATGTTCGTGATGTATAGGCCGTTTATTTACGAAAATTAGTCCGCGAAAGTTCGTAGTTCAGTCACCGTGTCTGATGAATTGCGATTCTTGTTCCTAGCCGACGGTCGTCTAAGCCTCGTCCGCGTGGTCGTATAGACGATCTCGTCCAAAAAGTTATTTTAAAACGATATTTTTAAGTTACTTGCGTTGGTGTTGAGATCCCATCTCCGTCGCCATTTGTTGTGTACGTGAGTTAAATAATAAATACATTTACAACTAAAATAAGAGTTTAATGATAATGATATACGAGGATGATCAGGTACAAAAGTAGTGTTGCTCATAAGCTCCTGAACAAGAATGCCCGTCTTCTTAGACTCTCTGATAAAAGTCGGGGAAAGTAGTTTGGGGCGCCATAAGCGATTAATAGAGGAACTAACTGGCGGGGGTTTTGAATATATCTTTGTAGGGATACTACATGCGAGAACATGGTGACTTTTGAGTAGAAGATTTCAGTCGTAAATCGGTAGTCCGCCAAACGATTGTACGAGAGAACGTTCGGGAAGGTCCTCAAGTCCCAAGCTTCGTCTACCTTAAATAAATAGGCCGAAAACGCTTAGTGGCGTAACGTATTGGTACTCAAGCCCTGATTTGAATGCGACAAAACGGTTACGAGATATTTTAATTTCTTCCTGTTCACCCGCACTCGGCGTAAGCTTTAGCTAAATGCTAGAATGCGTAGATTTCATCTAATTGGAATCTTTAACTCGCCATTTTCTGGGCCTTACTGCTTGAACTACGGGGGAGCGGGTGTAGGAACCGTCACCCCTGACGTCACACCAAAAGTATTTGAACTTAGAAGCAAAGTGGCGTTGACGTAACTCTCGACCTATCCGCTTCGAACCCGAATGTAAGCGAGTGATCTTCGCGTTGCGTGAACGAGTAAACCTAGGGTTAATAGCCAATGAAACCCGAGTAAGGAGGAGCGGGCGGTTTAACAAAGTTTTAAGTCCCTCCCTTTTCATACAATCAGATATAGATCGGATACTGTAGATCTAGTAGCTTCGTCCGGATACTGTAGATCTAGTAGCTTCGTCCGGATACTGCAGAACTAGTAGTTTCGTCCGGATACTGCAGATCTAGTAGCTTCGTCCGGATACTGCAGAACTAGTAGTTTCGTCCGGTTACTGCAGATCTCGTAGTTTCGTCCGGATACTGTAGATCTAGTAGCTTCGTCCGGATACTGTAGATCTAGTAGCTTCGTCCGGATATTGTAGATCTATTAGCTTCGTCCGGATACTGTAGATCTAGTAGCTTCGTCCGGATACTGCAGATCTCGTAGTTTCGTCCGGATACTGTAGATCTAGTAGCTTCGTCCGGATACTGTAGATCTATTAGCTTCATCCGGATACTGTAGATCTAGTAGCTTCGTCCGGATATTGTAAATCTCGTAGCTTCGTCCGGATACTGCAGATCTCGTAGTTTCGTCCGGATACTGCAGATCTCGTAGTTTCGTTCGGATACTGTAGATCTAGTAGCTTCGTCCGGATACTCTAGATCTAGTAGCTTCGTCCGGATACTGCAGAACTAGTAGTTTCGTCCGGATACTGCAGATCTAGTAGCTTCGTCCGGATACTGCAGAACTAGTAGTTTCGTCCGGTTACTGCAGATCTCGTAGTTTCGTCCGGATACTGTAGATCTAGTAGCTTCGTCCGGATACTGTAGATCTAGTAGCTTCGTCCGGATATTGTAGATCTATTAGCTTCGTCCGGATACTGTAGATCTAGTAGCTTCGTCCGGATACTGCAGATCTCGTAGTTTCGTCCGGATACTGTAGATCTAGTAGCTTCGTCCGGATACTGTAGATCTATTAGCTTCATCCGGATACTGTAGATCTAGTAGCTTCGTCCGGATATTGTAAATCTCGTAGCTTCGTCCGGATACTGCAGATCTCGTAGTTTCGTCCGGATACTGCAGATCTCGTAGTTTCGTTCGGATACTGTAGATCTAGTAGCTTCGTCCGGATACTCTAGATCTAGTAGCTTCGTCCGGATACTGTGAATCTAGTAGCTTCGTCCGGATACTGCAGATCTGGTAGCTTCGTCCGGATACTGCAGATCTCGTAGTTTCGTCCGGATACTGCAGATCTCGTAGTTTCGTCCGGATTCTGTAGATCTAGTAGCTTCGTCCGGATACTGTAGATCTAGTAGCTTCGTCCGGATATTGTAGATCTAGTAGCTTCGTCCGGATACTGTAGATCTAGTAGCTTCGTCCGGATACTGCAGATCTAGTAGTTTCGTCCGGATACTGCAGATCTCGTAGTTTCGTCCAGATACTGTAGATCTAGTAGCTTCGTCCGGATACTGTAGATCTAGTAGCTTCGTCCGGATACTGTAGATCTAGTAGCTTCGTCCGCATACTGTAGATCTAGTAGCTTCGTACGGATACCGTAGATCTAGTAGCTTCGTCCGGATACTGCAGATCTCGTAGTTTCGTCCGGATACTGCAGATCTCGTAGTTTCGTCCGGATACTGCAGATCTAGTATCTTCTTCCGGATACTGCAGATATCGTAGTTTCGTCCGGATACTGCAGATCTTGTTGTTTCGTCCGGATACTGTAGATCTAGTAGCTTCGTCCGTATACTGTAGATCTAGAAGCTTCGTCCGGATACTGTAGATCTAGTAGCTTCGTCCGGATATTGTAAATGTCGTAGCTTCGTCCAGATACTGCAGATCTCGTAGTTTCGTCCGGATACTGCAGATCTCGTAGTTTCGTTCGGATACTGTAGATCTAGTAGCTTCGTCCGGATACTGTAGATCTAGTAGCTTCGGACGGATACTGCAGAACTAGTAGTTTCGTCCGGATACTGCAGATCTCGTAGTTTCGTCCGGATACTGCAGATCTAGTAGCTTCGTCCGGATACTGCAGATCTCGTAGTTTCATCCGGATACTGCAGATCTCGTAGTTTCGTCCGGATACTGTAGATCTAGTAGAAGTTCGTCCGGATACTGTAGATCTAGTAGCTTCGTCCGGATACTGCAGATCTCGTAGTTTCGTCCGGATACTGCAGATCTCGTAGTTTCGTCCGGATACTGCAGATCTCGTAGTTTCGTCCGGATACTGTAGATCTAGTAGCTTCGTCCGGATACTGCAGATCTCGTAGTTTCGTCCGGATACTGCAGATCTCGTAGTTTCGTCCGGATACTGTAGATCTAGTAGCTTCGTCCAGATACTGTAGATCTAGTAGCTTCGTCCGGATACTGTAGATCTAGTAGCTTAGTCCGGATACTGCAGATCTCGTAGTTTCGTCCGGATACTGCAGATCTCGTAGTTTCGTCCGGATACTGTAGATCTGTTAGCTTCATCCGGATACTGTAGATCTATTAGCTTCGTCCGGATATTGTAAATCTCGTAGCTTCGTCCGGATACTGCAGATCTCGTAGTTTCGTCCGGATACTGCAGATCTCGTAGTTTCGTTCGGATACTGTAGATCTAGTAGCTTCGTCCGGATACTGTAGATCTAGTAGCTTCGTACGGATACTCTAGATCTAGTAGCTTCGTCCGGATACTGTAGATCTAGTAGCTTCGTCCGGATACTGTAGATCTAGTAGTTTCGTCCGGATACTGTAGATCTCGTAGTTTCGTCCGGATACTGTAGATCTAGTAGCTTCGTCCGGATACTGTAGATCTAGTAGCTTCGTCCGGATACTGTAGATCTAGAAGCTTCGTCCGGATACTGCAGATCTCGTAGTTTCGTCCGGATACTGTAGATCTAGTAGCTTCGTCCGGATACTGCAGATCTAGTAGCTTCGTCCGGATACTGCAGATCTCGTAGTTTCGTCCGGATACTGCAGATCTCGTAGTTTCGTCCGGATACTGTAGATCTAGTAGCTTCGTCCGGATACAGTAGTTCTAGTAGCTTCGTCCGGATATTGTAGATCTAATAGCTTCGTCCGGATACTGTAGATCTAGTAGCTTCGTCCGGATACTGCAGATCTAGTAGTTTCGTCCGGATACTGCAGATCTCGTAGTTTCGTCCGGATACTGCAGATCTAGTAGCTTCGTCCGGATACTGTAGATCTAGTAGCTTCGTCCGGATACTGTAGATCTAGTAGCTTCGTCCGGATACTGTAGATCTAGTAGTTTCGTCCGGATACTGTAGATCTCGTAGTTTCGTCCGGATACTGTAGATCTAGTAGCTTCGTCCGGATACTGTAGATCTAGTAGCTTCGTCCGGATACTGTAGATCTAGAAGCTTCGTCCGGATACTGCAGATCTCGTAGTTTCGTCCGGATACTGTAGATCTAGTAGCTTCGTCCGGATACTGCAGATCTAGTAGCTTCGTCCGGATACTGCAGATCTCGTAGTTTCGTCCGGATACTGCAGATCTCGTAGTTTCGTCCGGATACTGTAGATCTAGTAGCTTCGTCCGGATACAGTAGTTCTAGTAGCTTCGTCCGGATATTGTAGATCTAATAGCTTCGTCCGGATACTGTAGATCTAGTAGCTTCGTCCGGATACTGCAGATCTAGTAGTTTCGTCCGGATACTGCAGATCTCGTAGTTTCGTCCGGATACTGCAGATCTAGTAGCTTCGTCCGGATACTGTAGATCTAGTAGCTTCGTCCGGATACTGTGAATCTAGTAGCTTCGTCCGGATACTGCAGATCTAGTAGGTTCGTCCGGATACTGCAGATCTCGTAGTTTCGTCCGGATACTGCAGATCTCGTAGTTTCGTCCGGATACTGTAGATCTAGTAGCTTCGTCCGGCTACTGTAGATCTAGTAGCTTCGTCCGGATATTGTAGATCTAGTAGCTTCGTCCGGATACTGTAGATCTAGTAGCTTCGTCCGGATACTGCAGATCTAGTAGTTTCGTCCGGATACTGCAGATCTCGTAGTTTCGTCCGGATACTGTAGATCTAGTAGCTTCGCCCGGATACTGTAGATCTAGTAGCTTCGTCCGGATATTGTAAATCTCGTAGCTTCGTCCGGATACTGCAGATCTCGTAGTTTCGTTCGGATACTGCAGATCTCGTAGTTTCGTCCGGATACTGCAGATCTCGTAGTTTCGTCCGGATACTGTAGATCTAGTAGCTTCGTCCGGATACTGTAGATCTAGTAGCTTCGTCCGGATATTGTAGATCTAGTAGCTTCGTCCGGATACTGTAGATGTAGTAGCTTCGTCCGGATACTGCAGATCTCGTAGTTTCGTCCGGATACTGTAGATCTAGTAGCTTCGTCCGGATACTGTAGATCTAGTAGCTTCGTCCGGATACTGCAGATCTAGTAGTTTCGTCCGGATACTGCAGATCTCGTAGTTTCGTCCGGATACTGCAGATCTCGTAGTTTCGTCCGGATACTGTAGATCTAGTAGCTTCGTCCGGATACTGTAGATCTAGTAGCTTCGTCCGGATACTGTAGATCTAGTAGCTTCGTCCGGATACTGTAGATCTAGTAGCTTCGTCCGGATACTGCAGATCTAGTAGCTTCGTCCGGATACTGCAGATCTCGTAGTTTCGTCCGGATACTGCAGATCTCGTAGTTTCGTCCGGATACTGTAGATCTAGTAGCTTCGTCCGGATACTGTAGATCCAGTAGCTTCGTCCGGATACTGTAGATATAGTAGCTTAGTCCGGATACTGCAGATCTCGTAGTTTCGTTCGGATACTGTAGATCTAGTAGCTTCGTCCGGATACTGTAGATCTAGTAGCTTCGTCCGGATACTCTAGATCTATTAGCTTCGTCGGGATACTGTAGATCTAGTAGCTTCGTCCGGATACTGCAGATCTAGTAGCTTCGTCCGGATACTGCAGATCTCGTAGTTTCGTCCGGATACTGCAGATCTCGTAGTTTCGTCCGGATACTGTAGATCTAGTAGCTTCGTCCGGATACAGTAGTTCTAGTAGCTTCGTCCGGATATTGTAGATCTAATAGCTTCGTCCGGATACTGTAGATCTAGTAGCTTCGTCCGGATACTGCAGATCTAGTAGTTTCGTCCGGATACTGCAGATCTCGTAGTTTCGTCCGGATACTGCAGATCTAGTAGCTTCGTCCGGATACTGTAGATCTAGTAGCTTCGTCCGGATACTCTAGATCTAGTAGCTTCGTCCGGATACTGTGAATCTAGTAGCTTCGTCCGGATACTGCAGATCTAGTAGGTTCGTCCGGATACTGCAGATCTCGTAGTTTCGTCCGGATACTGCAGATCTCGTAGTTTCGTCCGGATATTGTAGATCTAGTAGCTTCGTCCGGATACTGTAGATCTAGTAGCTTCGTCCGGATATTGTAGATCTAGTAGCTTCGTCCGGATACTGTAGATCTAGTAGCTTCGTCCGGATACTGCAGATCTCGTAGTTTCGTTCGGATACTGCAGATCTCGTAGTTTCGTCCGGATACTGCAGATCTCGTCGTTTCGTCCGGATACTGCAGATCTCGTAGTTTCGTCCGGATACTGCAGATCTCGTAGATTCGTCCGGATACTGCAGATCTCGTAGATTCGTCCGGATACTGCAGATCTCGTAGATTCGTTCGGATACTGCAGATCTCGTAGTTTCGTCCGGATACTGCAGATCTCGTAGTTTCGTCCGGATACTGCAGATCTCGTAGTTTCGTCCGGATACTGCAGATCTCGTAGTTTCGTCCGGATACTGCAGATCTCGTAGTTTCGTCCGGATACTGCAGATCTTGTAGTTTCGTCCGGATACTGCAGATCTCGTAGTTTCGTCCGGATACTGCAGATCTCGTAGTTTCGTCCGGATACTGCAGATCTCGTAGTTTCGTCCGGATACTGCAGATCTCGTAGTTTCGTCCGGATACTGCAGATCTTGTAGTTTCGTCCGGATACTGCAGATCTCGTAGTTTCGTCCGGATACTGTAGATATCGAAGTTTCATCAGTAGATTTCGCAGTTTTGGTATAGTCTGGACTCGTCACTCTGGATATTGTAGGACTTGTAGTTTCATCTTGTACTGTAGATCTTGAAGTTTCAAATTGCACTTGTAGATTCATCTGGAATTCTGTTAATTACTTGGAAAAATATACGATTTTTACCTCAGATCCTGCTTTAGCGCGAGGGCCTCTTTCTCTAGCCCAATTTGGCTTTTTTTAACTAGGTTCCCAAGTTTAATATGGGTTTCTTTAACTGGGTATCATCCAGACAACTGTTGATATTATAGCTTCATCCAGAACGATGTTGATCATTGAAAATATGCAAAAATCGGTTTGAAAAGTCAGATGATGTCATAGATTCTCGGTTATTTAAAATGTAAACATATTCCTTTATGATAAGATTAAGAATAGTAACATTCTCGATAAGTAGCGCTAAAAATGGTGGAAAATTTCTCATCGCAAATGCTAAATCCAGTTGAGTACCATCATCAGTTGATTGCTTCAAGTTAAGACCTTGTAAAAGTTGAAACCCATTATCAGAGAAGAAATCGATTAGCTTCTTGGTTTCAAGAGATGATGTCTCAAGAAGGTTAATGTTGAAGTCACCAACAATGACGCTGGAAATATCTTCATCATAATATTCCGCCACGCATTTCCCAATACCATATACAGTGTGGAAGAGATCAGAGCAACACCTACCTTTGTGGAAAACCCCCAAAACCCCTGACGGACTACTTCACTGCAGTACATTTTCGAGTTCGTATACAGGGTGTGACATGTGTCATTGTATGCAAATGAGAACGTGCAACAAGTATCATAGTGAATATCGTTTAATGATACGCACTTTGAAACGTTAAAGACCTTTGGAACTAAGGCATCACACTACAAATTAAAGGGCTGTTTGGTAAACCCATCAGCGTAAATGTTCGATGTGCCTACCGTCGTTGTGTAGGCACTTTTCAAGACGATTGTCCATGCCTTGTATTACGTTTTCTAGCATTTGAGGAGTGATTCGTTCAATTGCGCTTCTAATTCTGGCCTTCAAGTCGTCTACATTTAAAGGTTCTGTTGCAAACACCTTCCCCTTAACATATCCCCATAAGAAGAAATCAAGTGGGGTTAGGTTAGGGGATCTTGCTGGCCACGGAATTGGTCCACCTCTACCGATCCAACGGTTTGGAAAGTGCTCAGTTAGCCATTGGCGAACATTGACCGCCCAATGTGGTGGCGCACCATCCTGCTGGAACCACAGGTCCCGCATCACTGCTAATGGTAATGCGTCTATCACATCACTAAACTCGTGGCGCAGGAAGTGCAAATACCTGTCACCAGTAATCTTGTCCTCGAAGAAGAAAGGTCCGATGATTCTGTTCCCTAGAATGCCACAACAAACATTTATCTTCCATCGAATTTGATGGTAATGTTGCCGTAACCAGTATGGATTTCGTTGGGTCCAGTAATGTAAGTTATGTCGGTTTACCGTACCATCCCTGTGAAATGTCGCCTCATCAGAAAAAAGAACCTTTCTTAAGAACAATGGACCGGCTTCAATTAGCTCGCGCATGGTAAGACAGAAGTATTGACGTCTTAGGTAGTCATCGTCCGTTAAGGCGTAATGGAGGTGGATATGATAGGGCCGGTAGTGATGCCGATGTAAAATGGCAAGAACGGTTGAATGGCTTAGACCAACCTCTTCTCCGACCGCTCTACTACTAGTATAAGGATTGGCTTCAAAACGTGCTAGAATGTCGACTTCCCTATCATGATTACCAATTATACGGTCTCTTCTACGTTGACGGTCTTGCACGACAAAACTCCCGAAATCTCGTAGGTTGTCTCTAATGTTCGTGAAGGTTCTTCGAACCGGCCTTCGTCGGTTTGGGAAGCGTTCGGCATAAAGCAATGCCGCTTGTTGAACGTTACCGCGACATTCACCCAAAATAAACGTCATGTCCAATTTTTCTCGGTTGGAGTAGGCTGCCACTCGTCTACGACACAGGATTTACAACGTTTATACGAACTAAGCTGCTAGTAACGACGCGTACGTTTGATTGAATAATGTGCCGAATTCTCAGTGCCGCGGAAAATTCTGACCTTCGTAACCTCGTATGGATTCCTTATCTAAGTAGGCCAAAGCCACGAGTTTAGTGATGCGATAGACGCATTACCATTAGCAGTGATGCGAGACCTGTGGTTCCAGCAGGATGGTGCGCCACCACATTGGGCGGTCAATGTTCGCCAATGGCTAACTGAGCACTTTCCAAACCGTTGGATCGGTAGAGGTGGACCAATTCCGTGGCCAGCAAGATCCCCTGACCTAACCCCACTTGATTTCTTCTTATGTTAAGGGGAAGGTGTTTGCAACAGAACCTTTAAATGTAAACGACTTGACGGCCAGAATTCGAAGCGCAATTGAACGAATCACTCCTCAAATGCTAGAAAACGTAATACAAGGCATGGACAATCGTCTTGAAAAGTGCCTACACCACGACGGTAGGCACATCGAACATTTACGCTGATGGGTTTACCAAACAGCCCTTTAATTTGTAGTGTGATGCCTTAGTTCCTAAGCTTAATCGTAGGTCTTTAACGTTTCAAAGTGCGTATAATTAAACGATATTCACTATGATACTTGTTGCACGTTCTCATTTGCATACAATGACACATGTCACACCCTGTATACGAGCTCGAAAATGTACTGCAGTGAAGTAGTCCGTCAGGGGTTTTGGGGGTTTTCCACAAAGGTAGGTGTTGCTCTGATCTCTTCCACACTGTATTGCTGTCGCGAATGTTGCAAGCTGGGGAAGAGTAAACTGCTAGTACAGAAAGGCGTAAATGATTTAACGATCCATCCAGCCACAAGCATTCAATATGAGAGGTTGTTGTTGGTTCGGAAGTGTACATACGAATTCTGGTGTGAGTTTCAGTTTCTTTGATATAAGCTGATACTCCATATGGTTTTCGTCGAGACTGACGAGGAAGGCATATACCATTTAGCTCCGAAAATCCAGGAATTTTAAAATTGTCAATTTCTTTGGCCCAAGAAATATCATATCCGATTCCATTATCTTGAGATCCGAGGTTACATCTTGTAAATGACAATTTAAAGACTCTACGTTATGCACATAAATAGACATTTTTTGATCCAAAATAGGTAGCATCAACGGGCAATCTTTTCGAAGTCGCCCCATCTCTAAGGCAACAGAGTCTTTACTTTTAACCACTGGGTTAGGCGCCGTGTACTTTCCCACGATGAACAAACCGTTTGAAGTTTTGGCTCTACTAAAAGCGACGTATAATTGAGGCCTTTTCATTTTTCACTTTCGATTAAGATGAACAACTACTTGGGAATAGGTGTCTCCTTGGCTCTTGTGTACAGTAATACCTTCGGCAATTACTAGAGGATACTGCTTTCTTGAAACGTAGATGTTTTTTGTCCTGAACGTCTAGTGAAACTTCTGACAACCTTCTCAACAGGCGTCCATAATTCATTAATATTATTGGCTATCATTAATCCTTGAGACTGGGCTCTAGTCTCTTTTCCAGTCTTGTTATCATTAAATTCAATCCAAACTCGAACGGGAACTTGTTCACCTTTTTGATTTTGACCATACTGTATTTTTCTTAATCTTCCAAATGCACCATTTACTAGACCATCGGTGGTGTTCAAATTATTGGTGATCATGTACAGTCTGTTAGAAAAGTCTTTGCCCGTTGATTTTTTTTCAGACAATTTTGAATAATTCAAAAACCGTTGATCACAGAGAATTGATATTTTACACTAAGACACATATTTTAGTTCCCCATCAAATGAGACCAAATTTGAAGTCGTAGGTGCTAAAAAACGCGAATTTTTCGAAAATCTGAAAATGTTCAGCTTTTTAAATATTAGTTTTTGGAGAAAATAAATGTGATTTTCGTTATAAGAGGGGTCAATTTATATCCCTAAAGTGTCTTCAATTTCCTTGTATCTTTAATATTACGCAAGATATTTCAATTTGTTTAAATTTATAAAATTGAGAACCCTCTAAGTTCCACAAAAAGTGAAAATGAAAACTGTTTACCCAGATATCTAGAACATCCCATATAGGGTATTTCTACCTATCTTTTGTTGCTATGACGAATTAGTAAGTTCCAGCTAACTTGAACTTTTCATTATGTTTAAAGGGATACATAAATGTTCTGAATTTTTAGAATAACCAGAACGGTCGGTCTACTCAAGCCAAATATAACCCGTAAGGTGAAGGTTCAAAGTCGCTATTTTCGTAAGTAAATGTGATCTTATATTTGAAAAGGTAGTTGGTTTTTTAGTTTATTTAGTCTTTATGCACAGTCACGGTTAGTTACCCAATTTGACCACTAGCAATAGAGGATGACTTTACATGTGGATTAGCTGAGGCTGGGTCTACGAATGTCTAGTTATTCACTCTCTCAGGGACGTCCTATTATAGACCCGCAACATATAAGTTTTATGAATAAACCCTGGTTAGGCATGGTTATTTTGAATTTGAGAGTTGTCAAACACCTGGTTTAAGTCAATTTTTACACCCGAACAACGCCGCGTAGCTAGACTAGTTTGAAATCCTTACACACCACACTAACTTATTCATAGAAAGAATGTTTAAATTTACGATTGCTGTGACGTTCAATTTCTGAATGTCTTGGGTCATGAGTGAAAACAGTATTTTCAAATGATCATTGGTATGAAATTTCGGGCTTTTCTATTGCCAGGCCTATCGTAACATTGTTAGTACGACAGCAGTTACCACAAATACAAGTGGATTTTTAGTTCCGAATCTTAAATTTACTTCGAAACGGTAAACGGACTAAATACCCTCAAGACCGAAACCCCAGGTCATAATCCCCACTATTGAAAAAAAAATAAAACACCCCTCCTTAGACAAAATCCCCGGTCGTTTTCCCCCATTCTCAAGGCAAAATCCCCCGGTCATTTTCCCTCATCCTAGAAGAAAGTAACCCCCCCTCCCATTCTCAAGGCAAAATCCTCTGGTCCGTTTCGCCTATCCTAGAAGAGAGTAAACCCCCCATTCTCAAGGCAAAACCCCCGGTCATTTTCCCTCATCCTAGAAGAAAGTAAAGCCCCCCATTCTCAAGGCAAAATCCCCCGGTCATTTTCCCTCATCCTAGAAGAAAGTAAAGCCCCCCATTCTCAAGGCAAAATCCCCCGGTCATTTTCCCTCATCCAAGAAGAAAGTAAAGCCCCCCATTCTCAAGGCAAAATCCCCCGGTCATTTTCCCTCATCCTAGAAGAAAGTAAAGCCCCCCATTCTCAAGGCAAAATCCTCCGGTCATTTTCCCTCATCCTAGAAGAAAGTAAAGCCCCCCATTCTCAAGGCAAAATCCCCCGGTCATTTTCCCTCATCCAAGAAGAAAGTAAAGCCCCCCATTCTCAAGGCAAAATACCCCGGTCATTTTCCCTCATCCTAGAAGAAAGTAAAGCCCCCCATTCTCAAGGCAAAATCCTCTGGTCCGTTTCGCCAGTCCTAGAAGAAAGTAAAGCCCCCCCATTCTCAAGGCAAAATCCTCTGGTCCGTTTCGCCAGTCCTAGAAGAAAGTAAAGCCCCCATTCTCAAGGCAAAATCCTCCGGTCATTTACCCGGTATCCTAGAAACACCTCACTTGGAGAGACTATTGGATTTCTTACTTACGGTTTTAGTGTTACTTTTGCCAATTAATACTAAAAAAAATCCTTTTCATAGAAAAATATTTTATTATCATAAGTAATTATGTGTTGAACTCCTTAAGGTTTTGAAGTATGTAGAGCGCCAAAAATATTGATAAAAGAGGCAAAAAAGAGTGAGACTCTGGCAGTTATAATAAACGTCCTGCATGGTTCCTATGCCGAAATTACCAACATCTACTTAACATACTTTATAAGTTTTTAATTCCAATAGCTCAACTTGGCTCGCATTTTGGCTTGATAAAAACACTGAAACAAATGAATATTTTTCGAAATTTTTAAAAACTAGGATTTCGTTGCACATAATATAGGAAGCAATGATAACATTATAATCAAAATCTTCCTAGACCCACAACGGAGGCGTTTAAATATGAACTGTGAATTCATTTTATGAAACATTGTTTCATACGGACTAAGGAAGAATTAGCATTAAACACCAAGTTTAGTTATACAGAAAAATATTTATTAACAATTTTGTTTCAAAAATTATTTAGTTATCGAGCATACGCCCGTGCACACTCAAACATTTTATTAGCCGTTTGCGAAACGACAGGCATAGGGTTTCGCAATAGTTTGGCAGCAGCAAATTGTAAGCGTTTTGGACCATCAGCAGTAGGTCTTCTTTATTATTAGGAACTCTTTTCTCCATGAGTCGAACTACTGCTGACCAAAGGTTCTCAACCGGGTTCAAATCGGGGGAATTGGCAGGCCAGTTCAACGTCTGTATTCCTTCACCGTTCAAGAAGGCCGTTAGGACCCTGGCAGTGTGCGCTGAACAGTTGTCTTGCATGAAATGGAGGCTGAAAGCCAAAAATATTTATAAAACATCATGGTCCTTCGGGGAAAACAATAAATTAATAATACTCTGCTGCATGTTTCAATTCGTAAATTGCGGCTGCCGATGAAATCATGGCTTCCCGCAAAACGTTTTTGTAAGCGTTACCGGTCAACCTGCCCTGGATATGGTGGAGGATTCCAGCTTAATTGTTTCCCAAGCAACACCACATATTTACGCTGAAGCGGTCACTCGTCTTAGTCTCTTCGATATTCCGCTGTTGCGCTCTTTGGGAGCGCCTTCTGGATACCCACAAAGTTGGCGTGGAAGAAGAGCTCTGGAAGGTCTAAAATGGTTATCTCAAAGTGAGCGTTTAAACGCTTATTGAACAACTACTACTATATAATAATGTTTCGTCAGAAAAGGGAATATATTTCTTCAAAGTTTCTCTTGGCCAAGTCAACAACTCTCGACAAAACTCCATTCGCTCTCGTCTGTGCATTGCCGTTAACATTGGTTTACATAAAGAGCGTCGTCGTCTCACACCATGTTTCTTGAGGTTTCGCCACAGGGTTGGAACCGACAGACTGCTATCAGTGATGTCCAATATTTCGCAATGAAAGCTTCGGCCTGCGAAGAGCCTCTCTTGCCAGTCTTCGTCCCTGGACATCATTTAATACTGGTGGTCTATCTTCTCGTGGTAAATCCTTCACAACGAGAATTAACAGAAAGATTATTGGCTATTTACAACGAAAATACTAATTGAACCACGATGAAATAAACCCATTAAAACCGTGAAAGTAATTTACACAAATATACTATACCATGACACGACCTTGTTGACGATATCTGCTGTAAGTATACTTAGCGCCACCCACGGAACATCCAATCGCACCTGCAATATTCGCCCATGTTTCCCCTCGATCTCTCAACGCGATAATTTGAACTCGATCAGCTTCCGTAATTCGAAGCATGATTGAGAATAAGTGACATTTATCCGAGAGGGGACATTTATATAGTCGAATACCTTTAAACATAACCAACATGAGAAGTTTTTTTGGATTAATGTTTGCCAACTCAGCCAGGGAAAAACCGCTTGAGTAAAAAATATGTCATGTCGATCTTCGACATTTTAAAGGTATTCCTCTAATGCGGCCTTTACACTCTCTTTTTTTGCACAAATTAAATGGGGGACATCGATAAAATTCATCATCTTATGGATTTTTAAGAAAACATTTCACTAATTGTGCAAATTAAAATCCAGCATGTTGTAGAATGCCCATTATATAGAAAAAAAAACATTAAAACCGAAAATGGTGTTCCGTTTCCTAAAAACATATTGTGGCATTATATTTGAACTTTGCACAAATATTAGTCTGGATAACGTTTTATTTATACTTTGTAACTTAAACGACGGGCCCCACGTTTTTTCGTGCAAATTATTGAGTGTGTAGGCTTCCCTTTTATCCAAAAAAATTTCTCATGTTGGTTATGTTTTAAGGTATTCGACTATATAAATGTCCCTCTCGGATAAATGTCACTTATTCTCAATCATGCCTCGAAATTTGGAAGCTGATCGAGTTCAAATTATCGCGTTGAGAGATCGAATATTGCAGGTGCGATTGGATGTTCCTTGGGCGGCGCTAAGTATACTTACACCAGATATCGTCAACATGGTCGTGTCATGGTATAGTATATTTGTGTAAATTAGTTTCACGGTTTCAATGGGTTTATTTCATCGTGGTTCAATTAGTATTGCGCCAAACCAGTTGTAAATAGCCAATAATCTTTCTGTTAATTCTCGTTGTGAAGGATTTACGAAGAGAAGGTAGACCACCGGTATTAAATGATGTCCAGGGACGAAGACTGGCAAGAGAGGCTTTTCGCAGGCCGAAGCTTTCATTGCGAAATATCGGATATATGTGGGAAGACATCACCGGTAGCAGTCTGTCGGTTCCAACCCTGTGGCGAAACGTCAAGAAACATGGTGTGAGACGACGAAGCTCTTTATGTAAACCAATGCTAATGGCAATGCACAGACGAGAGCGAATGGAGTTTTGTCGCGATTTGTTGTCTTAGCCAAGATAAACTTTGGAGAAATATATTCTCTTTCCTGACGAAAATTATTATATAGTATTTGTTGTTCAATAAGCGTTTAAACGCTCACTTTGAGATATTCATTATAGACCTTCCAGAGCTCTTCTTCCGCGCCAACTTTGTCGGTATCCAGAAGGCGCTCCCAAAGAGCGCAAAAGCGGAATATCGAAGAGACTAAGACGAGTAACCGCTTAAGCGTCAATATGTGGTGTTGCTTGGGAAACAATTAAGCCGGAATCCTTTACCATATCCAGGGCAGGTTTTACCGGTAACGCTTACATAAACGTTTTGCGGGAAGCCATGATTTCATCGGCAGCCGCAATTTACGAATTGAAACATGCAGCAGAGTATTATTAATTTACTGTTTTCCCCGAAGGACCATGATGTTTTATAAATATTTTTGGCTTTCAGCCTCCATTTCATGCAAGACAACTGTTCAGCGCACACTGCCAGGGTCCTAACGGCCTTCTTGAACGGTGAAGGAATACAGACGTTGAACTGGCCTGCCAAGTCCCCGATTTGAACCCGGTTGAGAACCTTTGGTCAGCAGTAGTTCAACTCATGGAGAAAAGAGTTCCAAATAATAACGAAGACTTACTGCTGACAGTCCAATACGCTTACAATTTGCTGCCGCCAAACTATTGTGAAACCCTATGCCTGTCGTTTCGCAAACGGCTAATAAAATGTTTGAGTGTGCACGGGCGTATGCTCGATAACTAAATAATTTTTGAAACAAAAATTGTTAATAAGTATTTTTATGTATAACTAAACTTGGTGTTTAATGCTAATTCTTCCTGAGTCCGTATGAAACAATGTTTCATAAAATGAATTCATAGTTCATATTTAAGCGCCTCCGTTGTGGGTGAGGTGTTTCTAGGATAGCGGCAAAATTACCGGGCGATTTTGCCTTGAGAAAAGGGGGGGGGTTACTTTCTTCTAGGATGAGGGAAAATGACCAGGAGATTTTGCCTTGAGAATGGGGGGGGTTACTTTCTTCTAGGATGAGGGAAAATGACGGGGGATTTTGCCTTGAGAATGGGGGGCTTTACTTTCTTCTAAGATGAGGGAAAATGACCGCGGGATTTTGCCTTGAGTATGGGGGGGCTTTACTTTCTTCTGGGATGAGGGAAAATGACCGGGGGATTTTGCCTTGAGAATGGGGGGCTTTACTCTCTTCTATGATAAGCCAAACAGACCAGAGGATTTTGCCTTGAGAATGGGAGGGGGGGGGGTTACTTTCTTCTAGGATGAGGGAAAATGAGCAGGGGATTTTGCCTTGAGAATGGGGGGCTTTACTTTCTTCTAGGATGAGGGAAAATGACCGGGGGATTTTGCCTAGAGAATGGGGGGTTTACTCTCTTCTAGGATAGGCGAAACGGACCAGAGGATTTTGCCTTGAGAATGGGAGGGGGTTACTTTCTTCTAGGATGGGTGAAAATGACCGGGGGATTTTGCCTTGAGAATGGGGGAAAACGACCGGGGATTTTGTCTAAGGAGGGGTGTTTTATTTTTTTTTCAATAGTGGGGATTATGACCTGGGGTTTCGGTCTTGAGGGTATTTAGTCCGTTTACCGTTTCGAAGTAAATTGAAGATTCGGAACTAAAAATCCACTTGTATTTGTGGTAACTGCTGTCGTACTAACAATGTTACGATAGGCCTGGCAATAGAAAAGCCCGAAATTTCATACCAATGATCATTTGAAAATACTGTTTTCACTCATGACCCAAGACATTCAGAAATTGAACGTCACAGCAATCGTAAATTTAAACATTCTTTTTATGAATAAGTTAGTGTGGTGTGTAAGGATATCAAACTAGTCTAGCTACGCGGCGTTGTTCGGGTGTAAAAATTGACTTAAACCAGGTGTTTGACAACTCTTAAATTCAAAATAACCATGCTTAACCAGGGTTTATTCATAAAACTTATATGTTGCGGGTCTATAATAGGACGTCCCTAAGAGAGTGAATAACTAGACATTCGTAGACCCAGCCTCAGCTAATCCACATGTGAAGTCATCCTCTATTGTTAGTGGTCAAATTGGGTAACTAACCGTGGCTGTGCCTAAAAACTAAATAAACTAATAAACAAACTACCTTTTCAAATATAAGATCACAGCTACTTAAGAAAATATCGACTTTGAACCTTCACCTTACGGGTTATATTTGGCTTGAGTAGACCGACCGTTCTGGTTATTCTAAAAATTCAGAACATTTATGTATCCCTTTAAACATAATGAAAAGTTCAAGTTAGCTGGAACTTACTAATTCGTCATAGCAACAAAAGATAGGTAGAAATACCCTATATGGGATGTTCTAGATATCTGGGTAAACGGTTTTCATTTTCACTTTTTGTGGAACTTAGAGGGTTCTCAATTTTATAAATTTAAACAAATTGAAATATCTTGCGAAATATTAAAGATACAAGGAAATTGAAGACACTTTATGAATATAAATTGACCCCTCTGATAACGAAAATCACATTTATTTTCTCCAAAAAGTAATATTTAAAAAGTTGAACATTTTCAGATTTTCGAAAAATTCGCGTTTTTTAGCACGTGCTTGGACCTACGACTTCAAATTTGGTCTCATTTGATGAGGAACTAAAATATGTATCTTAGTGTCAAATATCAATTCTCTGTGATCAAAGGTTTTTGAATTATTCAAAATTTTCTGAAAAAAAAAATCAACGGGCAAAGAGTTTTCTAACAGACTGTACTTTGACCCTCCGAAGGGAATGACTCAAAAGAAAAAACCGTACTCTCGAACCCGTCCAACCAAAGTGGATATGTCGTTGGCAGTTCTGACAACCCTCCAAAGTCCAATATGTCTACGAAAATGCGAACTATGTAAGGAGGAAGGGCATTCTAGCATTGATGGCTATGTTCCCCGGGAATATCTTTCAACTTCAAAATAGTACGGAAGAACTTCACGAACAGAACGATGACATTCTGGTAACTTGCGCATCGTTAGGCGAAGAGGGGCATGTTTCCCGGGAGTGTAACTCCCTTTTAATATTAAACGAAGATGAAGAAGACTTGAATGCAGCAGGACCTATCACCGTGTACTCTAAGTTAAAAAAACAAGTACAAGAAGAAGAAGCCAAAAAGAAAGCCGCTAGACATTCGTCTTCGGAATCATCCGAGACCGACCCCACGGAAATAGGATGGGAAAGGTTTGGAGCAATGGGGGGATTCTCAAATTTACTTCTGTTCTTCAACAAGCGAAAAATTCAGTCCGCTCTGGTAGAGCCATACCGAAGAGGATGATTCCGTCCTAGGTTCCCGGGGCCAAAAAGGCCTACATCTGGTCTAACCCAAAATGCCTCCGTTGCCATATGGTTGGCCACCATATGGTAACGGATTGCCCTTATCCTCGTAGCGCCAAAGCAATCGAAAGAAGGGATGAAAAGCAAAAGTTCGCCATTCTGGCTTAAATCTGCGAACAATAAATAGAAATAAAACACCCCTGCTAAACTTTACCAGGTTCCTCGGGGTAACCTTTTTGTTCTTCTCAAATGGAAAAAAGTTCCTAAAGAGGGGGGATGTAGCATTACTGCCAGAATCCTTGGAGTTTCCGTTCCTGGGATCTGGCAGCGCTTTTACCTCCATACTACATGCTCCTCCTCGTTCTTTATATCTTACTACGATATTGTTTTCGTTATATTACGATAGTCAGTTTACGGTTGTCGTTTAGCGAGAGTAGTTTTCGATTTCATTTTGTTATCTCCTAAGACGGGGCTCGTTATAATTAAATAATTAGGTTGCGGGATTTGTCCCTTTATCATCCGATTAACAAGAATAAAGTTTTGATATTATTTAGCCGTAAGTTGTCTTTAAATTTTGTTTTACAAAAAATAAAGTTGCTAAGGGTGGTTTTCATTTCCATAAAATTAATCAGCCCTTTTGGTGATAAAGTTAAATTTTCCCATAGAAATAACATGGAGATTTTCTCAAATTTAGCCATTTTGTGGCCACCCATTTCAAATGAAATATTCGTTTGTTACGTTTGGGAGCGGTTTTATATCAAAATATAAACCTTTTTCTAGGACCATTTTTAAGGTTTTTGAGAATCATTAAGTGCTAAATTTCATGTTTTTTAATCATGCTTTGACTTACGTTGTTGCACCCTATATGTCATACTGTTGGACTTACGCTGTTTTACCGCGGACGTTTTTCTGGTTTTACTCTCTTTCGTTGCAAAAACTGTATGATATTACGTAATTAAACTAGATTAACGATTACAGGTGATTAAGCTAGATTAACGATTACAGGTAATTAAGCTAGATTAACGATTACAGGTAATTAAGCTAGATTAACGATTACAGGTAGTTATGCTAGATTAACGATTACAGGTAATTAAGCCAGATTAACGATTACAGGTAATAAAACTAGATTAACGATTACAGGTAATAAAACTAGATTAACGATTACAGGTAATTAAGCTAGTTTAACGATTACAAATAATTAAGCTAGATTAGCGATTGCAGGTAAATAAGCTAGATTATCGATTACAAATAATTAAGCTAGATTAGCGATTACAGCTTATTGAGCTATATTAGCGATTACAGCTAATTAAGCTATATTAGCGATTACAGCTAATTAATCTATATTAGCGATTATAGCTAATTAAGCTACATTAGCGATTACAGATAATTAAGCTACATTAGCGATTACAGCTAATTAAGCTATATTAGCGATTACAGCTAATTAAGCTATATTAGCGATTACAGCTAATTAAGCTAGATTAGCGATTACAGCTAATTAAGCTATATTAGCGATTATAGCTAATTAAGCTATATTAGCGATTACAGCTAATTAAGCTGCATTAGCGATTACAGCTAATTAAGCTACATTAGCGATTACAGATAATTAAGCTATATTAGCGATTACAGCTAATTAATCTATATTAGCGATTATAGCTAATTAAGCTACATTAGCGATTACAGATAATTAAGCTATATTAGCGATTACAGCTAATTAAGCTATATTAGCGATTACAGCTAATTAAGCTATATTAGCGATTACAGCTAATTAAGCTATATTAGCGATTACAGCTAATTAAGCTATATTAGCGATTACAGCTAATTAAGCTATATTAGCGATTACAGCTAATTAAGCTGCATTAGCGATTACAGCTAATTAAGCTGCATTAGCGATTACAGCTAATTAAGCTACATTAGCGATTACAGCTAATTAAGGTACATTAGCGATTACAGCTAATTAAGCTGGATTAGAGATTAAGCTATATTAGCGATTCCTGCTAATTAAGCTAGATTAGCGATTACAGCTAATTAAGCTAGGTTAGCGATTACTGCTAATTAAGCTAGGTTAGCGATTACTGCTAATTAAGCTAGATTAGCGATTACAGCTCAAGTAGTCAGGATTGATGTTATGTAATAGATGCTTGGTCAGTTCAAAAGCTTTAACTAATGAAAGCGCAACGCTCTAAAACGTTTTCTCTCCTAAGATTTCTAAACTATTTTAATTAATATTAAGACTGAAGTAACAGATACTAATAAAAACTGTCTTTGTAGACAAAGATGGGAAAAAGTAAGAGATAAGTGTAGAAAATTAAATGCCTGAAGTAACAGATATACAATTTTCACTTTTGAACACATGATTATAAAACATCAATTATTTGAAAAAATTCTTATCTTAGTTTTTTTCACCAAAATTTCATATGCGAAAAATATTTTTCATCATTACTTACCCTAGTATTTTACTCCCAATATTAGCTCTAGAAAAGCCTTCTTCAACAATTTTTTAAGGGATACTAGCTTGATACTACGTTTTACCAGGGAGGAGAGACTTGAGACTCAAGTCTCTCCTCCCTGGTTTTACTTTCGACTGACATGGTCTTTAAGAAGGTTAAAATACTTGCATATCTGAAAAAAATTCATATTTATGAGTTTAAATTTTATATTTTTAAATGAGAAATATTCCGAAGCGGAAAGTAACATAGGCAGTTTGATTGTGATGTTGATATTAGTGTCGAAAAGAAATGTAGTTTGATCGTGATCTTTAGAGAGCTATACATTACGTCAATTTTTGAAGCTTCGAAAACTTTGAAATTAACGAACACTTGTTTTTATACGATTTTTACTTTATCAGCTATAAATGTTTTTCTGTCCATTTTATTCCCCTTATAGAGCTCAGCCTAAATGGAAATATTTGAGAGAAGAAAATGGAAAACGCGTTTTATTTTTAAAATGATATACAAGTGTCATATTAAAATATTTTTACTAAAGTAATTTTGGTTAAAAAACTAAGATAAGAATTTTTTATAATAATTGATGTTTTATAATCATGTGTTCAATAGTAAAAATTGAATTTCTGTTACGTCAGGCATTTAATTTTCAACACTTATCTCTTACTTTTTCCCATCTCTGTCTACAAAGACAGTTTTCATTAATTATTTTATGGCCCTCGTGAAAATATTCCCTTCATTAAATTATTCTATTGAGGGTTACAATACTAACAGTAAAAAACTAAAACACTTGTAAAAATCTAAGTTAAAATGAAAATACGTGTTAAAAATGAAATTTAAAAATGCAAAGCTAAAATATGGGCACGGAATAACTAACAAGTTAGTTTGGGGATAGAAGATTTCTTGGCTCGCGTCAACAGAGGTCAAAACTTGACTGATGAGTAGCCTAGAGTGACCCGGTTAGAAAAATAGATCCCCCTCAATGACATAAACCTGGACATGTCTTAACACGTTTGTGTGAGTCATAAATCACAAATTAAATTCCATTGATAACAATACAAGTGGTTCGAATGGTAATTCTTGTGTTCAAGTTCCGCCCCCTTTTAAGGCCATAGACCTCCTGGAATGGCCCCAATTAACGCAAGAACAAAGGGAATAGATGTTTCTGTTCAAGTTCCGCCCCCTTTTCAAGGTCATAGTAAATGACTGTTTCCGTTTCGGTGGTTTATTCAATTCCCCATGTATTGCTATGGGATTTAATGAATTTTAAATGATCAGTTTAGTTTCGATGAAATGTAATGTATATCTTCAAAAACGTTTTGATTGATTTTTACTTTTAACACGAAATGGTGTTGCGAAAAGCTAAGTAACATCCTATACTATCACCACTGAAAAGGTTTTGTCAAGACTGAAGTACGTATAATAGCATTACAAAGAACAAATTAAGGAAAAAAATTATATTTATTTTTAGATTTACATTTTGAGTTTTTTGACTGGTCCTAAAACTCTGCCAGGTTTTATAATTCGGTGTTTAAACGTATTACATTGAAATTTATTCGGATTTCGTAAGGTATGAAATATATTACAACAACAGGATCTAACTTTCATGTCGCAAAAGTTCTTGAATAAACATTTCAATTATAGCTTTCTCGAGATTAACGCGTTTAATTCTTAGTACAATATCGTCATTCGGAGTAAGTGTAGTTGGTATGGGTTGAGTTGGCGGAATGACTTTTTCTTTCACCCACTCCTCTTGAGGGACATCTCTGCACTTTCTATTTGGTGGTATGTCTTTAGTCAATGGGTTTTGGATGAATGTAGGCATGTTATTAGTTGATAATCCTTGAAGTAATGGACAGTATGCCTTGAATTTTTGATGTTCCTCGAAAACATTGTCGTTAGGTTCCCATCCTCGTAGCGTTAAGTCACAAAAATGATATTTAACAGCGTCTGTCCCCGAACTTAAATAATAAAACCCATCGGAACGGGACATTTGGGCGCCGACATTTAGGCGCCGGTCATTTAGGCACCGCCAATTAGGCGCCGGGACAGTTAGGCGCCGGGACAATTAGGCGCCGAGACAATTAGGCGCCGCGTCATTGCCGTAAAATTTTCGTGAAAGATTTGAGATATTTAATAAAGGAGCATGACAAGTACTTTTAGACTTATATTCTTTTTATTCAACTGACATCAGGTGTTTAACCATGTTGTTGTTTATATTCATTGGCTTCCCAAAATGATATACCTTTTCCAAAATATTGTTGTTTATCTTCATTGACTTCCCAAAATAATATGCCTTTTCCAAGATATTGTTGTTTATCTTCATTGACTCCCCAAAATAATATGCCTTTTCCAAAATATTTTTGTTCATCTTAATTGACTTCCCAAAACAATTTGCCTTTTCCAAATTATTGTTTATCTTCTTTTACTTCCCAGAATAATAGGTATCCTTCCTTTCAACCGAATTCCCAATGGACCGAAATCCCATTCGACCGAATATACCGCAATGATTTTAGATCTCCAGCCCAATGGCTATATTCCCGATGGACCGAAATCCCAATCGTCCGAATATGCCCCTAAATAATACACGAATATAACTTGAAACACTGTAGCCGTCAGCGATTCGGTGGTGTAGTGGATACGATGCTGGACTGCGAAGCGATACGTTGTTGGTTCGAATCTCCGAAATGTATGTTAATAATATTAAAAGTAAATGTTTTATGATACTAATTGAAACGCTCACTTTCATTCCTTTCAAGGCTAGAGATATATAGAATTAATACACAAATTGTGCTTAAAATTAAGTACAGTCTTAATGGTAGTTCCATCAATGTCTTTAAGTTTTAAATTAAAATTATAATATTTTGGTTTCGGGTGGGTTAGGTTAGGTTTGGTTAGGTTAGGTTAGGTTAGGTTAGATTAGGTAAGGTTAGATTAGGTTAAGTTATGTGAGGTTAGGTTAGGATTGGTTCCAATAATTCGTTGACACCTTTTCCAAAATATGCTCCTTTTAATTAGCTACCACCTTTTCCAAAATATTCTCCCTTTAAATAGCTACCACTTTTTCCAAAACATTCTCCTATTAATTAGCTGCCACCTTTTCCAAAATATTCTCCTTTTAAATTGCTACCACCTTTTCCAAAACATTTTCCTATTAATTAGTTGCCACCTTTTCCAAAATATTCTCCTATTAATTAGTTGCCACCTTTTCCAAAATATTCTCCTATTAATTAGCTGCAACCTTTTCCAAAACATTCTTCTACTAATTAGCTGCCACATTTTCCAAAATATTCTCCTTTTAATTAACTACCACCTTTTCTAAAATTTTCTCCAATTAATTAGCTGCCACCTTTTCCAAAAGATTTTCCTATTAACTAAAAATATATTTAATGCAAAACCATACAGTATGTCTTCTTCCAGTTCAATAGAATTTCGGTCCAATGGGACTATAATAAAATCGCACCTTTTGGCTATGTTCGGTCGAATGGGACCCCACAAAAAAACCGTTCTGTCGAATGGGAATTCGGTTCAATGGGACCAAAGCGAATAATATGCCTTTTCCTAAATATTGTTATTTATCTTCTTTGACTTCCCAAAATAATATGCCCATTCCAAAATATTTTGTTGTTTATCTTCATTGACTTTCCAAAATAATACGCCTTTTCCAAAATATTGTTGTTTATTTTCATTGATTTCCCAACTTAGGTTATGTTTTTTTTATTATTTTAGGATTCTTTTGTAAAACAAGTAAAATTTCGTGTCCTTTAATGGGGATTGCGAACATGGTCATGCAGTGACGCACAGGGACAATACACGGGTTGCCAAATTGAGAGGTCATTACGGATTTTTAGAAGAAATAGTGGAAAAATTATTGGCACGTAAATGTCTCGACGCCTAAATGTCGCGGAGCCTAAATGTCACGGCGCCTAAATATCGCGGCGCCTACATGTCGCGGCGCCTACATGTCGCGGCGCCCAATTGTCACGGCGCCTAATTGTCTTGGCGGCTAAATAGCCAGCACCTAAATGGTGGCACCTAAATGTCACGGACCGGTGCATATCGTCTTTCTGCCTCGGACATGGTAGTTGATGCCTAAGCTACTACTTTGAGTGTGCCGTCACTTTGTCGTTGTTTGAGAACCGATCCAATTCCGTAGAGTATCGTTTCCTTCTTTGGATCGAAGATAGCCAGAACTGGTTCTCGTGACAGGCTCTCTCTTGCGTTTCTTGCCATGTCCAAGCTACCTTTGTGCTCTGCAGACAGTGGAGTGGATGCAATAACTCTGACATCTGCGGAATGAACTTCCCGAGATAATTCGCCATGCCCAGAAACCGTTTCAATTCTATGACGTTGGTGGGTGGAGCCATCTTCGTAATTGCTTTGACTTTCTCTTGGTCAGGTTTTATACCATCTTCGTCAATTACGTGACCGATGAACTTTATTTTCCGCTGGGCGAATTGGCATTTTGCCATATTCAAGGTAATTCCTTCATTGGCCAGCTTCGTGAATACTTGACGCAGTGTTCGGTCATGTTCTTCGCGCGTTGGTCCTCCATATCAGAATATCGTCTTGAAGGCTGACTGTACATTCAACCCTACCAAAGTTCATAACCTTGTCGTGGTGGTAGGGCTCTCGGCGGCTCCATCGCGCGTGTCACCAAAACCAGCTTTCTGGGGGCGGTGATGCGGGGATGAGTCGACTTGTCTAATATGAACTAAAAATCCCTTAAGTCCGAGCCAGGGAAGTAAAAGATATGGTGTTCGGCAACCCAGTAAGTCCAAAGTCTGGGGATTTATTAAATTAGGCTTTGGCAACCCAGAAAGTCCATAGTCTAGGGGTTTACTAAATTAGGCTATGGCATTGGCTCCGGTCGTTTCAAGACAAAATCCAGGCTATGGAGATTTAAATTATATGGACCTCGGTCGAGATGGTGTGTGGCACCTTGAGGTCCACACCCACTCGCGCTCCTTTTTCCCTTGGTTTCGACTCAGGTGCTGTCCCGCGTTCGGAGGCAGTGTGGTTTGTCCCTACGGAACGGGCGTGGGAAACAGACCTGGTCGGTCCCATCACCTAGGGAGTGAATGGTTTAGTTTCACTACCCTATAAGGACGTAGAAGTCCATGACGTGTGAGCTAGGCACACGGGGCATGGCGCAGGAGAAAGGTTATGGTGCATCGGACCGCGGTCTGTTTGATATGACTCCTGGAGTAGGCAGGTAGGCCAGGCTTAGTACCCTCTAGGGTTTAAGTTGGTGTTGTGTAGTTATTATACTTACTCCGCCCTTTGCGTTGAGTCTTCCTAGTTTCGTTTTAAAGGAATGTGAAGTTATACACGCGACTAATCTAAGACTTACCCTAGTTAAAGGACACCTCCAGTAAAAAAACGTTTATATTGAATATGGTATAAAAACGCTTAAAACATCGAGAAAAATATTTAAAAAATTAAATATGATTAGTTATTTAGTTATTGCCAATTAAAACTCAAAAATGTAGCAGATGACAAAACAATCGGATAGTCTAAGTCACGTGACTTTTAGGGAGATCGGCGCGCTGACGTCAGAGGAGTGGATCCTGCTGGCTGGTTATATAAAGGTTTTGGCCTAAGTCATCCCCAGCTATTCATGTTGGAAAATTTGCAGTGAAAATAAGAAATTTTAAATAAAATGACGAATATTGTACAACCATATCGATTTGAGCCAGAAGGTAATAGTACTGATAGCAGTGAATCAGTTAGTGACTTAGGTCAAAATGAGGAAAACAATGATTCTGAACAATGATATGACTCTATTTTTGGTGGTCGCAGAGAAAACTTAGACACCTGGTACGTTTTGTAAAATGCTTTATTATCTACCAACTTCAAAAATTCTTAATTTTTAAATAATAATAATAAGTCCTGCTACTTCATGGATATCAATAGCTTATTCAAACTAAAAGTCTTAAAAATTCATTCCGTGAAGTAGCAGGACATTATTATCATTATTTAAAAATTAACATTTAAATCACCATGGAGCGGAATTTTAATATAATTACAAGTTGGGAAAACCAAAATATTACCTCTCCGTGTCAAGAGGTCTACTACTACAAACGTATTTACCTAGATATGGAATTATTTCACTTTTTTGAAGTAAAAATTTACGAAATATTGAAGCAGTATTCCAAACATAGCGAATGTACAGTAAAGCAGACGACATTTTACATCCAATAAGGATAAATCTTGGACACATGGAAATCAGTCAATGGGGAAAAGAACAGGAAATGAAGTCTACGCTTCAGCTGTTTACCCTATATTCTGAAAGCTACATTCACAACTGGTTTGCAGTGTAAACACTATCGTCTCGTCTCACCTCAACAATATTCTTAGTTTGCCAACATGAATGTTAACGTTAAATAACACCAAAGCTAAATTGTAGCTAGACGCACTAACAGAGTCAATGCGCACCATAAAGAGAATAATAAGTTTGTAGTTACTAGCCGTTTACCATTAGCCCTTTTACTAACCTTATTATTATTATTTAAGAGTGTATTTAACTTTCGGCTCACTTTGAACCGTTGATGTCTGTTCATTTCAGACACGAAAATCAAAGCCAAAAGTTTACTTCACCTCAGGCCTCAATTATTTACTCTTTGTTTCACTAAGCCTATTACGGATAATACTTGTTATACGCGCCTGAGTCTAGGTCTTAGTTTTCTTCATGAAATTACTAAACCAAGGATTATTCTATATACAGATGTAGTATAGCTTACGCAATATATAAACAGCCATTTCAAATAACAATATTAAAATAAATCTTTGGAATATCAAAATGAAACAGAGCTTTAAAGCTACAAAAGTACTAAATGCATCATAATTACGAAAAATACTTCCACATATTCACTTTATATTATGGAAAAAGGGAATATTAAGGTTCTGTATGATTTCTTAACACATCAACACAAGGCTAACTGCTAACGCGACGCACTAGTGTAACAATGGACGGACACACACAGACAAAAACATAGACTGCTTTTAAAATCTTTCCGTATTAATTTTGAGTTGAGAAACAAGATTATCTTTAATATGTAAATAAATATAATTATTTTTAATTATTTTAATCTTCAATTATTAACATTAATAATAGTTAAATCGTTTAAAATAAAGTTATACCTATTATCTTCTCAAACTTTTCTAATATTGACGTTTAAAGTGAAGGGTACCCCTCTTGCCCGCTTTCTTCAAATTTTGGGGTATATATACGATTCGTTTCCATTATAATAGTAAGGAAAAAGCGCAATTGCGAAAACCTTTGGTGGCCGATCCCACCTTAGGGAGGCTAGACGTTTCTCGTAACCCTAGCTGATCGCCGCGTATATCCTAAAACCAAACGGTGATAATGGAGTAGAAGCCAATGATACAGATTGGTGTCTATGTGGAATAGACGGAAGACCAGTGGATGGTGGTGTTAGAAGCCAATGATACAGATTGGTGTCTATGTGGAATAGACGGAAGACCAGTGGATGGTGGTGTTAGAAGCCAATGATGCAGATTGGTGTCTATGTGGAATAGACGGAAGACCAGTGGATGGTGGTGTTAGAAGCCAATGATACAGATTGGTGTCTATATGGAATAGACGGAATGGTGGTGTAAGAAGCCAGTGTAAGTGCGGACTGGTGTCAATGTGGGATTGACAAAGAATAGAAGATGGTGGTGGTGGAAGCCAGAAAAGTTCCAGACTGGTGTTCATATGGGATGGACGAAGACCAAACATGGTGGTGTGAGAACTCAAGTATAGAGTAGCCAACGGAGAGAAATACAATTTTCCAAATTTTTGTGAACTGTCAATGCGGTCCGGAAATTGGGAACACGTTTGCTCTGATACGCAAACTGCGAACGCGGTCACGTGGGTGTAACAACGGACAGACAGACACACACACAGACAGACAGACAGACAGACAGACACGGCCGTTACAGAACCTCTCCTGGACTACGTCACACGGAGAGGTAAAAAATTATTTGGTGTAGTTGCCATTATTGCCAGGTAATGGAAACAGAAGATGAATGTGTTTGTTGCCGAGAGCAATTAAGGGTAAGAAATAAAGCAAACGATAGCGAAAGCGGATGCATAACTCTTCATCCGGAGTTTCCTGGAGTTTGCTTAAACCCAGGGGTGTTGAGGGCGGTCTGGGGCCTTTATACACGAATAGAATTTAGGCAAAGAGTTAATCAAAACGTTGAAGATCCCAATATGTAATGCCAAAAAATGATTACCAAATTAAACGTAGGTGAAATATCCTATAAATCCGTTTTTGGTGAAATGGATTTGAACTTTAGTTTAAAAAAGTGACCAAAAGTTTAACGTACGTAAGTTATTTATAGGAAATTTAGATATACAGCCTATAGGATGTTCAAAGGATTTATTTATGAGCATGACTTGGGAAGGAGAAATAGGGCGGTTATTCCAGCATGTGTTGTAAAATCAATTAGAGAAAGATTTCCAAGTCCGAACAATGTATATAGAGGCTTTTTGTACAATTAAATTCTTTAATAAAAATATGATTCAAGTTAAATTTCTTAGTGATTAAATCTGCTTTCATGTTTTTTAATCATATCTTCCTTGTTGGGTTTTTCAAAGGAATGAGCAAGGGGTGGAGGTATTACTGATTTCTCTAAATTTTTAGCTGCTTCATCGTAAGTTTTGTAAACCTCTCTCATATGTAAAACTTCTTCAAATAATTTCTGAACGTAATCTAAATATATTATTAAGATTAAATTAAAATTATTAATACTCCATATTATGGAATGTTTGTCAATATTACTGTAAGTTGATTCTTCCTTCTTGAAGGACAAGACAGCTTCACCCTTTTTTCCTTTTTGGAATTTAATTGAACATTGAACTTCATCCTCATTATATTTTAAGTTCATTCTTCCTTCTTGAAGGACAAGACCGCTTCACCCTTTTTTGCTTTTTGGAATTTAATTGAACATTGAACTTCATCCTCATTATATTTTAAGTTCATTCTTCCTTCTTGAAGGACAAGACCGCTTCACCCTTTTTGTCTTTTGGGAATTTAATTGAACATTGAACTTCATCCTCATTATATTTTAAACCCTTTTGGCAGTTTTCATTGTGGTGCATTGCAGCTAGTGCAATTCTAAAATAATTTCATGAAACTTTTTAGAGAACTTTGCTTAAAATTATCATAAGGTAAGCGTGTATAAATTATAAAGTAAACGTTTAAGAGTTTGTCAGCCTTGACTGCATGCCGTCATAGAAATAATGAGTGTTCTTGGGGGTAAAATGTAAAATGGTCGAATGAAATCCTTCCAAAGCACTTGTTTCACCGCTACCAGACATCATTGCAACATCTTTTAGAAATAACTTAATTTCAACAATTTGAGAAACTTTAAGATGAGGCAAAGTGCCTATATGGGAGAATTAAACATTGAAAAAGTTATATTTTAAATTTTAAGTATACAAATTAGCAGGGCCGGATTAAGCGATTTTGCACCTAGGGCCGAGATAATATGCGCCTTCTCAAGCCGGGGAAGCATAGGAACAGCAAATATTGCTAGATGAATAGTTTAACTCAATGCGCCCTCAACTAGCCTTGGGCTCAGGACCCAGTGCCCCCTTAATCCGGGCCCATAAATGAATAATAAAAGTTTACCCGTTTTAATCCAGGTTTTCTTCCATTTTCTCAAATCTCTCCTAGTAATAGGTGGGTAGGTGCATTCTGGAAGCAGTTCCCCTGGGTGGTTTTTGTGAATATTTGATATATGATTGGGAAGACTCAACCATTTTTCAACTTTCTCTTGATTAGTTGCACTAGATGAGGCTCAAAAATACAAGTGATTTGATATACTGCGTGCCCAGTTTTGAATATTTTCACATCCTTCTACGAGTGACGCTTTGGCTAATTTTTTATTCACAGCTAACATAAGGACCGCACATAAAAATATATTAATTTTCATTTAAATTTTTTAAATGCTATCTAAAAAATGTATCTCAAACTTCTAGTGTTTCTTACGTTTTACAAGATGCCAAGCGTCAAATTCGTGTACAATTTCTGGTCGTTTTTCTCGTAAATATTTTCTTATTTGAACATGACGATCAGTGACAACTTTTCTGACAGTTATATTGTGGCTATCAAGTAGCGTCATACACCTTTTGAAGCCTTCAAGCTCCACGGCATTAGAATTTTTAACTTCGTTTGACTAAGTAAATAACAAGATGGACAAGTTAATCAAATATTCTCTATATAATGCATTAAGTAAGGCAAACCTGAATTAATTGAAAAGTTAATATTTTATTGGATTGCATGTCCATAACCGAATAACTTCCATACTTCGCATTGTGCCCTGGAGAATCACATCTTGCGTCCCCACCAATAGCTATTCCATTTTCAGCTCCCGCGCATATTGTCAAATTATAATTTTCTTCCGCTTTCCATAATTTCATTATGGATGGATATAGATAGTACTTTTGCATGGCATAGTATGTCGATAAAGATACAGATGTTATTCAGAGCGACTTAAACATCCTTATTATTGAAGTAGCGTGTTGCCCATTAAATATAATGGCCGCTGAAACCAAGAGATTCAAGATGGGCATCTTTCCATCCATAGGTTGGCTATACCAGGTATGAACGTGTGAATTGTCACACCAGCTCTCAATACACACCATGGTGCCCTTCACATATTTTACTTTCGCACTGGCTTTGCAAAAACAAGTTTTGCAAAATGTAAAATGTTGCATGAGGCTCGTTAGGAATACTATGAATTTAGATTCCTGATTATGCCACTCCCTTTCTGGTTCTTCATCAGTTTCCTCGCTATTAGGTTATTTTTAGCTATTTGAATAGTGGTCAACATTCCATTTAAAATCTTTCACCATGACACTTACTTCTCAGAATCAGACGAAGGAACATAAAAGGACACATTAGGGTCCTCATCTTCATTAATCTCTTCTTCATCACTTTCAATGTCATTGAGAGCATACTGAGTGCCAATATGAACTTTATATTTGGATACATCACATTCAATGTCTTTGGTTCTACATTTACTTTGAGCTAAGAGTGGTATATAATATATTCAAAATTACTGATGCTAAATGACGAGTGAAAGGTAAAGTTACCTCGACAAAAACATTTCCAAAAAGTCTGACATCCTTTTGATCTGTAACGTCTAGGTGTTTATGTTTTTTTCTTCTTTGGAGAGTGTTTCAGATTTTACTTATCAAAATTCAAATCTGCAGTCATTGTAGAACTGTCAATCTAGAACAATGTTTATATGAGGCTATGGTTTCACGTTAATAACCAACCATTTCTATCATTGCCTGAGTTTCAATTTCACGTTTGAAGTCAAAACATTGAATAACTTCATCTCTTTGCAAAGGTTGGAGATTATCATCAGCGTTAATTTGATTTTCAACTTGCAAGACAGAAGTCGAACCTTCGTTCATGATGGTTAATAATTCCTAACAACCAACATGGAATCATTAATAAAATAATAGTATTTTAATTGGCAAATAGCAAAGTTAAATAAAGCCACACTTTGTCTACGACGTTTTACTGCTAGTTTCCGTGGGGATTTAGGCTTTTTGGTAAAGCAAAATATGGTTGGAACCGCGTCAGGTTTCAATTTTTTATAAGTCTGACTGCTGCTTGTGAACCCAATTGATTCCAGAAATTGTTCATTTCCGTTTAATTCGAAACAACTACTTTCAAAGTGTTCATGACAGAGCCTTGAATACTTATTTGGAGTAAAATCCTTTCTCCTAAGCTCTATAAGCCACTGCTTCAAAGGTTTTGGGTTTTTCAAGGGAAATTTAAAGAAACTCTTTCCAGGAGACTTTGCAGAATTACAACCAAACGCAACGCAATAAACCATTTTGTTCAATTTCTTAAATTGTTATTAAATATTTTAAATAAAACTTTTAATTGAATGCATCTAAAGAGACCCGAAACACATAAACTAAGCAGAGTTTGTCCGATCTTTCGTCTGTAAATGACTACTCTGACGTCACGCATAAGACCTGAAAAAATGAAGACGCGAGCGCTATCTAACTATTTTTGGGCTCCACGAGCCTTTTTTTTGCTGGCGGAGTCCTTTAAAAAGGCTTCTGAAATGCGAAGTTCTCCGCTTGTGGTCAATTAGTGGGTGGTTTTCGAACTAGCAGGGCGTTACGCGATTGGTCGGAGGCCCTTCTTTAAAATTATCCTTAAAATTTGAACCTAATATGAATTTTAAAAGCATTCGAAAGTATTTCCTGAATGTTTGACTATACAGACTGGTCTTGTAATTAGTACAAGATTTGATTAAAAAATCACTTGATTTTCTACTTCACCCTCCCTTTAAAAGAAAAAGTCACATTTTTAATGAATTTCAAAAGTCAGAGAATTTAATTTTGTTATAGTAGTAATAATGTGAATTAATACATTTATTTAGAAGTTAATTTTTGGTACTAGTCATGTTTAGATACCATAACGTTCAGACTTCTGCGCCATAAGAAATAATTGTGGAAATATGGACTGGTAATTGAAAATTGCTTTAGACGGTCAAGGGGAACCCTGGAAAAGTCATGGAATTTTAAAACTGTATATTTTATGTCAGAGAATTTCATACTAATTGGGATAATTTTCCTAAATAAGTACCAACATAAATAAAGTCCATGCTACCAGGCATTTTTCAACACAGTATTCCGACTTCTCAGCATAACATACATAAAAAAATCACGAAAAACCCAGAAAAGTTAGTTAAAAAGCATCTTTAATATAGACATATAATTCTAATTGTCATTAGAAGCGAACATTCTTATAGGTCAAAAATTATCCAATAAACAATTTTAGTTACGGCTATTTCTGACTTTAAATCATTTTGACTCGTTTAGATGAATCAACTTGAATTGAATGAACTAGTTGGGTCGTTCGTGCGAACAGGAGGTGGGCAAGTTGAACGACGAAATTAAAAATTTATCACTGACCAATTTCTGCTCACTCACCTTTAAGACCCATCTATTTGAGTCAAAAATTTAATCGTCTGAAAAGGCCTCGTTTGAAATTACTTCAAAGTTCTAAAGTCAATCATTTGTTTACCATTATATTTTGATTAGAATGACGTAAACCCCTCTCTCATGTTTCTGACTAATTGCTTAAGCCTTCGTGCAGAATTTCACGACCTCAATGAAATGCGATGAAAAAGTCTCTTACCTGAATATTGTATCACCTTTTGTCGGCTAGGTGTTATCTCAAAAAGCTCTTGAATTTCTGTTACGCATTTTCTTTCTACATTTTTTTGCCTCTCCGAGTGACGATGACGTCACAAAGAGGTATTACACTGGACATTTTCTGTCTGTGTGTCTGTCACCGCGTTCGCAGTTCACAGAAATCTATATTGACTTCTAGTTCATTATAATCGTTAGGAATAAGATGTACGCGGCGATCGGCTGGGCTTACGAGAAAGGTCTAGCCTCACAATGGCACGCCTTCCACCAAAGTTTCACGCAATTTCGGCTTTTCTTATCATTTACAATAAATCAATCGCCTTATATACCATAAATTTACCGAAAAATTGTGACAAAGGTGTTCGTCAGAAGTCAAACGTTGACAATAGCTATGTTTAAAGTGATTTTAGTAATAACGTTTCTTAAAACGACTTAACTAGAATTAAGGTAAATTACACACGATTAAAATAACTAATATTATTTATATTTATTTATTTAATTATTTATTTAAGGAAAACCTCTTAAGTGGGTAGATAGGCCTCGTCTCGACTCGGAGAGGTTTATTTTGGTTGCCCAGCTTGATTTCTTTTTCTTCAAAATAGCCCCATCATAAAAATTACCATTTTTCCTCGTAACTCGATGGAATTTTGTACGGCGTTGCGTTGTTAAGAAGTTTCTCTTCTACGTTTTTTCAAAGAAGCCTAATTATGCCAAGATTACAAAGAGCGATAAGCAAAATTTTTAGGGCTGTGCGAATAGTGGTTTATCAAACCGAATCGAATAGTAAATCTCTTATTCGAAATCTGAATCGAATAGTAAATCTCCTATTCGAAATCTGAATCGAATAGTAAATCTCCTATTCAAAATCTGAATCGAATAGTAAATCTCCTATTCGAAATCCGAATCGAGTACTCGTTCAAACGAATATTATTCGTTTTTAAAGAAATGTAGTTCGAGCACAAGGAAGTGTGTTGTAGAACGAGTAGAGACTCGTAGCTTCCCCTCTACTAAAAAGCTAGACCTTATTTGTCATTAAAAAGGGGTATGCATTTTGATCCTCCCTCCGTAACTAGACGAGCCCTTGTAAACACGAAAGATGACCGCGAGCCACTGAAGTTGAAACCGGTTTTCGGTTAACCAATTAATTTAAATGGCCGTTTTAACCGCTCCAAAAAAACTGGACAAAAAACTGGTTTGTCAGAAAACCGGTTTTTATCCGGCCGTTTATGATAGATGTTGAAAATGCTATATTCCAACATAGACCCGAAGACCCAATATTAGTACGAGTAGGTAGTACTAATAGGCGATAACTAGTGCCGTTTTCCATTGGCAGTCTAGAATATACCAATGGAAAATTACTCCACAGATTTTTCTTGGAGTGACAACGAAAGTTCCTTTAAAATTGATATGTGTCCATGGTGGTAGATTGCTAGAAGTAAACAGAAGGTAAGTAACAAGTGTCGAAAAACTAAAACTTTTAATTTTGTGTATTGAAAAAACACTGATTCGGTTTTCTGTTTTCATTTCAAAAAACCGATTAAAACCTAAGAATTAAAAAAAACGGTGCTCCGAAGAGTAAAAAAACCGGTTTTCGGTTAAACCGGGCGGTATTTGACATCCCTAGTGTATCGAGTCGGAGTGCCGGGAATTTCTCAAGCGTTTGCAAATCTTATTTAAAATGCCTTTACTATTTTTTCTATTTATATTAACTATAATAAGGAAAAAAGAAAACTACGCCTTCTTTAAAACGCGTGTTCTCTAGGAGAATGGAAAAATGACGTCAGAAATTGTAGGCTCGGTATGCGCAAAAATTATGCGAGGAACACTAAGTGACTAGTACGCTTATGTCTAGGCCCTAGAGGCCCAGTCTCTACTGTTTCTACAAAACACCTCCGTGCTAAGACTGAGCATTTTGTGAGGGAAAAACAAAACACCAGGAACTGCGCATTCGCGTTGAAATTCAAAAAGAAAAAAAAAGAAACTGCTTTATATATGTTGTGTGACCATACTAGTCCTTAACATTTTCAATCGAATACTCGTTTACTATTGGAATTTAGCACCTAGGAAACGATTACTCGGTTTATGGAACTATATTCGTTTTTGAAACGGTTATTCGAATTTCTTTTCGAATAACCGTTTTGTGAATCGAATACTCGTTTTTGTCAAAATGGCAAATTCGATTCGTCGAATCGAATACTCGATTCGAATTAAACGAATAGTATTCGAAAATTCGAGTATTCGCACAGCCCTAAAAATTTTTAGGGTTTAATATGGAAAAGTGTTTTGATGTATTTGACGTTAATTGTTTCGTGGGAATTGGTTTTAATTATTGCGATATTTTAAGGAACTTTAAATTAATGACAAGAAGTGATATCTAGGTTATTAGGGAGAAGGTATAAATTCGAGACATTTCCAGCTTTATCTCCAGTTCAAACGTAGGTCCGGAGTTAATCCCCGCCGCCTTTAAATTACAGACAGCCTCGATCTCATTGGTTCTTGAAAACTCACGTCAGCGCGACGCGAATGACGAAAATTACAGTCATATTTTCCGACTGAGGAGAGGCGCAATAGTCTAGCCTCCTTTTGCGTCCCCCCCTTGTATTTTGAAAGGAGGACTGGGACAATGGCGCGCGAATGCTTAGGCATCTTATACCTTCTCACTAATAAACTAGATATCCCTTCTTGTTATGGGGTTATTTTTTGTTACCGTTCTGGTTTAAAACGAAATGGGGGTGATCAAGTAGATCATTTGTGTTCCATGGTTACTTTGTTTTTCACGTGTTTACTTTCACCGAGACAGTCTTCTATATTGTGCTTTGTGTTTTCGCAAATTTTGATTTCATTTATTGACATAAAATAAAATGTTAGCGTTTAAGTGAAGCGGTTGAAGATTCTTTTGGTCATGACGGCGACTATTGTTGCTGACAACAGCATGAAGAGCAAGTAGAAAGGAACACAGACGCTAGTCAGGTCAAAATCAGTCACGCTTTTCAACGGTTTCTCCCACTTGACTTGTTCAATGAAGTGATGCTTCTCAAAATCCAGAAAATTCACTGCATGCGTTTCGAACAGAGGTTTTACGCTGTCAGAAAAATATTCGTCTAGCGCTTTAATCAATTTGCTGTAATAAATTAGTACCGACCTCAATTGGAGGTTTTCTTGTTTTTGCGGACTGTTTCTGAGCCAAGAGTTGTTGTAAACAAAGTGTAAATACTCGAAGCTAACTATGCGCTCCGAAAAGTGAAAGCCTCCATTGTCGGAAAATTACTTTATACTCTCGGGGTCTAATTTGAAGAATTCTCCCGCTAGCCAAGTCATATAGGTGTCCTCTATGATCGCGGCTTTCTCCCCAAAAAGAATAGGGAGGTATCCATCACGAGTCAGACAATCCGAAATACTACTGAACATATTCTCCTGATCGAGTGCGTCTAACCATTTATTGACATCTGGGACCTGGGCTGCCTGTAGATACGAAACAAGTGACGTCAGAAGAACAGATTAAACGCCTACTCACTAAATATTTCAGATAGTCGAAAGTGCCACCATTTTTTACAACTATAGGTGGAATTTCTGATTTGATCAAGTCCAAGTGTCGATGCGATTGTAGTTTTCCGTCGTGAACTCCGTCCGCAAGTAACAACGCAAGAAAACAGAATGAAAGTCACTCCGATCAGCCACGACGCAGCCAGCAGACGACAAGTAATGTGGGGCAAAATGGAGGGAATCGCTGTAGGGAACAATATTACATCCTGTTATTTAAAGCTTTAACCACCCACTTACAAAACTTTCTATCGCTACGTCATAATAAGAAATAATCTTTTCAAATGTAAACGAATGCTCAATCGCTTACGTTCGGCGCACAAGAGCGACGTGTTCTCCCAGACATTTTCCAGGGTTTCTTGGGCCATTTCCTTGACAACTTTCTTGGTGGGCAGTGATTTGTTTTTGTTCGTTACGATATAGTGAACAAAGAGCAAAATTGACAGAATGACCACAGTAGACACAATTAAAATCAGCACCTAATTGAACCTTGAATGGAAATTAATGAATTGGTAATTAGCTAGTGGATTGCAATTGAGCAACATTTACTGGAGTTTCCATATTTAAGACGGACAAGGAAGTGGACAAGACTGTCTTCAGGGCGCCGGACATGATAATCGTCCTGGCCGTTTCTTACTCTGGAGATGGAGTGAAGTACTCGAGTCTGCCATAGAATAATGCGCGTGGCAAGGGATACACAATAAAAGTAGAATTCTAAAACAATATTAAGGATTACTAGAAATGTTTTCATAAGTAGAGTTAAATTTTGGTCGCATTTCTCTTTCACTTACGCTGAAAGCATCAACCTCAGAATAAATATGGAAAAGTCTTCAAAGTCAACTTTATTCCCCTCGGAAACTACCCTAAACACCGTTGACAAAATTATGTAACATAGTATTATTAACAGCATTTAGTTTAATCTGGAAGGTTTGACCCAATTACTCGAATCTAATTTCATGAATACGAAAAATACTTTATATTAGGAGTTCTTTTCAAATAATCCGCCATGACATTGTATTTTAACACTTGGTTCTCCATCTCCCACGACTCCTGATGGCAAGAAATATTTAAAAGTTGAAATACCAAAAAGAAAATAATTCTCAAATACAGGCCACTTAACCATGGTAAACTCAGCTCCAGTGTCGTCACATTTACAGGAGTCAATTTTAATTAAATTTAAAATCTACAATTACATTTAAGATTTGAAAATGTAAATTCTACGTACTTGTAATTAAAATATTATTTATTTCACAGAAATTCCAATTCGTTCAGCGCCATTTTGGGCGACACTTAAACCGTAGCTTTTCAAATGCTAAGCGAAGACGAAATGTAGATTAATCCATAAAAATTTCAAGTGTCTCAACTTTTTGTGCCATGTTAATGTAATATAATATGATGAAAATTAATTACTCTCCTTGGAGTACCGTTTTTGCTTCGTCTATTTCAAGTCTGGTGCAGTACAGAGTTCGGGTAATGAGTCAATAATAACATTTTCACAGCTATTTTCGTTAACCAGACACTCACGCTAATTTTTCAGTTGCCAGGGTAACTGAAATGTAAATTTTGTAACATATTTTAGTAAACGGCCCGTACAATCAAATCAATACTTTTTATAATAAATAAAACTCAGATTTGAAGAGTTGGAAATGGAAACTTTTACTATGAATTAGAATCAGTTTTATGTAGGAATTTTACCCTTTCTAAGATTGTATTATCCTATAACCAGTTTCGTAAACAAAGATAAGGGCATTTCGGGGTTGCGGCATTTTAACAAATATAATTAGACCTAATTATTTTCGGAAAACTCTTTGCATTCTCTACCTTTTTATAGATTTTTCGGGACCTCCATTTAACAAGAAGGAAAGTGGTGGTAATAAAGTGCGATACAACTTCGATGTAATGTTGCGCTATCTATTTAGAAATCTTTAAAATTGACTGAACGATAAAATTTTAGATTTGAAAATGCTAATTTCGTTTGTATATATTATTACCAAGTGATTCAAATTTACTTAGAGGCATTTTCCAAGATTCAAGCGGTAACTATGACCGCAATTTTGCAGTTAGAGATGGGCCGATACCGATATATCGGTTTAGACAAATATCGGTGCCGATACCCATGCCATATCGGTATCGGACCATCTCTACAAACTTTTATATTAAGTATGTTGGTGAAACGAAAACCATAACTACTTCTTTGGCAATTTTATTTAAAGCAATTCCATTAATTTAGTCTTAATTCGAGTGCTAATTAAGTTTACAATATAGTGCAAATGTTTGTAAACATACTTGCATTACTACACCCTATAAGTTAGGGTGGATTATAAGTTATGTAACACGTGTATTGCAATTTGATGCTCAAAAAGTTTGTTTTGTGTTTTCATAAAACTCGATTTCGTCTGGTGGAATGCTAGATTTTGAGGCTCTACGCAAAGAGGTTGAAGATTATTACGGTAATGACGGTGGCTACGGTTCCTGACAATATCAAGAAGAGAAAGTAGAGAGGAACTCTGACGCTACTCAGGTCCAATTCAGTCGTGCTTCTCAGCGGTATCTTCCACCTGACCTGATCAAAGTAGTGAATCTTCTCAAAATCCAGATAATTTAAGGCTTGCGTTTCGAACAAAGGTTCCACGCTGTAATAAAAAACAGTCGTCAAGTGTTTTAATCGGTTTACGGTAATTAATTAATACCGACAGCAGTTCGGGGTTTTCTCGTAATTGCGGACTGCTTCTTAGCCAAGATATTTGGAAAACGAAGTGTAAATACTCGAAGGTAATTATGTGCTCCGAAATGTCAAATCCTTCGTGGTCCGAAAAGAACTTTCTACTCTCGGGATCTAATTTGAGGAATTGACCCGACAGCCAAATCATATACGTGTTCTCTGCGATGACAGCTTTCTCCCCAAAAAGAACTGGCAGGTAACCATCACGAGTCATGTAGTCCCAAACACTAGTGACTATACTCTTCTGATCTAGTGCGTCAAACCATTTTTTAACTTCGGGGTCCTAGACTCCTGTAGGTACGAAACCAGTGACGTCAGAAGAGCAGAGGAACTTAACACCAAAGATTTCAGATAGTCGAAAGCTCCGCCATTTTTCACAAATAGAGGTTGAATTCCCGATTTGATCAAGTCCGAGAGGGTGTCGATGCGATTGTAGCTTTCCGTCGTGAACTCCGTCCGCAAGAAAAAACCGAAGAAAAACAGAATGAAAGTCACTCCGATTAGCCACGATGCAGCCAGCAGACGACAAGTAATGTGGGGCGAAATTGAGGGAATCGATACAGAACAGAATTAAGCCTGATTAAAGAGCTAGGCCTAGCCGCATCTCTTGTTATGAGAAAACAATCCCCCATATGAAATTGTCTCTCGCTACTAACTGACGTCATAATTGGAAATACTCTTCTCAAATATAAGCAAATACTCAATCGCTTACGTTCGGCGCACAAGAGCGACGCGTTGTGCCAAATATTTTCCAAGGATTCTTGGGCCATTTTCTTGGCAACTTTCTTGGTGGGCAACGATTTGTATTTGTTGGTTACGATTGAGTGAACGACGGGCAAAAGGGACACAATGACAAAAATGAACACAATTAAAATCAACACCTAATTGAACGGGGAATGGAAATTAATGCATTGGGCGGTGAAATAAATGTTTATGGAGCGAAATTTACTGCAGTGTCCATATCTAAGAAGGACAGGGAAGTGGACAACACTCTCTTCGGGGGGCCGGTCACGATAATCTTCCTGGCCGATTCGAACACCGGAGATGGAGTGAAATACTCCTGTCTGCCATAGAATAATGCACGTGGCACGGGAAGCAGAATAAAAGTAGCATTCTAAAACCAGATTAAGGGTTATTTGAAATGTTTTCATCGGTAGACTTAAATTTTGGTCTCATTTCTCTTGCACCTACTCTGACAAAATCAGTCTCGATAATTAATTTGTACATGTCATCCATGGTCATTTTATTCCCTTCGTAAATTACCCTAAACGCCATCGAGAAAATTATATTACAATTAAGACATTAACATAATATTATGAATGTATTTGGTTTAATGTGGACAGTATAAGATCCTCATTAGAAAACAGATGTACTTAATCGAATATTATACAGAAATACCAAAACTCATCGATTAATGATTAGAAATTTCGAATAATCGCCTGTTTTTAGCCACATCGTATAATATACCTGTACGATGACCTGCCCTGGTGTCGTCGTCGTCGTGTGTGGCGTGCCAGAGAACTATCTTTGGCAGTATAAAAGTTTTCGTTCGTCATAGAAGGGAGAGTAAATGTAAGAGTATTGAGCTGATATTTTTCAGTGTATTTCAAAGAGAAGGGGATTATAATAGTAAGTTTAAGCACAGCATTTAATTGTACTAGTAAGGTTAAGCATTGTAAATTGTGTGCTACGTTTGCTCGATATATTTAAAACGAGGGAGATTGCTGTGGCATTGCCGGCATTGCCTTAATTTAAGTGCAAGGTTTCCCACTCCCTTTAAAATTTCTGTCACCCAATAGGATTTCACGCTTTCGATCCCGCTCCCCTATCTTGCGTCGTGTTACGCGTGATCGAGTGGGCTATGGGCAGGGACCACAAATTATACTTCTGCAGTGCGCACTGCCTTCTATAATACTAGGCCTTGCAATACGAATAAAAGGGGGTGGCAGTTAGGGTATCACAAATGGAGCTAGATGTTGCTTTTCTAAGGCGGCAAATTGAAAACTATGGGAAAATGTTGAAAGCTTGCAAGAAAACGGTTAAAGTAAAGGTATTGAGTATAATATAGCAGCTGACTTAAATAAAAGGACACATTAAATTGCAAACGACAAGTTTGTTTTTAACTTGTTAAAACATCAAAAGCCATTTATCACAGTGTGGGTAAAATGTATTTACATTTTAAAGCCTTCGCAAAATATGGTAGAATGAAATGAAAAAGTGTCATCAATGAACATTGTTTCGAAACGGAGTGTATTGCTGCCTTTATAAAATCTGCAATATCAAATAAAATGTTCATCATATAATTTCTCGGATACCTATATCGCCACAATCGAGCAAATGTATTAAACTCAAAGCTTTTGCGTTGGATCTAGGTTGAGAGACACGATCCAAACACATTGATCTATTCATTGTAGTTGGGCTTCAGATTTAACTGAATTTGACGAAAAATACAATCATACATACCCGAGGATCATTTTACCGACAAATTGCACCCATAGTCCGCCAGAGCGTGGGAAGGCTGTGGCACAGGGCAAATGTCCAGTTTAAAAATTTAATAGTCCAGTTTAAAAATTAAATCGGAGGTCAGTGGTCCTCGGGACCACTAAGGTAATTCAAGGATAACTGGAGTCCATACATTAACTCGAATATTTTAATGATCTACTTCTCTAGTTTAGCAGACGACGTGCCCTGGTCAATGGTCATGGACCAGGTAAGTTAGTCCAGTTTAAAAAATTCCATATCTCCCACCCTGGCCCGACATAAGCGAAAGACGTGACGTCATGCGAGACTGCGGAGTATGAATTTACTTTCGTCATCGCAAAAACTTGCCTCAGAAAAGAGCCATCTAAGCGCAAATTAAAAATGTCACATAAAAAATGCTTCTGTTGTACATTTCAAGGCCTAGTATTAGAGAAGGCAGTGATGTGCGTGAGCATATTTGTTTTCACGCTAATAGTATTGGCAACTCCCTATCTCCGACGGAAGCTTATTCGATATATAATCTTTTCCAGCGTTGGTTGTCAGCACGCGCAAACCCAGATTTCTATGTTGGAGCGGCTAAATGGTGTCATTAACGTAGCTTTGTGCGTGCAGACAACAGACAATGGAATTACTGATTTACAGGATTTAAAACGACGAGATTTTAAATCCTAAATATCTGTATTTTTTTCGTCTTTTGTCTCCGAATATTTGTTTCGTATATTGTCAGCACACTTAAAACTAAGTTATAGATTACCGTAAAATCACTCCAGTCTAGGAGGTGTCGCCCCATATCACCCAATCTCATTTGTCCCAATCAGAAGAATTTAACCCAAATCATATATTCCTGATTCACCCAAATGTATTTCTCCCAATTCCCGTTTGCCACAAAAGGCGATAACACAGGAATTTGGCACGAATAACATACCCGTTTTATTAATTTGTATTTTCCATTAAAAAAGCAATATTTTAAAATTATTAAATAAGAGACTGTTGATCAGTGTAATTTATTAAATATGGAGTCGAATGGCTGAAAACTTCGAAAGGAAAATATGCCCCCGTAATTCTGAGTTAGGGTTAGGTAGGTTAGGTTTGGTTAAGTTAGGTTAGTAATATTTTATAAATCATTTAACTATGATACGCCTTTTCCAAAATATTGACTTCCCAAATAATATGCCTTTTCCAAAACATTACTGTTATGTTAGGTTAGATTAGTTTAGGTTAGGTTAGGTTAGATTTGGTCAGGTTAGGAATATTTTATAAATCATTAAACTATGGTACGCCTTTTCCAAAATATTGATGTTTAGCTTCATTGACTTCCCAAATAATATGCCTTTTCCAAAACATTACTGTTATGTTAGGTTAGGTTTGGTTAGGTTTGGTTAGGTTAGGTTAGGTTAGGTTTGGTTTGGTTAGGTTAGGTTGGGTTGGGTTTGGTTAGGTTGGGTTGGGTTGGGTTGGGTTGGGTTAGGTTAGGTTAGGTTGGGTTTGGTTAGGTTTGGTTAGGTTTGGTTAGGTTAGGTTTGGTTAGGTTAGGTTAGGTTAGGTTAGGTTAGGTTAGGTTGGGTTGGGTTTGGTTAGGTTGGGTTGGGTTGGGTTGGGTTAGGTTGGGTTAGGTTGGGTTTGGTTAGGTTTGGTTAGGTTTGGTTAGGTTAGGTTAGGTTTGGTTTGGGTAGGGTTGGGTTGGGTCGGGTTACGTTGCGTTTGGTTAGGTTAGGTTAGGTTAGGTTGGGTTGGGTTTGGTTAGGTTAGGTTAGGTTAGGTTGGGTTAGGTTAGGTTGGGTTGGGTTGGGTTTGGTTAGGTTAGGTTGGGTTTGGTTAGGTTAGGTTAGGTTGGGTTTGGTTAGGTTAGGTTAGGTTAGGTTTGGTTAGGTTAGGTTCGGTTCGGTTAGGTTTGCTTAGGTTAGGTTAGGTTAGGTGAGGAATATTTTATAAATCATTATACTATGGTACGCCTTTTCCAAAATATTGATGTTTAGCTTCATTGACTTCCCAAATAATATGCCTTTTCCAAAACATTACTGTTATGTTAGGTTAGATTAGTTTAGGTTTGGTCAGTTTGGTCAGGTTAGGAATATTTTAAAAATCATTAAACTATGGTACGCCTTTTCCAAAATATTGATGTTTAGCTTCATTGACTTCCCAAATAATATGCCTATTCCAAAACATTACTGTTATGTTAGGTTAGGTTTGGTTTGGTTAGGGTTAGGTTAGATGGGTTGGGTTGGGTAGGTTAGGTTGGGTTGGGTTTTTGGTTAGGTTGGGTTGGGTTGGGTTAGGTTAGGTTAGGTTAGGTTGGGATGGGTTGGGTTAGGTTGGGTTTGGTTAGGTTTGGTTAGGTTGGGTTTGGTTAGGTTAGGTTAGGTTAGGTTAGGTTTGGTTTGGTTTGGGTTGGGTTGGGTTGGGTTAGGTTGGGTTGGGTTAGGTTAGGTTAGGTTAGGTTGGGTTAGGTTGGGTTAGGTTTGGTTAGGTTAGGTTAGGTTAGGTTAGGTTAGGTTAGGTTAGGTTAGGTTGGGTTGGGTTTGGTTAGGTTAGGTTGGGTTTGGTTAGGTTAGGTTGGGTTTGGTTAGGTTAGGTTAGGTTAGGTTAGGTTAGGTTAGGTTTGGTTAGGTTAGGTTTGGTTAGGTTAGGTTAGGTTAGGTTCGGTTCGGTTAGGTTTGCTTAGGTTAGGTTAGGTTAGGTTAGGTTAGGAATATTTTATAAATCATTATACTATGGTACGCCTTTTCCAAAATATTGATGTTTAGCTTCATTGACTTCCCAAATAATATGCCTTTTCCAAAACATTAATGTTATGTTAGGTTAGGTTTGGTTTGGTTAGGTTTGGTTAGGTTTGGTTAGGTTAGGTTAGGTTAGGTTAGGTTAGGTTCGGTTCGGTTAGGTTTGCTTAGGTTAGGTTAGGTTAGGAATATTTTATAAATCATTATACTATGGTACGCCTTTTCCAAAATATTGATGTTTAGCTTCATTGACTTCCCAAATAATATGCCTTTTCCAAAACATCAATGTTATGTTAGGTTAGGTTTGGTTAGGTTGGGTTAGGTTAGGTTAGGTTAGGTTAGGTTAGGCTTGGCTAGGTTAGGTTAGTAATATTTATAAATCATTTAACTATGGTACGCCTTTTCCAAAATATTGTTGTTTAGCTTCATTTACTTCTCAAATAATATGCCTTTTCCAAAACATTACTGTTATGTTAGGTTTGGTTAGGTTAGGAGGACGTCTCTTCCTCTTTGGAGCGGTTATACACTTACCCGGACCGTTGGTCTTCAAGTAAGTGTATCCCTATGTTATGAAAAAATAAATAAAAAAAACCCATCAAATTCTACTCTATTTGAGTCTTTTTGGGTATTGCAATATTGGGTTAATTGGGATAGGCGAACTGGGAATTGGGTTGAATGGGAATGGGTGTTTTAAATTGGGTGTGAAATGGGGGGTAACCGTATAGGAACCAGGGTTTTCTCGTGCTGAGAACCAAAGCTGGAGCAATTTATATCGAATAAGCTGCCGTCGAAGATAGGGAGTTGCCAATCCTGTAAGCGTGAAAAAAAATTTCCTCAATAAGTATTACTTTCGCGCGTTTTAGAGGTTCGGAAAAGTATTGGTTCGAACCTGGCTGGCAGGCAGGCTTAGCGTCCCTTCAATCCCATTTTTAATTCTAAAATTGTTTTATACAAAAAAAATGCTTTTATGCATATAACATTGTTTTTAAATTAACTTTATATGGCACGCTTCCGGCTTCTCTGATTAATTAGCACTTAGTACGTCATTAACAAAAATGGAATGTGGTTGCTTTTCACGGTAATATCTATCGGGCCTGCCTTCTATTCCAGTACGATTTTCTCTGTTCCTTATCTCCACCATCCGTTTCCGTGTCACGTCTAGCGTTGTTCGGTAGGACTTATGCAAATTACGTCATTTCTATTGCGTCAAGTTTCAAGACAACATGACTCGGGGCTAATTTCAAGCGCTTGTTGCATATTGCTATAAGCTTGCAATCAATGAATAATATTAATACCCAAACGCATCTATTATCCCACAAATATTAGGTTTGCAATAAAAATATCAACAAAACTGTTCCAGTTCATAGGGGAGAAGTTTGTTATTTACTTTTTTAATTAATTTATAACCCTAAATCAAGCTAGATTATTTTTATTCATAATTGGAATGATATTTGATATTTAAAATAAAAAAAATAACCGTAAAGTTTATAGGCCGGGGTCACCTTACAATAAAATTAGCTAGCCCAGGCAAAACGTGAAAATGATCGGGGTCATCTTGTTTTCTCTACAATCTATTTACAATTGACAGTTGACCCAGTTATCGTGTCCATATATTAAAAGCCCCTTAAGTTTCCAACGAATATACGAATAGACCACAAGCTCGCACTAAAGCCGGAGAATTAAGGTACTGATTCTATTATAGCAAACAAGATGGCCCCGGCCATATTAACGTTTTGCCTTGGCTAGCTAAATTTATTGTAAGGTGACCCCGGCATATATACTTTACGGTTATTTTTTCTTTTAAATACCAAATATCATTCCAATTATGAATAAAAATAATCTAGCTTGATTTTGGGTTATAGATTATGAAACAAGTAAATAATCAACTTCTGTCCTATGAACTGGAATAATTTTCTTGATATTTTTGTTGCAAACCTAATATTTGTGGGATAATTGATGTGTTTGGGTACTAAAATTATTCATTGATTGCACGCTAATAGCAGTATGCAACAAGCACTTAGAATTAGCCCCGAGTCATGTTCTCTTGAAACTTGACGCAATAGAAATGAAGTAATTTGCATAAGCCCTAAAGAACAACGCTAGACGGGACACGGAAACGCATGGTGGAGATAAAGTACAGAGAAAATCGTACTGAATAGAAGGCAGGCCCGATATATATTACCGCCAAAAACAACCTCATTCCTTTTGTTTATGACGTACTAAGCGTTATTTAATCAGAGAAGCTGGAACCGAAAAAACTTACAAAAATCTCATAATATTTGTGCCAAAAAAGTTAATTTAAAAACAATTTTATATATTTTAATTTAGTATAAAACAATTTTAGAACTAAAAATTGGGGTTGAAGGGAGGCCCAGCCTGCCAGCTAGGGTCGGACCAATACTTTTCCGAACCTCTAAAACGCGCGAAAGTAAAAACTTAGTAAGGAAATAATTTATAAATAAAAATGTAGTTGAAGGGACGCCCAGCCTGCCAGGCAGGGTCGGACCAATACTTTTCCGTACCTCTAAAACTCGCAAAAGTAAAAACTTAGTGAGGAAATTTTTCTCAGGCTTACAGGATTGGCAACTCGCTATGTTCGACGGCAGCTTATTCAATTCTAGCTTCTTCCTTGCCGCATATCTCTCTAGTCTTTGTGCTTTTTCTCTTTCTCTGTATTCTGGATTCAAACGTAGCCTTCTCATCTTTTGGCTGATGTTTCTTTCACATTAGATGCCATTTCTGAACTCTCTCGTATTTGTATAACAGCCGAGTTAAACGGCACAAAGTCAATTTTGAATTCAGACCGTTGAAAATGTTCTAACTTAGTTCATGACTTGTTAGATATCCTGAAAACAATCTTAGTTTACCCGTAAATAGGCCTAACATAAAAAATATATGACAAAACTACCCGTTCAAAGAAATACTTACTTGAAGTTAATTCTGAAAATAAACTATAATTAATGGTAAATTAATAGGCCTAATAAAAATGAGAACTATGGTAACAAAATTCAAAACAAATACTTATTTCGAACAATAAGTTTTCAATTCGCATTCACAAAAAGCATAAGAAATCTTCCACAGCCGTTAAACGCAGAGTTCGCAAGAGAACAAAGGAGAAAGGATGGTCAAAGCAGTGATGCCAGGTGGGACAAATGAAATTTCCGTTTCTAACCCTTAAAATTTCCCTAGTTCAGAGCTGCCAGATTCCGCGCCTAGAACGAAAAAAAAGTTTCACTAGTGCCACCGTCCGGAGAAAACGCGAAGCTTGATCTAGGGGAAAAAAATGGCAGGCCTGAGACCTGTAGCATCAGCGGACAGCGGCAGTGTATGTGACGTTTAAACTTATAATTCAGTGCCAAATGAAAATTAGTACTCGAAATTTCTTGCAATGAATGAACCACAATTTGCAGAAGAGAATATTTTCAAAAATGGTAAGTGTTGAAAACCTAATCAAATTAATATTAACCAGATTAGTTATGTAAACTCTTAAGCCTTGGTCATAACATGAGTATAAAAATTGGTAATGCTGTTTTCTTTTTGTTTAGTACCTGTTGCTCTCTCTCTTGTCAAAATTGCTAATAAGAGTATTACACATATTTTCCAAAAGATCCTACTGAAAAAATTCAAAAAGCTCTTCAGTCAAACTTTAAGGGAAATGAATTCACACAGTATGGAATTACAAACGAAAAAAAGCACTTGTTGCTTTAAAAAAGTCTAATTTAAAAGTACCGAAGATTGGTTTTGAAGTCAACCCTTCTTATCCATTCTTGGGGTGTTCCCCTGACGGAATAGTCAACGATAATTTGGTCGAAATGAAGTGTCCAGTCATTGGTGAAAAAGGAAACATAGAAACAGTCCTCAAGAAAACTCCTTACGTAATCAAGAAGGACGGAACATTTTCTTTGAAAGCCTAACAAATGTATTATGGGCAAGTGCAACTTAGTTTGGCCCTTTTAGGACTTCAAAGTTGTCATTTTGGAATTTATTCTAAACTGGAAGATGACTGTTTTGTTATTGATGTGCATAAAGACCAAAAATTTAGTAACAATCTTTTACCAAGATTATAAATTACTTATTTTAAAAGGTTTTTTTTGCTTATTTTAATTACTACATTCCAAATTATTTGAAATGGAATAAAAAGGACGGAATGTAATGGCGCAAATAAGGCTGAAGTGATATTTTTAAGTTCCTTAAAATGTGATAGAATGTTACTAATTTATTGAATAAAATTGTTTTACAAAATTTCAGGAGTTCATTATTTATTTGCATTTTTTTTCACGGGTTTTAACAAGCTTGGGAACTGCGTAAGAGTTAATTTAAAATGATTTGAGGTCTGAACTTTACTTATTCCAAACAAAGCTGATAGAGCGGTGAACGAAATCAAATGCCAAGTTTTAGTTTCATGAGTGTCAAAAATACCAAAAGCGTATAGAAAACTATAAAGTAAAGGTCTTTACCGCCTGGGCTGAACGTGAAAAAGTTGGAGCCCCCTCTCTATCGCGTTGTTCCGACCCCCCTCCTCGTTAGAGCCGGTACGATGCCGCTTCGACGTGGCGGAAGATTAAATTCGCGTAGTGTTACACAAGGTACATGAGTGAGTTGGCTAAAAAATATAGCTCCACTAAATTTCGTATGAGTTGCGTCGGCTGCTTATATTAGGCCTAAAGCCCTAAAGACGAGTGTACCGTTCTGTGACATCCTTAGGCTTTTGGTGACATTTTAACGAGATAAATAATGACTGAAGGTTTAGAGTTAACAACATTGTTACACCGTTATGAAAAGGACGATATTTTCGTTACGGATAAAAATGGGAAATTGAAAGAGGCCATAGAATTCATGATCGAAAATGGTAGTTTGAAAGAGTTGTATTGCGTACTTCGGTTTTTTGGCTTTAAAGCTAAAAGAGCAATCTGCTCTCTGTGGTTTTTTTCCGAGGAATTTCAAAAACGAATTATAATAATAACGGCTTTATAATATTTGTATCATTTAAAGAACTACCACGACAACTACATATTCTAAACTAAACTTGGTAGACTAGTCTACTTTAAATATTTAAATAACAATTAAATTATCACCTTGGGAAGTTAGGAAAAAACGTCGGGGTACTTTAGGCCTTGCCCGCCTGACTTAGCGTGCCGTTATCGTTAACGCGGTGAACCTACTTCGATTCCCGAAGACCCGAAGCTTTCCCGACTCCCGTTCCGGGGTTGTTTAAAAAAAGCAGACGATATTTTAGTGTTTCTATTTTTGCCCTGAAGTAGCCGCTAGCGTCGCAAAACTATTTTTTGCTTGAGTATGACGTGTGCCTACGATTCGGATGAGGTAATGCAAGTGGAAGGTGATTGGTTGGGAGCTTACTTAGACCCGCGAGCTCCTCATTTTACATGTAAACCAAAGCCAAAGCCTAGGATAAGTTACTGACCTTCACTTTATGGTTTTCTATACGCTTTTGAAAATACCCTATCTCGAGACTCGTAGTTTCCCCCATTCTTGGCCCTCTCTACCTTATTTGTCTATGAGAAAGGGGTATGAATTTACTGTTAATATTTTTAATGATCGCATCAAATAGACCAGTACTTTGTATTCCTGTTAATGAAATTAAAGAGGTGGCATTCAATATTCCATTAGAAGCATTAACATAACATGTATGATTTTCCAAGGTGTTGACCATAATGCATTTACAGGGTTGCCACGGAATATTCAAAACCAAATTCCCTGACTATTCCAGGTTTTCCCCGACCTTTTTCTGAGATTTTCCCTGACCTTTTAGGCCGAAAGTGTAAATGTTTACAGCACGTTTTAAGTGCTTTTAATTAAATAAAGTCTCTACATTTAAGTTTTCCAATGTATTTTTCACACCAAAACGATTAAGAAACATTTTTCACCAAATGATTAAGAAACATTTAACTATAAATAACAGTCTGGTAGATTTCTTGGCAATATTACAGAATAGCTCCTGGTAGCGGATCTCTTTTGTTTTTATGTTTATTATATGTAATATTGGATGAAAAAAATTATGGCGCAAAAATTTTTCGGCGCAAATGATTATTTAAAAAGTTACGAGCGTTTAATTCTTTGGCGTGTGCAAAGGCTTAGGGATCCATGTCATTAGCGAAAAAAGCAATTATTATAAGTGGATAAAGGACCATACAGGTTAAGGAGTCATCAATTAAGATCTCTGCAGACGAAAATAACCAAACCAAACCTAGCATAACAAAACTATAACCTAACCAAACCTAATATATAAATATTTTGGAAAAGGTGGCAGCTAATTAATAGGAGAATATTTTGGAAAAGGTGGCAGCTAATTAATAAGAGAATATTTTGGAAAAGGTGCCAGCTATTTAATAGGAGAATATTTTGGAAAAGGTGGCAGCTATTTAATAGGAGAATATTTTGGAAAAGGTGCCAGCTAACTATTAGGAGAATATTTTGGAAAAGGTGGCAGCTAATTAATAAGAGAATTTTTTGGAAAAGGTGCCAGCTATTTAATAGGAGAATATTTTGGAAAAGGTGCCAGCTAATTAATAGGAGAATATTTTGGAAAAGGTGCCAGCTATTTAATAGGAGAATATTTTGGAAAAGGTGGCAGCTAATTAATAAGAGAATATTTTGGAAAAGGGGCCAGCTATTTAATAGGAGAATATTTTGGAAAAGGTGCCAGCTAACTATTAGGAGAATATTTTGGAAAAGGTGGCAGCTAATTAATAAGAGAATATTTTGTAAAAGGTGCCAGCTATTTAATAGGAGAATATTTTGGAAAAGGTGCCAGCTAATTAATAGGAGAATATTTTGGAAAAGGTGCCAGCTAATTAATAGGAGAATATTTTGGAAAAGGTGCCAGCTAATTAATAGGAGAATATTTTGTAAAAGGTGCCGGCAAGAAGTTATATCAGTATCTCAGAGAGAAGATATAAGATGCCTTTGTATTCGCGCGCCATAGTCCCAGTCCCCCTTTCAAAATACAAGGGGGGACGTAAAAGGAGGCGCCGGGCTATTTCGCTCTCGTCAGTCGGAAATTTTCCTCACTCGCGTCGTCGCGCTGACGTGAGTTTTCAAGAACCAATGAGATGCTGGTTGTAATTTAGAGACGGGGATTGACTGCGGACCTACGTTAGGACTGGAGATAAAGCTGGAAATCTGGCGAATTTATATCTTCTCTCTGAGATACTGATATAACTTCTTGGTGCCGGCTAATTAATTGGTTATTTTCGTCTGCAGAGATCTTAATTTGTGACTCCTATACGTGTATGGTCCTTTTTCAGGTTTTTTCTACTTGTAGCCAACGACATGGACCTCTAAGCCTTTGCGTGAGCCAAAGACTTAAACGCTTGTAACTTTTTAAATAATCATTTGCGCCGAAAAATTTTTGCACCATAATTTTTTTTCATCCAATTTTACATATAATAAACATAGAAAGAAAAGTGAACGACTACCAGGAGCTATTCTGAAATATGTCCGATTTCTTTAGAGAGTATTATAACTTTACAAAAACAATTCTAGACATTTTTTAGGATTGCTCTAGAGTTTTCTGTGTTAAGAGAGGATGAGAAACTTTCATTACTCTTTCAATAAAGACTTATCCCCAGAAATTTTACCTACTAAAATAAAACTCACTGAATTTTCCCTGACCTTTTTGGCCCATTTTCAAATTCCCTGACTTTTCCAGGTTTTCCATGTTCTCCGTGACCCGTGGCAACCCTGATTTATCATTGTGGTTTGGAGTGGTGCATATGTCGGTCTTAGTTTCCTCGGTAGTTTGTTGAACAGCATCAATCCCCAATCTTTCAGCTAGAATTTCTGCGTCTGCTGGTCCATTTATTTCAGCTGTTTCACTTGCATGCAAAGTTGGAGATTGTGAGAGCTGATTCCTTTTTTTCAGTCTTTCCAATCTCCCATTAGCCTTGAACTTTTGTTGATCATGTTTCCTTAACAGGAGTTTTTTGGAAGGAACAGCCAAGGGTCTAAGTCTGGGAGGGTAACTCAACTTATCTACAATAATAACTCTTATTATAATTGGTTATAAATTAATATTATACGCTTAAAACATACCTGAATGTTCATTTTTCGGTTGAAGGCGGTAATCCTCTAATTTAAAATGAAGGGAGCAGACAACCATGGACTTGGTGTGTGGTTTACCCATTTTTAAAGCTATATCCCATTGTTTCGACAATTTAACGTCGCGTGGAAATTTACACCCATACACGCTGCAGTATTTAACCATTGTTTAACTACGTTTAAATAAACAGCAAAACTGGCAAAAAGTTAAAACCTAGCCTAATATCGAGCAGATAGTTAAGTTGTTCATTTAATTTTATAATTATCTTTGAGTAATTCAATTTAATTAACTCTAATTTAACCATGAGTATGTTGATTGCGTTTGTCATTAATGGTATCGCCGGGATTAAGTTACATTTAAACACCTGATTAAACTATCTAATCATCGATCATCCGTTAAGCCTTGGACCTTGCAATAGGAGGCAGAGAGACAACAAAAAACAAACTAGTATTTATGACATCTCACGTTGCCCTCTATTGAATCTCTCAACAACTATCGTTAAATTTGTTACTTAAATAATATAATTTTTTTTAAATATAATAATCATATTAGCTAATTATAATTATTTAACTTTAAATGAGTATGTTTCATTGATTTAAATCACATTGCTAAAAATTATTGGCGGGCGCTAGGCAGTCATTCTCTCTACTCTCTCTCCTCTCCCACTTACAAAATCCAGCTGCAGCTGGTTGGCGCGCGTCGGGAAGGGGAGGGTAGGTGGGGATCCACATATTTCTACCTCTCTCTACTCTACAGTCTAACTTAACTCGGGTTTTGTACTAAGCGAGCGTAGCTTCGTGGTAGCGTGCGCGGGCGGGCGTCTTCACTGGCGTCTCGTATAAATTGAGACATCGCAGGTTCGAGGCCCGGCACCGACGGGAAAATAATTTCAATTGAAATTAATTACGTTACGCCACCTATGAGGTGTAACGTGAACTACGGGTGAATTTCGAGTCGAAAATTGGTGGGAAATTTGAAATTTGAAAAGTTTATTTATGACGAATCTCATCAGGTCACACCAAAATCCAGCCAGCCGACCTGCCGACCAGCCGTCCAGCCAACAGAGGTCGGAACAATCGTTTTCCAGCTCTAAAGAGCGGCAAAACGAAAAGTCAAAAACTTAAGTTGTCGGAAAAGTTTATGAAAGGAGAATATGCCTATAAGAACTCCTTATTGGATATGATCTTTGAACAAAAATACCTATTCCAAATACTGTGGTTAGATGTTAGTTAATTTTCTTGATAAATTTTAACATGAAAGGATATTTATTGATCTGGGAAAATTCGGACGCGAGAGATTTTGATGAAACAGATCCAAGGCATTTATTCAAAAGCATAAGCATGATATAACGAAGAACTTTAGGAAAAACATATATCAAGATTTTAAAGAAATCTTAAAATGTCTTTTATTATTTAAAATAAACATCAATATTCCTCTTACAAATGCCTTGTACACCCCTGTTGTGTATATTACACTACAATGATTACGACTAGGATCGATGGTATAAAACGGAAGTTTATTATTTACATGGTTTAAAAAGGTATAACAATCGTCAGTGTTATTGTGCCTGGCAAACATCTGTTATAATTTATATACATCTTGCTTATCTTACCAATTGGCGATTTGGTCTAAACTTATGTTTTTTATAGATAAACATAACAAAAAGGAAACATGGTGCCGATTTTGTCGATGACCTAGACGAAGAAATTGATAAAGAAATAAACAAAGTTGATAGGTGCGCAAAACCAGGTCTATCTATTATTTAATGGTTATGCACAATAATCAATGATGACAGATTGCTTCCATCGTACACGAAAGCGAGGAAGAACGGAGAAATTCTGTTAATATGTAGCGGAACGAGTGAAGTTGGTTTATGTTGATTTTCAAAGGCCTTGCGAAGCTACCATTTTGGAGGTGGTAGATAAATATACTGAATTATCTAAACAGAGGACGGATAATAATTAAGCTAGAAATGATGAATAACGATTTTTATTCATGCTTAGTATTGTTTGTATCAAACATACATTCTTTGTTTTTAGCAAAGAATATAAAGGAAGGTGATACAAATTCCAGATAATTAGGGTTTAATTATTATCAGAAGTCCATTAAATTAGCCTAGGAAGTAACCAAAAGCGGGGTTTGGGACTCCCCTCTCTTGTGTAGCAATACTGGAGAAGGGCGACACATTCGCCACCTCGCGATAATTTTTCTCAGATCTCCGGTTTAGGTGCGACTCGTACGCCAAAATTTGCCCTATTGAGAGAGAAAAACTATTGGCTGAAAATGAACACTGTATCTCTATGGGGCCGGAAAACGCCCCCTTCCACTGTGAAACCGAGCCCTCTTTAGCATCGAATCAGGAGAAGGGATTGGGGGTGTGAATTTTGGAACAATCAAGGTCATTCAGTTTTTTATGTCTCTTCATAAACCTATTGAAAAAAACTATTTAACGACCTTGGCCGTTCCTTTTATAAAGCAAACAATCTACCCTTTAGAGATCCAGCGTTCATGGGCTGAAGAAGTCACGCCCCGCTGACGTCCAGAAAGACTTCCTAGAGAGGAGCTCGGGAATTCTAACAACGTTAGGAAAGGGGAAAATCTTTAACCCCATATCCATGGAGTTAAAAAGAGTTCTTTCCCCATCAGAGACGTACGATATGCCAGCTATTGTAATTGTTTACTTCCTAGGCTAATTTAATGGACTTCTGGTGTTACTGATATCAACCATTGAGATTGGTTAGTGAAATTCGGGAATTAACGAATTGTGACTTTCCATAAAGAAGAACTTTCTATGTTGGAGCTTGTTTTCTAGTTTAACACGGTTTTCAATAATTTTAACACGACAACTAGAGAATATAACATTTGAGGCAAAGTTGCGCAAAATTGGAATGCTCGTTTCCTTTGCTTTTAAGGCATTTTTGAGTTACATTTTTTGAAAAACCCAATAAAAACAAAAGTGGCCTACCAATTTTGTTCTGTTATTTGAAAATCGTAGTTATTTCGAAGCGGAATATAAAAAATAGGAAATCATTCCACCGTTTTAATTATGGTGTTGCCTTCTGTCGCCAAAACGTCTGTCGCTTGCGAGCCTTGACAGGTAATTTGCTCCATAGAGCGTGTTGCATGCGACACCGTTACTATGCCAACAGGGACACGTCTAACTTAAATTCTTCGATAACGGCAACATTTTTCATTTGAACTGTAGGCTCAGACTGTCAGAAAACTATTTTCAAATTTTGATGCTGAGAATTATATTAATCTACGTACCCTCGAATCATTTCACCCGTGATTAGGTAAAGGCAATTGCATTTCAGAGTAAAGAACTTTTAAAGTGTGAATAAAAAATGGAAATGCAATGGAAAATAGGACAGTCAGAGGACCTGATTAGGCGCTTCTCCTGAGCGCGGGGGCATCTACGGCGTCCCCAAATTGTCGCTCAACATTGAAAATAGGAGCCACGATTATGGTAATTTAAAAATGGGTGATCATTTCAAAGATTACATACTTTCTTTTTATTGAGAACGAGATAATCCGCCCAGTGTTCTGGACTGGTCAATAAATACGGAATTTACGTTCATTTTTTATAGAACGTTACACCATTTAATGCATAAGGAAAAAGACTGTATACTTTTATTCAAATTAATATGTTTTGCAATGGTTGACTTAGAGTTCAAAACCGAGAACTTAACTTGCGAAGGAATTTATAGAAAGTTATTATTAATAACATGAGTTAATAATATGTCAGCTCCCTATAAGTTACTCAGGCTCCATAGGCGTAATGTATCCACCGATTTCTTCTCATTTCGCCCGCGCGGGAAAAAATCCGAATGTTGCGCCCTCTCTTGTCGAAAAAAAATCCCGCTCGTACGGCTCCTCGACCTCGAGTCGTCGGCTGCTTTTCCACCAAGGGAGTGTTTTAGTCGTGGATGTTTATGTTTTAACAATTTAACATTAAATCATGGCGTTTGTGTCAGTACTGAGACAAAAAATGCCGGAACTCAATGCAATTTGCCGATATTGATAACGAATGCTAAAGATAATAGTTGTTATTGTTACTTGAAACGAGAAAATTATACATCGGCTAAATCCAATACGATTGGCTAAAAGTGCGCCTCTTTTTAGGGTAGAAAGAAACTAAGAATAACAATTTTTTGGAAAAGGTGGCAATAAACAAGCTAATCAGCCATAATTTGGAAAGGTACCAATAATTAGGGGTAAAAACATATTCTATTTAGAAAAACTTTGGAAAAGGGGAAATTTATTCAGTTGATAAAACTTGATAATAACAAAAACAGGCGCACATTTAGCCGCTCATAATCCAATCCTCTGATCTCTTAACTGTTTTCTTAACTGTTTTCTTAACTGAGGCTACTGAGCGAAATATTCGGCTGCATAAATACCTCCGATATCATTTGCTAGTTTCCACTATACGCGCTTCCGGGGAAAAACCGGAAAGAAGAGTAAATAAGATTTTCGTTCCCGTGGCGGCCGCAGAGCGTCGCATATAATTGGGAAGCCGGCGGCGCGGGAGAAAACGCTGGAGTATAAAAATGAATTGCCTGAGTAACTTATAGGGAGCTAACATATTATTAACTCATGGTAATAACCACAATAGGCTATGCATACCATCATTTGGAGCTGGGTTCCAAGCCACAACGACCATTTCTAAGGAGTAATATCAATACGTTCCGGTTAATGAGAGTAACTTTCCGAATGACTAATTGTTGAATGTTAACACTAGAAGTTGCCACGCTCATTGTTTCTATAGAGTCATCAGGCTAGTTTCCCTTAATGTTCTAGAATCTAGAGATTTTCTAGTTAACTGTAATTTTTCAGTACTGCTTAACGATTTAGTTGTCTTTTCCTAGTCGCCTATTGTTTGCCTTATTTACTTTAACGTCAGCGATTAATCGTCTTGTTTGTGTATTGTTTGAAATATTGAATTGTTCAATGTTTTTTGGTTCGAGAATTCACTGAATGACAAAAACTATTTTAAATTGGTTTTAATACTTAAACTAAGATAATTGCTACTAAAATGTTCATTATTTTAAGATTTTAAATCAAGTAAAATAGTGACAATAATCATTTTGAAAATTGTATTAATTTTTGAACTATGTGACTAAATGGATTTCTTCACATTATCACTCGTGAATCAAACTCTTATTGCCGCAATCGAAAAGGCAAGACATTATTTGAATAATATTCTATTGAATGGTAGTTGCCCGCGTTTCAGCGGAGTTTCATTTTTCACACCTTAATGACGTATCTTAAGACTACACAAGGCTGCACAAATAATACAGTGACCATAAAATTTTGTATAACTACAAGTGGTTTATTTTGTGAAAGAACCGCTGCAATTACAAATTAAAGCTTTAAAATTAATTTTAAATGAATAAATTTCCGACCTTGTTATCATCTGCGGCTGCACTATCGATTTATATCAATATCATCCTTTTTATTTGTAATATCGATACAGTCGAATAATGGAAAATACGGTTTTGATGAAAGAGTATGTCTGCACAGGAAGAGATTTAAATCGGTGTATTAAAGGGAGGGTGAAGTGGAAAATCAAGTGATATTTTATCGATTCTTCTACTAATTACAAGACCAGTCTCCATAGCGAAACATCCATTAAATATCTCCGAATGATTTTAAAATTCAAATTAGTTTCAGGTTTTAAGGCTAATTTGAAATAAGCCCCTCCGACCAATCGCGTAACGCCCTGCGTTTTAATTAACAAAATTCACGTGGCACGCTCCGTGTCGAATGAAATTTATCGCGAGATTTGATAAAAATTGCGCGCGATGTGACTGTCGTGGCACGAAACATGGAGCGTGCCATGAGAATTTTGTTGATATGAAGGCAGTGGTTTACGCGATTGGTCGGAAGGGCTTATTTCAAATTATCCTTAAAATCTGAACCCAATTTGAATTTTAAAATAATTCGGAGGCATTGCCTGAATGTTTCACCATGCAGACTGGTCTTATAATTAGTAGAAGAATCTATGAAAAATCACTTGATTTTCCACTTCACCCTCCCTTTAACGGTAGATACTGAAAACGTGCCCTTCTAATAGCTTAAATCATCTTAATGATGAGTAGAACTAAATCTTAATTAACATAGCAAATAAAATATCAAGCGGTCTTGAAGCTGACGCTGTAACATAACTCGATCGTCGCCTCTAATGTTTAAGATAAACATTTCTTCTCTTATTGTTTGAAGGGAACACTGTTAAAAAAAACTGTTCAATCCAACACAAAAACATGTGCAGAGAGGTGACTCTGAGACAGCACAGATTTTTGACCAAATCTGCACAGATTGACCCATGTCCTAATGTGCACATCAATTTGATTGTGAAAAGTTACACAGTAGCACGGACATCTTTGAGCAGGCAACCGACCAGCGACAGCAAGAAAATTTACCATCTTTGAACGGACAAGCGACCATCAACGGCAGGAAAAGCGACCATCTTTGAACAGAATATCGACCATCTTTGAACAAAATTTCGACCATCTCTGAACAGAATATCGACCATCTTGAACGGAATATCGACCATCTTTGAACGGAATATCGACCATCTTTGAACGGAATATCGACCATCTTTGAACGGAATACCAACCATCGTTGAACGGAATATCTGCCATCGTTTAACGCAATATCGACCATCTTTGAACGGAATACCGACCATCGTTGATCAAACTATAGGCCATCGTTGAGCAGAATAGCGACCATCCTTTTACAGAATAGCGACCATCCTTGAACAGAACAGTGACCATATTTGAATAGAATATCGACGGCTGGTACGTCGACCATTTTAGACTAGAAAACTCATTTTTGAACGGAACAACCACAATCGCTAAACGCATAACCGTGCATTTTCTCACAGCTAATTTTAAAAACAACCTTTTGAATATACTCCAATGTTTTTTGTAACCCAATCGGATATTGGAGTTGGAATGCATAATAGCCAGCAAACAAGGTGGTAACTCCATCTTGAATGATTTTAACATCAAAGGTGACACCTTCAATTTGTACCGTCAAAGGTGCATCCAAATAGTTATTATTCGAAAACATCAATACAGGAGTTGGTGCCTTGGACTTCTAAAATTGAAAATGCACATTTCAAATTTGACTATTTAACAGCAAAAAATAAATAAATTACTATTTCATACAGTTGATGTTAAGTATAAATCAAGTTTTTCCCCGAAAATGCATGGTAACAAAAGCAGACTGGCATTGAACTGCATAACTAGTATAAATAGAAAAAATCCAGTTATCCCAAAACTAAAGTCGTCACAAATTACAAATCTCCATAGACATTTCTGATGAAATTTTAAGCTACGTATAAATATTCAACGTCTAACAAGTTAAATATTAGAAAAATCTCCATGGCATTTTATTGAAGGGCTAACCACTTAGGAAATTTTGTGGACAAGATGGTAGATTTAATCTTCCGTTTTTTAAGAAAGAAGTTTGTTTTTAAATCAATGTTCATTGCAAATATACATTGTATCAATTACCCTTAAATGCCTCTTCTGAAGGAACCTCTTCTTTTTCCCTAAGAAGGCCTAGAATTGGTTTCGCATGTTTCATCTTAGCACATAGCTGAATTATTCGGGTTGCAAGGGGCTCGATATGGTGTTCTAACACCTTTTCTGCTGATGGTCTTATATTTTGTAGTATGTTAAGCTCTTTTATTAGCTGAAAAAACAAATCAGAATTATAGCTTGAACTATCATTTTTAAATAATCCACAACATTGCTTAAAGTGGAAAATATACCTTGTTAGTTTTCGTCAGAAATGGAAATTTCGAGACTATTTCATCCACTCTTTTATTTCCATATGCCATACTTTGACGATACGAGGCAGTCCTTAGCATTTTTCTTCAATTAGGGTTTCATTGGGAATACTTTGGTCTATTTCTTTGTTAAAACTATCAGTGTGCATATTTACACTATCTTCATCTTCTGCCATTCCAGAAATAAGCTGCTATAATGAAAACTATTAAACATAACAAAATAGAAATGACTTCGCCACATAAATTGCAACATACCTATAGGCAAATCCGTTTTCATCCCTCAAGTGCATCGACCTTTTTCTTCTGTAACTACTACTACTGAGTTTCTGGATTTTTGTTACTGGCCTCCAAAGACGGTTCATCCGGATCTTCTTCTATCACCACCCCATTCCTTTTCCTACTGTGAATGGCTTTCATTTTCTTAACACATTCCAAGTCGTCCCTACTACACCGCCCATGACGAAATTTAGTGTGTAGAGCTTCAGCCCTTGTGTTCTACAGTAAGATACTTTCTACAAGTTGGAATATGAACCATTGATGTAGGAATAATAGCTTTTTATATAACTAAAATAGTACAATTGCTCATTATTGGACGGTGTTTGAAAAAGTCAAACAAATTTAAATGTTAAAGGGATACTATCAAATGAGCAAACTTAAACTATGGCACGCATAATTTCATGAAATAATAGGAACGCCCGCAGGTTGGGTTAAAAAATAATAATAATAGGTTAAAAATTGCTTTTATGGGAATTATTTGTAAATGCAAAATCATAGCTGAAAATGGAAGTCAAATTATTGAAGGGAACTCTAAGCTAATATTACTTTTGGTTAATAAAATTACAGCGTGTCTTTCTGTGCACTTACATATGGATTTCCATTTAGATTATTCAGCTTGTCCTTAAGGAAAGGATATTTTCGAACTAGTGCACCCGCTACCTTGTTACGTTCATCTTTGGATGGATAACTGTAAGAAATAGGAAATTAAATTATGGTCCCTTCTAGAGTGTACGTCGACGAAGTATTATCTTACTAATTTTTATATTTTGTCAAGTCTTCGTAAAGAATACTTATTATTCGGGGCCTATATTTTCTACCAAAAACCCTTGCATCTTTCTCGTTTATTAATTTTACTACATCTGACGGAAGAGTTGGTATGATGTAGGGGTCTGGGATTCTCTCCTCAGCTTTGCTGCAGGAAGGCTGATGTTCCTCTGGCTCTTTCCTAAAAGGGAAGTTTGGAACTGGACCTTCAATTCTATAGTTCCAGGAGTAGTGTGATTCTTAGAGTATATTTTATGTATTAATAATATATATACACAGAAAAAAAGTGTTTAGGTTTGCGACATCTGAACATGTTATAAAGTTAAACATTGGTGTGAGGTAATATTTATTGCTTCAATGTTGATGTCTAATTACATCTCTGTTTCTCTAAGGATCCTTAAAATGTGTTACAAATAGAAGCACTTCCTCTTTTATGACGTTATGAGGTAAACACTGAATAATCTTAACACTAAGCTAAACATCAACGCTTGCCAGGTGTTATTTAATGTAACATGTTTTTAATACGTTGGTATATGGTTTAAATTTTTTAAATCTTTATTTTATGAAGAGTTGTAAAATTTTAGAAAAACAATGAAAAAGTGGAGGTATATTTTGCCACAAGGTGAATAATCTAACACCTTGTGGCTATATTAATAATGTAAGCCACAATGAATTTCATTTTATATTGAGAAAAGGACTTCCTTTACTAAAATTTTGATTAAAATATATGTATAAAGTGATGGTTCGACATGAAGAATAAATAAGCTTTCTTGGCTTTAATATAAAACAACATTTCCAACAGGTCGGCTAGATTTGTTTAAATAGGTATATTCCCATTGCGCAGAATTCCATTAGACCGAATCCCGCCAAAGTTTCTAATGAATTTAGCCCAACCGCGGGTTTGTTACTTTCAATTCAAACGACGCTATTTGTAAAATTAAGCGACCTCAAAAGTGCTAGCGTTTTCAATACATTCGTACTGCTTGGAAGCGCCACTATTTGACGACTATGCAACAAGATGATAATAAAAAACGAACTCGGTAAGTTTTCAACACCGTGTGTTCTAAATATATAATATAGTAGTATACACAAAAAGTGAAAATTGGGCTTGGGTTAAGCATTACACAAAAGTACTTTCGTACAATAAAGCGTTTTTGTTCAAAACCAGGTTAGGTTAGTAATATTTTATAAATCATTTAACATTGTTACGCCTTTTCCAAAATATTGATGTTTATCTTCATTGACTTCTCAAATAATATGCCTTTTCCAAAAAGTTACGGTTCGGTTAGGTTGGATTTGGTTTGGTTAGAAGGACGACTCTTCCTCTTTGGGGCGGTTATACACTTCAAGTACAGTAAAACGGCTGGCTTAAAGTATTTTCATAATGAATATAATATAAAAAGTAAATCAATATTAGCAATTGATTTTATTATGTCATATGTTGCTGATTTATTACTATTTTGTTCTTATAATCCTTAGTTCTAAAATAATAATTTAGAAAATGTTTGGATCTAGTGTTCATTTTACGTAGGCCGTAAATTGTTTTAAGTTCATTTAATTTAAATTCCATCGGGAAAAACCTGAAGTGCGGGTTTTTCGGTGCAATGGGATTGTCCCATTGAACAGCATCGTAAATCCGCCAAAGTGAGGGTTTTCGGTCGAATGGGGTTGGTTCGACTGAATGGGATTCGGCGCAATGCTAAGGAAGCGTTTAAATAAAGCTAAGTTGAAGTTCAACGGAAATTTTGTTTACGCACAAGAAGTGGCACTCGTTTTTCGTTGTTATCCCTAAAGTAACTTAATTTTATTATCAATAAAATTGGATCAAAAAAATTTTAAAATATATTAGTTTTGCTAAGTTAAGGTGTTTGAACTTGGTTTTGCACGTGTGCTTGTAAAAGGTCAGAGGTTGAAAGGGATTATAAGCGATGGCTATTCGTAGAAAGATGTTTTTCAAGTTATACAAAGGGGAAAGGGTTGTATAGAAATCTTAAGAATAACACTAGTAAATTTAGAATTGTACGGTAGAAGTTTATAATGTGAAGTGAGGAGCACGTTTTGTGTAATTAAGCGAAACTTCGAATAGTAGATTCGACATGCTCCCCCCGATTGAACTAAGAGTTCAATAATTAAAATGTTCATTAAAGCGATTCACTTAAAGTTCCGTAAATGAGTGGTAAGACCGAGAATCTGCGGATGACGTTCAGCGTAGTAAAGTGCGATTTATCCAGGTGTGGATGCAGGATAAGGACCTTAGAGTCCTTAGCGATGGATTGTCCGTTGGCGAGGCGTTGGACTTCTTCCGGGAATTGTTCCTTTTTGGTAGTGCGGACCCAATATTTTTCGGCAAGGCGAATGTCGTTGGCAGTTGGCTCTCCCGTACGTCTTGATCCTTGAAGCGAAGGTTATGAGGGAAACGTAGAAGCCAAGCGGTGTGACGGTATAGGTTTTCCAGCGAATTGAAAGCGTTAATGTTGATAAGGGACTTTTTAGGCGGTGTCGTTATCGTGCGTCCGCGTGTGGGAAGGTCGGCAGCCAAGAGAACCGGACTTGACGTAGCGGCAAAGGGGACGCGTGTCATCCGGTTGGTTTGTAGCGCGTGGTTAGGAGGCCTTAGCCTTCGGCTGTCGTACCGATTGAAGTCCCGTGGTTGCGACGGTCTTTCGGGGGGTCGGCGATCAGGTTCGAAGAATCTCCGTTCTGAGTTTTGAGCGGTAGCGCGAGTGAACACGGAGGCGCGTTCTGTGTTTTCGATTTCCCTTACCGCGTATAGAGCGAGGCCTTTGATTTGTCCAGAGATTGGTCGGGTTTCCAATTTTGGCGGTCTTGTGGCTGGAGCGGTGCTAGGTAGGGCAGCGGTCATCTGGCCGGCACCCGGTAGGCTAGAGATTCCATTCTCGGTGGGCGTTGGAATTCGGGTTGGCGGCGTCGGCGTGCTGCTAGCGATAAGCGATTGAGATCCGGTCAACAGGGTCTGCGTCCCGTTGACGGCTGGCGTTTGCGACCCGGTCAGCGTGGTGACTAGGGGGCCGTGACTGGTACGCGGTTGAGATCCGGTCAACGGGGTCTGCGTCCCGTTGCCGGCTGGCGATTGCGACCCGGTCGGCGTGGTGACTAGGAGGCCGCTACTGGTAGGCGATTGGCGTCCGGTCAACGTGGCGACTAGGGGGCCGCTACTGGTAGGCGATTGGCGTCCGGTCAACGTGGTCTGCGTCCCGTTGGCGGCTAGCGTTTGCGACCCGGTCAGCGTGGTGACTGGGGTGCTGTTCGTCGAGGAGTTCGCGGTGAGGAGGCTAGCGGCGGCTGCTATAGCGGTAGCGGCTTGATCGTGGACCTCAAGAGCGTGTCGTCCTCGTGATTGGGTTATAACGAGATCGTCTATATAATCCTGCGATGTTTGTTGTTCTTTTTCCATCTCAAGCGCGGTGGTAAAAAAGGGTTCCATTGCCTCATTTATGTTAACGAGGTTAAGTTCTTTTGTCTTTAGGATAGCGAGGTATCCTTCTATAGCGGCGTAGTCGGGATTCGGTTTTCCTAACTCCATTTCTAAATTTCTCTTAGCGCGAGAAGCGGATAGCTTGGTGGCAGTACGTTTGCATTTTAAGCGCGTAAAGTCATCCATTGTTTTAAAGTTTTACTCACGAAATAAGTTAAAGTTCGGTTCAAGAAAGCGTAATTTAAGCGATTACAGCGTAGTTATTTTCAAGTTGAAAAGTTTTTACTCACGAAAGCGTATTCTCAGCGATTAAAGCGGAGTGGCGAACGCGTTAAATTAAAGTACCTCATGGTTTCCAATTTGGTTGGGGATAGAAATAAATATCATTGGATTTATTCCTTTAATTATTAACAAAAAAAATATTTTAACATCAGAACTTACCTCTTTTTGTTTGATCAGTAAAAATTACAGCTATTTTACTTCTTCTATCTTTGCCTGTTTTAGCAATGTTTAAAACCTAAACATATAATCCTGAAAACATGTTATCCAACTAGGCATATAATCGTGTAAACACGTCTTGTTACTAAGCATTATAATATAATAACATTACATATACCGCCTTAAACATGTTTTAATACTAGATATGACGAGCGATCAACACATTTTGAACCTAAACATAAGGTGTTGCAAACCTAAACCCCATTCTCACTTAAACATGATAAAATATCTGTTGCATTGTCGTGTTTAGGCAAGAGTTTAGTTTCTAAACACTTTTTTCTGTGTAGCTATTTTACGATCTACCTGATGTCATTTTCAACATTATTTGATGATTTTTGTTCCTATTCTGGAATTACTTTAATTTTTGATCTATCTTCTGGTAGGCCATCCTTGAAATCCCAATCAGGCCAGTCGTCCCAGGCTGTGTAATTAAACACTTGCACTGTGTCAATTTTTGTTTGGAAAACAATTTCTATCTCTCTACAGATTTCTGTTTCCACAGCACTGGCTAAAACCTTAATACACTTCTTTTTTTGCTCACACGTAATGTGATAGCTTCTCTCCATTCTAGATTATGTTTTCTTAAAGAAAATAAAAATTGTTTGAAGCTCCATAAAGAATTTAAGACAAATGACAAGTTAAATATAATTAAAAATTAATTAGATTATGTTTTTAAGCTTTTATATTTTGTTAAAGAAAAATGAATGTTTATATACATAAGACAAATGGAGTTCCTTTTAAACGTGTCTGATTTAAACTATCGACATTGCAAATTCTGTGACTGAATATACTAACATTGCTGGATTCATGTTTATACATTTCCAACGCACAATTATCAATCTCCTGCCCTGGCTCTATAACCAGCCACTCGTTCAACTCTTGAACCTCATAACAATTATTATGTTTTAAATATATTTGGAAACTTAAAAGGCCACCACACACGTGCCATCTTCCGAACACTTCAATCAGATAATATATTTTTAAGAAAATGGGCAAATCGCTTTTATTCACCCTTACAAAAATCTTCTTTAGAACTCTTGAGAAAATTCCTTGGGAAATTTCTTTAGAAATCCTTATGGGGTTCTTTGAGAAATTGGGGATTATTTTCCTTCTTCTTCGGAAAATGCTTTGGAACAATCTTTGGAATTTTCTTGGGAAATAACTTTGGGATTTTCTTGCGTAATAACTTTGGAATTTTCTTGGGAAATATAGGGAAGATTAAGGGGTAAATTAATTTAGCCCTCTAGAAACGAGGATTGTTCTCACATGCAGAACCATATCCCAATACAGGGAGTGCAGTTAATTATAGCGCGGGCACTTCTCGCATGCAGTGCGAAACTAATTTTAAAGTCAGACATTTTATCGACTTAAAACTAACCGATAACGGCTGAAAGTTTTAACCTTGTGCAAATGTATGGGGTACTAAGTGGGTTTTGGAGGCTTCAATGACCAAGCAGTAGATACAGATGTTGTTGTTAAGTTTAATAATGTATTTTCACTGAGAGTTTTTGAGAATAAGAAACGCGTTTAACCTAATTTTATCTACAATTTTTTTAAAAAAATATTTATTTGGGACTCTAATTACGCTCGAAATAAAGATACAACATGTCACCAGTGAATAAATTTTAGGTTAGTTTTACTTTTCAAAAGCGATAATTTCGACTGCCAGCTTATACTCCCTGTAAATCTAAACATAACGATTTTAATTACGCTTATTTTACTTTTAATTAAATTTATCCTTTGCATAAAAACCTCACGGATTATTGAAGGCAAAAAACAAAAATAGGTAAATATGATAAACCATTTCAGCACTTGCTGAGACTTAGCTACGGGACAAGCCTTCGTGAAACGTTTTTAATTTTTTAGCCATCAAGTCAATGTCTAAGCAAGAAAACTTTAGCTAAACAATTTGGGTAAAAATATTTTGAGATAATTATATGTAAAGCATAATTGCAAATATATCTGGCCCTTTGAAATTCATCTCTAGAATTCTTAACGTATTTCATTGGAAAATAAACCCCAGACTTTCTTTGGAAATTTATCTCAAGAATTCTTTAAGAATTTCCTTGAAAAATATTCCATAGACGTTCTTTGGAAACTGATCTCAAGAATTCTTTAGAAAATTCCAAGGAAGTCTTTGGAAATCGTTTCATTAGAAAATGATCCCAAGGGCTCCGAAGAAATTCCTTTAGAACTCTTAAGAAGATTTTTTTAAGGGTTTGGAAATTTACCTCTAGAATTCCTAAAGAATTTCTTTGGAAAATATTCGTTATACCTTCTTTGGAAATTAATTTCTAGAATTCCTAAAGAGTTTCTTCGGAAAATAAACCTTATACATTCTTCGGAAATTTACCTCTAGAATTCCTAAAGAATTTCTTTTGAAAATATTCCTTATACCTTCTTTGGAAATTATTCTCTAGAATTTCTAAAGAGTTTCTTTGGAAAATAAACCTTATACCTTCTTTGCAAATTTATCTCTAGAATTCCTAAAGAATTTCTTTGGAAAATAATCTCAAGACATTCTTTGGACATTTGTCTCAAGACTTCTTTAGGAAATTGAAAAGAAAGTCTTTGGGAATTGTTCCTTTAGAAAATGATCCCAAGGGGTCCATAGGGTTCCAAATAATGGCCTTTGGAATTCTTAAGAACATTTTTGTAAAGGCATAGTTACTGGAAAGATGAAGTTCGTTTTATACGTTACATTTTTAATTCTTATTGTTGAAGCAATTTGGGTAACGCAGGCATGTTAAAATATGTCCCTAATTCTTGACGAAGTGTCAAGGGTAATGTGTTAAACTTAATGCTGAGGGTTTTAACAAAACCGTCTCTCTCTAATCCGACATCTCCACTTCTTTCATAACACTGTAACAACTGACGCTTTTAGCAAGTGTTACGCAAATGTTAATGAAGTTGCGGGAACTTTCAGCTACTTCTTTGAAGTACTGATGCTTTCCCTCAAACCGCATGCACCACAACAGAATTAAACGTTCATATTTTAAAATGAGTCTCGCGTAATGCGTGACAAAGTGCTTTTTTGGTATAAATCGTCCATTTGGGATCCCTTTCATAATAAAATTAAAGTCATTTACAAGTTCGTATAAATATGGCATCCACGTGGGGTTAATTACTGGGAATATTATTATTTCTAATATTTCAATAAGCGTAAGTAGCGATTTCCAATATTCGTCCTCATTATGAATAACATTGCCAAACATTAAGGGAACGATGTACAAAAGGCACTTCATTTGGGCAGCTGTGCCAACAAGTCGACATGTACCTCGAAGGACTTCTTTAGAAATAGGAATACTCATATCCTTCACCATCAGCTCGCCATATGGAAAATTTTCAATAGTGGAATTAATACTAATCAAAGATGTCATATTTTCATTTATCATATGATTAAAAACAAGTTTAAGAACTAATGGTACAACGCCTTCATAAAAATCATGCATTATATCTGGAGGTAATGACTCTGTTACTTCAAAATGAGGAAGAACCGATAAAGGACACGGTCCTTTGACTCCATATATCAATTGATTTTCCGTATTTTCTAGTATAGCTTGTAAATGATACTGGTGGACCTCTGGATATCTAATTAGCATGTCATGCTCATGAAACGTTTCAGATATTTGCTCTTTTCTAATCATACACACCCTACAAAATCGACCAGAAGAAAAGCTTTGCTGAAATCCACCCAACCCATTGCTTGAAATTTTATCTGCAGATATTGTAGCTAATGCCCCCTTTAGAATCTGGTTACGGACTGAAATTCCTGATAATTGCAGAACTTCGAGATCATCCAGAAGGGGTTTTAGAACCTTTTCTTATCCATATTGTTTAAGATCAGGATACCTTACAACAAGAGCCAAATTGAAGCTACTTAATTTAATTCTAAAAACCGGACTTATATTTCCAACAACAAAATATATTAAGGAAATTTTATGTTTGCCCCTCTTAGCTCCCAGGGGATTGTTTAGTTCAACCTCATCTAAGTGAAAATGCAAACGTAGAGCAGAGCTATCTTTGCCAAAAATGGGGTGATTTTTACAAATTGAACCATCATCGTAGTCTCTCAAACATTTGCTAGGAAGTTTTGGTTTGGTTATTTCAGTCCAAATATTGTAACGCCTGGTCATTTTCCATCCTCGATGGCTTCTCTCTTGTTTTGGAGATTTTCCATGATTCTTAAAAACCCACACATTTGGAGCAAGGGGCTAACTAGAGCTTTTGAATAGAGAAGGAAAGAAACTGATTGTTATCGGCTTATCGTCAACACGGAGCAAAGGACTTTACCTTGTAAGCCCTTGCTACCCTTTTTTGTATATTTCTTTAGATTTGGTTTGGCTCTCCTTCGAGAGGGTCGCAATAAAGTGTACTATTTTTAAACTTGCCCCAACCGGCTTTATTATTATTAAAACTTAGTCAAAATTAAGTTAAAATTTTGTAGCTCGTTAATTAGCCTGTAGGCTCAATAACACTATCGACCGCTACAAATTTGGTGGAGGCGCCGGCCTGCATTTTATTAAATGCTTCTGATCACTTGGACTCCACCAACCTGCCGTTTTTCCTGTCTCGCTTTTCCGTTGAAAACTGCGGGATTCAAAGTCTTTTCCGGGGCCCGGTACTTTGGCTGTTCTGGATATTTCTCGGACTGCGGGACGACATCTAACTACCCGTTCTTGTCCTTTTTCAACGGGGGATTTCACCGTTCGACCTGCGGGACAACGGTTCTAAACTTTCACGTCACACAGACTGCGGGGACGTCGACGATTATCGAACTTTTTACGTGCCGAACTTTGTGTACGCCTTAACAATAGACATTGTACTCTTCTGGACTATATATTGTGTCTTCGATTCACACTCACGTCAACCTTGAAGCTCATCTCATCGTTCAGGTCACGTTCAATTTTGGTTCCCAATTTTTTATTATTATTATTATTGTATTTCGCCGTTCGAGACTTAGTTATTGTATACTTTGTTAACATTCTCGTTTATGGCTAAGTCAAACAACGCTCTTATTCGCCAATATAACACGCGAAATCGTCCCATTCCCGATCCTTTATTGAACGCGGACGGTCATAATTCCGACGAAGATACTGACTCGTTTCTCGACAGTGATTTGGATATCAAAAATTCCGAACCCATGTCGTCCGAGGCTTCGCAAGTATCTTCTCTCTTCTCACAGTCGTTGGTGGCTGCGAATTCCGGAGCTAGCATCACAATTGTCACGACAATGAGCTCTGGCGTAACGCCGAGTACGCCAAATTCCGCCGATATTGCCCAGATACAACAAATGTTGTCTAGTTTTATCCTGGCCCAAACTCAAGCTGAAACGCAATTCTTAGCAGCCCTAACTTTACACACGCCACCCTCGACCACAGGAGGTTTATCTAATACTCCTCAAAATGTTATATCAAATAATCAGAGTACTATCGCTTCGATTACGTCTAACATCGGGCTAGGTCCAGCCGTAACGGCTTCGTTCAGACAAGTGGGGTTTTTAAACATATTCCCGGGAAGGAAGTTTTTTAAAAAAAGCTCTCCAACGTCACGTGAGGTGTAAGGAAGCCCTTACATTCTCCCACCCAAAAAAAAGTCATGGTAGAGCTTCTGGCTATTATTTTCGTTTCTTGTTCATCTTGGGGGAAAAGACAGGCCGAGACGAAGTGGGTCGTTGCCTGACATCTATGGCATCGCTGGACTTCGTTGTCCGGGCGAAGAGAACTCCTATCGTTTAGCAGGGGATGTCTGCCTTCGCCCTTTTGGGCTTCGCTTAGCCCCGAATCCAATGAAATAGTGGGTCGACGTTGCGGCCAAAAATTTGCCGGATGGTCCAGGTGCATGCAGGGGTATTCATATCGTCTCCCGGGCTCTAACCTGAAGTTGGCACAGCCCAACCGGGAGGGAATTGGTATTGGTCCTTCCGGTTCACGGCTGGGACCAGGTACTGTTCCGTCCACCCTGGATGGATTAAGCTCTACCCAATCCTGCGGATCGGGTGTTAGGATCAAGACGTCCTCCTCCCTTTGGGGTTCCATTTGACTCGCGGTTACTTTCTGCTCGGGGTTCACCTGGCTTTCTTGGTCCTTAACCTCCGGCTCGAGGTTCACCTGGCTTGCTTGGTGCGTCACCTCAATGGCATGGGGAAAATAGGTTTTTACAGGATGAGTGAGACCTAGGTGCAGGGGAATAGTGACCCTCACAATCCCATGGCTTCGGAGATGACAGATTGTACACGGGCAAAGCCCCATTTCCAACCGGCGCATTATCGGCATGTTGATTATTGCCAAGGGTCGGCGTTCCTCAATGATGATAGGAGTAACCAGAGTGGTTGAATTTTGGTATCCCAGGAGAGAGAGTCGAACATTGTCCATCGTCCTTAGGATCAATCCAGGGCGGAACTCCGACCATCTACCACGAAATTCCACCTCCATAGGAAGGGGGGTAAGGGCTGTCAATTCCTCCTCTTGATTAATCAGGGCTCCAATGCTGATGATTACTCTGGGTGCTGAGAGCATCAGGGTCCCGGGAGCTTCCACTCCCCCTCGTCCCGCAAATTACCGAACATAAAAAGTTCCACCAGGAATCTAGTTACGAGAAAACGGTTGGTTAGCTTTTCGTACCTGTTCCCATGGGGGTTTTGAAATAGCGCGGCGAGAAAAACAGAAATTATCGGTATCTAACAGGGAGATCTTATTCATTCTCAGGTAGACCCCTACTTCATAGGGGGATCCAAGCCTTTTTACCCTGTCCCCTGGGGGAAAATAATAGATATCCAATACCGGTCCGCCAGGTCTGACCTTATTTCTATACACTACTTCCCGGATCCATCCCATTCTAAAGGGCTTGGCATAGACTTCTGGACATGCTTCGTCCTCATCCGTTGAGCTAGAGCTATCGTCTCTACTGCTTAAGGTACTATCCGAATTAGTGGAATGGGGTGGAGTAATGAGTTCTAGAGCCTCGTCTGGGGCGATAAACTGAGTCCTGAGAGTAGGGGGAGGATCAGAAAAGAATCCTTCCATATTCGTATCGGTTTCTTCAGATGGGGACGTCATCTCTGATGGGTCATAAGTATGGTCCAGAGCGACGGCTGGGGTGACCTCTGGGTCATCGTCCTCCACAGGAGAGTTTGGACTGGTCTCCTCCTCCTCAGTACCAGTTCCTCGTTCGGTAGCAGCTTCCGACGAGGATGAATTTTCCGGCCATAGGCCCCTTTGGGTATGATATAACTTAAGATGACTGATATTCCGAGTACCCACGTCCTGACCGGATGTATTTTCTAATGCACATTTTCTAATTTCATGTATATTATATTTTTGTAGTTAAAATAATGATTATGAGAATGAAACTTAAGTAATCAGTCCTATTTATAGCTTTACACTTAAGTTTTGAGCTAATTTCAGGTTTACAAGTGGGGACCTAAACCGTCTTCCTACCTTATATCTATGGACATTTGTGTATAAATCATTAGATTCTAAATTAGTGTCAAAGCCTATATGGTTCCATCAAGTGTTTCAAGATCTCTTTTAACACTCGAAAAATATACAAGTGAGGTCCTTCACTGTCATATCACCAGATAAGTGGGGTCTTTTAAACACACATTTTCAAATTTCATGTACATTAAATTTTATGGTTAAAAAATTGATTATGAGAATAAAAATTTCATGTATATTATATTTTTATAGTCAAAATATTGATTATGAGAGAGAAATTTAAGTTAACAGTCCTATTTCTAGCTTAACACTTACGTTTTGAGCTAATTTCAGGTTTACAAGTGGGGACCTAAACCGTCTTCCTACCTTATATTTGGGGACATTTGTGTATAAATTTTTAGATTTTGAATTGGTGTCAAAGCCTATATGGTTCCATAAAGTATTTCAAGATCAGTTTTTATCATCGAAAAATTTACAAGTGGGAACCTTCACTGTCATTTCAACAGACAAGTGGAGTCTTTTAAACACCCATTTTCTAATTTCATGTATATTATAATTTTATAGTAGAAATATTGATTATTATATTGAAATTTAGGTAATCGGACCTATTTAAGGCTTAAAACTTAAGTTTTGAGCTAATTTCAGGTTTACAAGAGGGGACCTTCACTGTCATTTCAACAGACAAGTGGGGTCTTTTAAACACACATTTTCTAATTTCATGTATATTATGATTTTGTAGTTAAAATATTGATTATCAGTATGAAATTTAAGTAATCAGTCCTATTTCTAGCTTAACACTTAAGATTTGAGCTAATTTCAGGTTTACAAGTGGGGACCTAAACCGTCTTCCTACCTTATATCTGGGGACATTTTGTGATTACACACTTTCAAGATCCACAAAGTGACTTCTTTGACAAGTGGGGACTTTCACCTAGCGAGATCTATATCAGAATTTTCAAAGTAATTTGGAATTAAGGGCACCATTTATGCGGTGGAAATATCGTGTGTTTTAAGGTCCCTACATATAAATGTCTTGGGTTCTTTTTCCACAGCGAGTGTTTAATTATATGCTTTACGGCGCTCAACTAATTTTTAAATCCTCTTCTTAATGAACTAAAGTTAATTGGGTCCTCAGATGTCAATCACTCCTTACCGGTCCCCAAGTGTCAATCCTGTGCCCGTAAGGGTGTGTAGGTGTGTCTGTTGTTACACCCATGTGACCGCGTTCGCAGTTTCCAAATCGGAGCAAATGTGTTCGCCATTTCCGAACTGCATTCGTTGTCACGGAAATGGCTCCTCTACTTGAGTTCTCACACTACCATCTTCTGCTCTTTGTCCATCCCATACGGACACCAGTCTGTACTTACTGGCTTCTAATCACCACCATCTTCTGGTCTTCCGTCTATTCCACTTAGACAATAATCTGTCTCATTGGCTTCTAACTCCATTGCCTTCGTTGGTTTTAAGACATTCGCAGCGATCAGCTAGGGTTACGAGAAACGTCTAGCCTCCCTAGGGTGGGTTGTCCACCAAAGGTTTTCGCAATTGCGGTTGTTCTTGCTTTTAACTGTAGTTCAACACACTTATATACTACCTATTTGAGTAAGGCGAAGCAACCGGCGTATGCTTCATTTCAAACGCCAATATTAGTCAAGTCTCTCAAGAATGTTTAATATTTTTTATCAAAACGATGTAACGCTCAATAAGGCGAACAACTAACGAAGAAAATATTTAATATTAATTATATTTATTTTAATATTTAAGATAATCTTGTCTCTCAACTCAAAATTAATACGGAAAGAGTTAAAAAGCAGTCTTTGTTTTTGTCTGTGTGTCCGTCCATTGTTACACTAGTGCGTCGCGTTAGCAGTTAGCCTTGTAATGATGTGTTAAGAAATCATACAGAACCTTAATATTCCCTTTTTCCATAATATAAAGTGAATATGTTGCAGTATTTTTCGTAATTACGATGCCTTTAGTAGTTTTGTAACATGAAAGCTCTGTTTCATTTTAATATTCCAAGGACATTTTTAATATTTATATTTGAAATGGCTGTTTATATATTACTTAAGCTATACTACATCTGTATATAGAATAATCCTTGCTTTAGTTATATCAAGAAGAACGCTAAGGCTTAAACTCTGTCGGTTTAATCAAGTATTATCCGTAATTGGCCTAGTGAACTAAAGAGTAAATAATTGAGGCCCAAGGTGCAGTAAACTATGAGTGTTGATTTTCGTGTCTGTATTGAAGAGACATTAACGGTTCAGAGTGAGCCGAAAGCTAAATACACGTTTAAATAATCAGGTGTAGATATTATAATAGAAGAAAAGATCATGGTGGCAATTAGACCAGTGAAAGGGCTAATGGTAAACGGGTATTAGCTACGGAGTTTTCATTCTTTTTATGGTGCGCAAGACTTTCAGTGCGTCTAGTCACAAAACAGCTTTGGTGTTATTTAACCTTAACACGCAAGTTGGCAAACTAAGAACATTTTTGAGGTGAGACAAGACGATAGTGTTTACACTGCAAACCAGTTGTGAATTTAGCTATGATAATATCGGGTAAACTGCTGAAGCGTAGACAATTGGGCCTTTACAAACACATAAAGGTTATATCTCTCCAAATTTATACACTTCATTTCCGGTTCTTTTCCCCATTGATTCCATGTGTCAAAGATTTTTTCTTATTTGATGTAAAATGTCGTCTGCTTTACTGTATATTCGCAATGCTTGGAATACTGCTTCAATAATTCGTAAATCTTTACTTGAAAAAAAGAGAAATAATTCCATATCTAGGTAAATAAGTTTGTAGTAGTAGACCTCTTAACTCGGAGAGGTAAAATTTTGGTTTTTCCAACTTGTTATTATCTGTACTTTGTTTTGAATAGGTGATCACAGTTATTATCAAAAATGAGGGTTTCCTAACTTCAACCTACGGGCGTCAAATTATATTACTAATCATTTTGATTATGGTATCAAAAGGAAGGAACATGAACATTAATAGTCAAACCCACATCGAATGGCGGCTTGTTTGAAAGAAAAAAATCAGATGTGGGATTCACTGCAGTAGGCAATTATCAATTATATTAAATAAATGCTTACCTTAAAATGATTTCACTTGGTCTTTAAAAGATGCAAATTATATCAGCAGCGAAAAAGACGTTTACCAAACTTTGGTCTAGTGGCGTCGATTCGCCAAAACATAAAATCGTGTTGGTTCCATCCAACGGTTAGCGAACGTTTTAGGCCTAATCCTACAAGCGTCCGAAGAAGGGTAACACGCGACACGCCTATTTTATTCCTACTTTATTTAGACTTCGGTGAGATATTACAGTCTCTGGCTTTGAAGTTCAATTTTTTGGGTACTATTCGCAACAAGTTGGAAAACCAAAATAACCTCTCCGAATCGAGACGAGGGGCTTTTTACCAAATTAAGGTTTTTCTCGAATAATTAAATAAATATAATTGATATTTATTATATTAATCGTCAGTAATCTACCTTAATTCTAGTTAAGTTTTTTTTAAGAAAGGTCATTCCTAAAACAATTCTCAACATAGCTATGGATAACGTTTGAATTCTAGCGAACACCTTTTTCACAATTTTTGTAAACTTAGCGTATATAAGGGGTTTGAATCACTGTAAATGATAAAAGAAAAGCCTCAATTTCTTGAACCATTGGTAGAAGCCCTACCATTGTGAGGCTAGACGTTTCCCGTAACCTTACCCCTAACCATAATAATGGTGTAGAAGCCAATATTGATTTCTGTGAACTGCGAACGCTTTTCAGATATTGCGAATACGTTGGCTCTGATTTGTCAACTACGAACGCATTCACAGATAGACTGACAGACAAATACACAGATACGTCCAGTGTAATACCGCTGCGTGACGTCATCGTCACTCGGGGAGGTAAAAATAGGCTTTTATGCCCTAAATATACTATTTTACTCGGTAGGTAGTTTTTTAAGAGTTTCTTCTTAAATAACTATATATATATATATATATTCCTTACAACTGTATTATATATATATATATGGCCAACATAATTATGATACATCTGGCAACCTTCGCTCGTTGTATTAGCCGCAACGTATTATAATAACTAAATTATAGTTTTGCCACAAATTATTAAAAAGTAAAAAACAATACAAATTTCATTATCAAATTTTCACACACTAGCCCTTTACCAACTAGTCAAGACATAATTTAATTGCTTAAAATTTTCTCATTTTAGGTGGTACAATAATATAATAGAGTAATTTTTCGTCACCCTTTCTATGACTCTATAAGGGCTTATGGGAAGTTACAATGGTTGATACTACTACCCTGTTGAATACGACAGCGCATTATTTTATCATTCGGTAGTTTTGATCTAGCTAGGCCCGTGTCTATTGCGAGGTGAGAAAATGTTTTTAACTAATTTAGTTCGCCGTGTTTTCTCGCTTGGTGGCGCTTTTAGTACCGTAAAATAAAAATAAGATCAGCCTCGTGAACCCACATAAAAATCGACGGGCCTAGATAGATAGCGGAAGCTCCGCTTGGTCGATATGTATTGGATTTTATTTTGTAGGAAAAAAGTCTTCACATTGAGCGATGATATATTTATAATTAATGTCAAAAACACGTTCAGAATGTTACTTTTGATCTAAATATAATTTAACGAATTAACTTCAGAATAAACTTTTTGTTTTTAAAGTCACTTGAAAGATAGAGCATGCAGCTCCAAACCCGATCACGATCTATGCAAACTTAAAGCACACTTCACGGGTTTTATATGTCCTGGCCAAAATTGGTCAGAAGCGAGCAAATTTGGCGTGTTAATTTACGATCTGTGCAACGTGGGTCAAAAGCGAATAAAGTTGGTATGCCATTTTGGGATCTGTGCAACTTAGGTCAAAAACGTGCAAACTTGGTATGCCATTTTGTGATCTGTGCAAATTTGGTAACAATCGTGCAAACTTGGCAAGGCATTTATTAATCCGCCCTTCTTTGGTCGAAAATGTCCAAACTTGGATGAGTTCAGGTCGGTTTTTTTCTAACAGTGTGGTCTCTTAAGAGAAGTTCTTCAAATGTTTTTCAAGAATAGGTTACTTGAAATTGAAATCTCATTCTCTTTCCTTGAGAAAATTTGTGTAACCGTCTAACATAACGATTTATATCGATTCCCCTGTTTCAAGGCAAGAAATACGGTGTTGATATTTTGCGAATGAAATGAATTTTTTTTGCGTCTGAATGACCTCTGTCAAAAATTCCCTTCCTTCAGTGCGGAAATTTAGTTTCGTTCGATAAATTTAATGAATTTGCATTTTAAATGAACCGACAGTAAGATAAAATCGTTTAAATAATAATTTCTGTGTTTTTTCTGCTTATATCCCATTGGATAGAATCCGTTGGGCAGAATTTCATTCGACAGAAATCCCATTCGGCCGAAAATCCCATTCGACAGAAATCCCATTCGGCCGAACATCCCATTCGACAGAACTCCCATTCGACAGAAATCCCATTCGACAGAAATCCCATTCGGCCGAAAGTCCCATTCGACAGAAATCCCATTCGACAGAAATCCAATTCGACAGAAATCCCATTCGGTCGGAAATCCCATTCGACAGAATGGTCATGTGAATGAATTCATTAAGTACAAGAAGAGAATCCAACCGTACATGGGGCAAGCAGCCATTCTCGTTCTGCCAAGAGCCAACGCTAGAGGTAGTGAACGATGACTGGCGTCGCTTTTTGGCCCAAGCTTGAAGCTGCTGTTAACGACAATTCCGGCTTATTTATGGAATAAATGAATTCGTCTATATCCGATTCCACACACCGAACCTAACCAAACCAAACCTAACCAAACCTAACCAAACCAAACCTAACCAAACCAAACCTAACCTAACCTAACCTAACCTAACCTAACCTAACCTAACCAAACCTAACCAAACCTAACCTAACCTAACCAAACCTAACCTAACCTAACCTAACCTAACCTAACCTAACCAAACCTAACCTAACCTAACCTAACCTAACCTAACCTAACCTAACCTAACCTAACCTAACCTAACCTAACCTAACCTAACCTAACCTAACCTAACCTAACCTAACCTAACCTAACCTAACCTAACCTAACCTAACCTAACCTAACCTAACCTAACCTAACCTAACCTAACCTAACCTAACCTAACCTAACCTAACCTAACCTAACCTAACCTAACCTAACCTAACCTAACCTAACCTAACCTAACCTAACCTAACCTAACGTAACCTAACCTAACCTAACCAAACCTAACCAAACCAAACCAAACCAAACCTAACCAAACCTAACCAAACCTAACCAAACCAAACCAAACCAAACCTAACCAAACCAAACCAAACCTAACCAAACCTAACCTAACCAAACCTAACCAAACCAAACCAAACCAAACCTAACCAAACCTAACCTAACCTAACCCTAGGCCAACCTAGAAAATAAGAATATTTTGGAAAAGGCCCATGTTTATTTTTCAACGACCTTAATAAATATAGCATTATAAAATGCGAAATCGCACCAATGGGAAATTTGCTCCAACGAGACTTCTGTCCAACAGGAATGGGAAGTCTGCTCAATGGGAATTAGGTCCATTGGGAACAGCCGGCTAGCTTCGATCAATTAGAACAACTTATTTTTTATTTCGGTCCAATGGAATTTCGTTCCAATGGAATTCTGTTCAATGGTTATATACCGTTTTTTCTATGTAATTTCTATCAATTAAGCAAGTAGGAGCTTTCAAACAATCTTGATGACAATTAGCAATGGCAGGATTTAAGGTCGTTATCCTGACGATGTAACACGGTTTATTGGTTTTACTAATTAAGAAGATTTGGTGAAAGTTTTCATATTAGCAACAGTATATTATCTACCATCCTTAAAGAATTTCTTCATCATTCAGCGCACTGAAGTAAACTTCGAGATGGAAAGGTAAGAAATGTTCAACTTTAATGTTAAATGTCTAATATTGGTGAAGCACCTCCACTAATAAAGTGTCACTGTTAGTATTAGTAATTTCTCACAAATTTATAGTTATTTAATATTTATAACTGATTATAGCTGTCTTCGTTCAAATAATACAATTATTATTAAATATTGCTTAGGTCAAAAACGTGCAAACTTGGTATGCCATTTTGTGATCTGTGCAAATTTGGTAACAATCGTGCAAACTTGGCAAGGCATTTATTAATCCGCCCTTCTTTGGTCGAAAATGTCCAAACTTGGATGAGTTCAGGTCGGTTTTTTCTAACAGTGTGGTCTCTTAAGAGAAGTTCTTCAAATGTTTTTCAAGAATAGGTTACTTGAAATTGAAATCTCATTCTCTTTCCTTGAGAAAATTTGTGTAACCGTCTAACATAACGATTTATATCGATTCCCCTGTTTCAAGGCAAGAAATACGGTGTTGATATTTTGCGAATGAAATGAATTTTTTTTGCGTCTGAATGACCTCTGTCAAAAATTCCCTTCCTTCAGTGCGGAAATTTAGTTTCGTTCGATAAATTTAATGAATTTGCATTTTAAATGAACCGACAGTAAGATAAAATCGTTTAAATAATAATTTCTGTGTTTTTTCTGCTTATATCCCATTGGATAGAATCCGTTGGGCAGAATTTCATTCGACAGAAATCCCATTCGGCCGAAAATCCCATTCGACAGAAATCCCATTCGGCCGAACATCCCATTCGACAGAACTCCCATTCGACAGAAATCCCATTCGACAGAAATCCCATTCGGCCGAAAGTCCCATTCGACAGAAATCCCATTCGACAGAAATCCAATTCGACAGAAATCCCATTCGGTCGGAAATCCCATTCGACAGAATGGTCATGTGAATGAATTCATTAAGTACAAGAAGAGAATCCAACCGTACATGGGGCAAGCAGCCATTCTCGTTCTGCCAAGAGCCAACGCTAGAGGTAGTGAACGATGACTGGCGTCGCTTTTTGGCCCAAGCTTGAAGCTGCTGTTAACGACAATTCCGGCTTATTTATGGAATAAATGAATTCGTCTATATCCGATTCCACACACCGAACCTAACCAAACCAAACCTAACCAAACCTAACCAAACCAAACCTAACCAAACCAAACCTAACCTAACCTAACCTAACCTAACCTAACCTAACCTAACCAAACCTAACCAAACCTAACCTAACCTAACCAAACCTAACCTAACCTAACCTAACCTAACCAAACCTAACCTAACCTAACCTAACCTAACCTAACCTAACCTAACCTAACCTAACCTAACCTAACCTAACCTAACCTAACCTAACCTAACCTAACCTAACCTAACCAAACCTAACCTAACCTAACCTAACCTAACCTAACCTAACCTAACCTAACCTAACCTAACCAAACCTAACCTAACCTAACCTAACCTAACCTAACCTAACCTAACCTAACCTAACCTAACCTAACCTAACCTAACCTAACCTAACCTAACCAAACCTAACCTAACCTAACCTAACCTAACCTAACCAAACCTAACCAAACCAAACCAAACCAAACCTAACCAAACCTAACCAAACCTAACCAAACCAAACCAAACCAAACCTAACCAAACCAAACCAAACCTAACCAAACCTAACCTAACCAAACCTAACCAAACCAAACCAAACCAAACCTAACCAAACCTAACCTAACCTAACCCTAGGCCAACCTAGAAAATAAGAATATTTTGGAAAAGGCCCATGTTTATTTTTCAACGACCTTAATAAATATAGCATTATAAAATGCGAAATCGCACCAATGGGAAATTTGCTCCAACGAGACTTCTGTCCAACAGGAATGGGAAGTCTGCTCAATGGGAATTAGGTCCATTGGGAACAGCCGGCTAGCTTCGATCAATTAGAACAACTTATTTTTTATTTCGGTCCAATGGAATTTCGTTCCAATGGAATTCTGTTCAATGGTTATATACCGTTTTTTCTATGTAATTTCTATCAATTAAGCAAGTAGGAGCTTTCAAACAATCTTGATGACAATTAGCAATGGCAGGATTTAAGGTCGTTATCCTGACGATGTAACACGGTTTATTGGTTTTACTAATTAAGAAGATTTGGTGAAAGTTTTCATATTAGCAACAGTATATTATCTACCATCCTTAAAGAATTTCTTCATCATTCAGCGCACTGAAGTAAACTTCGAGATGGAAAGGTAAGAAATGTTCAACTTTAATGTTAAATGTCTAATATTGGTGAAGCACCTCCACTAATAAAGTGTCACTGTTAGTATTAGTAATTTCTCACAAATTTATAGTTATTTAATATTTATAACTGATTATAGCTGTCTTCGTTCAAATAATACAATTATTATTAAATATTGCTAGTTTTTAAATAAAATTTTAAATGCTCTCAGTAATTTTTTAGAAGTAGTTTTCTGTCATAATATAATTGCTTAGTTTTAACACCGAAAGTATAGTTATTTCAGGAACTCATTACTACTATTGACAGAAATTAGACGCAAAACTGATCCTTGCACACTGGCGATGAAAGCGTCAGAGAGTAGGGGTGACGGTATAAACCCAAAATTTTTACCCCCCTTCTTCCCCCTTTAAGGGGGGTGGTAAAATTTTTGGGTTTATAACCTCACCCTTTACATTGGGGGAGAGATAGGGGGGAATTGATGACGTCACGTGATGGTGTTGTCCGAGGGGATAAGGGTTGAATTGATGACGTGACGTGATGGTGTTGGCGGGAAATTTGAATTGTTGCGACACCTGGTGGTTGTTTTCTTGATGACGTCACGTCTAATTTTGATGACGTCACGTGGCTGATACGTGTAGGGATAGGCTTAAGCTATTGTAGGCTTATGGTAGATCCTGAAAGATAGGCATATGCTAGGCTTATTCTATGGTAGATCGTGAAAGATATGCTTATGCTTGGTTTATTCTATGGTTGATCGTGAAAGATATGCTTATGCTAGGTAATTCTATGGTAGATCCTGGTAGGCTTATGCTGTATTAGATCTTGAAACATAGGCTTTTGCTGTATTAGATCTAAAAACATAGGATTTTGCTGTATTAGATCTTGAAACATTGGCTTTTGCTAGGTTTATTCTTGGTAAATGCTGAAAAATATAGTCTTATGCTAAGTTATTCTATGTTAGATCCTAAATGATTGGTCTATGCTAGGTTATTCTATGATAGATCCTGAAACACTGGCTAATGCTAGGTTATTCTAGTTGTAAAGGCGGAAGAATCAGAAGTTTTATTAGGTTTAGAACATTTAATGAGCACGAAAATCTGATTTTTCATAGAAATTTTACTATCGTTTTTTCATACGAATACTACTAAGATACACATGAATATTGATTAAAATACTGGTATTTATTTAATACTACCTAAAAAAATACCAATTTTACCCTGCACAAGTGGCTTATTAGAAACTAATGCTGAACTTCATACAAATAGTACTAACTGCAAGGGATTTATATTAAATACATGCAAAAGTTATAGCTGAATACTGGCTAAAATACACATGAACTACCTAAAAAACACCAATTATACCATGCACAAGTGGCTTATTAGAAATTAATATTGAACTTCATACGAATAATACTAAAGTACACATGAACATCAACTAAAATACAAACATTGTTATGATGCAAAGTGAAACATACCCTTTTTTATGAAGCAAAAGTTGATTTGTATTTAACTATGATGCTTCCACAATTCTATTTCATCTCGAAAGTCACTGATTTAAATTTCTGGTGAATCATCTGTCCATTTGTATAACGGGCACAAGTCCTTAATCCGGTATATAAACTCACTGCACAGAGTACAAAGGTTTCGCTCGTCAAGAAGATGTCTTCGCTCTTTATTTGTCGACATACTGATAAGGTTTTTAGATTGAACTAAAACGCAACGTCTGAAGTCCGCACAATCACGTGATGTGCAGAAATAATTTTATTGGCCGCAGTCAGGCACGTCTTTTATAGTCCCATCACAATGAGGGCAGTGTAGATGACCCGTACGTGGCATGGGGGCATACCCTAGTTTTTTGAGGTCTTCATGAACATTTTCGGCCATACCGAAAGAGATGTGGACAGATGAATGAAATATACCGGAATATTACTTATTATGCTAAAAAACGTACCGATCTTAACATTTCCGAGTAAAGTATACACGAATATGGCTAGACTGTCTTATATGTTTTCTATTTAGCACACATTTTAAGGGACATTTTTACCAAAACAAGAATTACATATTATGTAAGGTGCATCGGAGGAAACACGTGATTTCTTACTAGCCTTGTCATCAACCTTTCTCTCCAGAGTTCGGAAGTGAAATGACTCTCTATAGTTTACAAAATCTCCTTTTGGCCACCCAGGTGTGTGTTATATGACATTAAAGGGGG
>JAEQBA010000680.1:119259-136171 GCA_019434445.1 Phalangium opilio
AAACTAATCGACGTTAATTTGTTAAGTTTATTAAATTTATTGTTAACTGGCCTAGGCTTAGAAAAATGGAAGGATTGAAGGTGCCACATTTAACGGCAACGTTACGCTAAACGTCAACAATTATGGTCGAGGTGGTCGCGGTGGGCGCCGTGAACGCGGTGGACGGAATCCGCGTCAAAAAATATTCGGGGAAAACCGTACGAAAGGCGTTGTTACGAGTGTCGGAAGCCGGGCCATGTTTAAATCCCTCCCTCGGATAGTTTTCTCTCTTTATAAAAAGTTTTTAGCACTTTAAACCCAAAAGGGGACCTAATGACACAAAATGTGCATACTGTTAAAAGTCGCCGTACAGGCTCAGTATATCTTAAACACAATAAAAACGAGAAAGCTCCCTTTTCGCACACATGTGTTGATTTTAAGTTCCGTTGACGATTCAATACAAAAGAGAGTAAAAGCTCCTATTTCCACATCTGTATCTTTTTTAACGATAAGAAATAATAAAACCTTCACGCTTGCCTGTAACCTATTAACTTAAAAGGTAGAGAAGCTACCCTAAAATCTGTACGTTGAACCATGTAAAAGGTAGGGGAAACCAATTTTAAAACTGTACAACCTTATGGGCTATAATGCCCAAAAAGAATCACTCTTCTCCGAACTTTGCTAGAGAGCAGATCAGAAAAAGACTAGCTAAAAATTTGTAGTAAATAAAGATATTTTAAACTTGCAATACTTGTAAAATTAATTCGTAGCCTTAAGTATAGCTACTAGTTCGGCGACTATAGCGACGCAGGATTGGAAATACTACTGAAAGTATCCTTTTTGAAAGCCTTTCTAAAAGTCTTTAGGAAGGCATTGGTAGTCTCCAAATGAGACATGGTTGGTCTCAAAAGAGACAGTCTCCAAATGAGACATGGTTGGTCTCCAAAAGAGACAGTCTCCAAATGAGACATGGTGGGTCTCCAAAAAGACAGTCTCCAAATGAGACAAATGGTTTGGTCTCCAAAAGAGACAGTCTCCAAATGAGACATGGTAGGTCTCCAAAAGAGACAAGGGTAGGTCTCCATAAGAGACAAGGGTCTCCAAATGAGACAATTGGGAAGGTCTACTAAATAGACATAGGGTGGGGCTTCCAAAAAAGCCAAATAAAATAAAATAAAATAAATTCCGTAACTGTAAATCATACAACTGCCGCATTCGCTGGACCGATCAGGACTCATTAACAAAAATCCACGACATTTTGGTGCCGAAACCCGGACTAGACGTACCGGGACTTAAAACTTACAACCGTGGAAACTAAAAGAGCTAGCATGGACAACTACTCTAGCGACGAGGAGCAGACGCTGGCGAGCCTACGGACCCAGGAGAGAAGGCGGCAGAACGAACTAAGGAAACTGGAGGTGATACGGAGATGTGCTAGAGAGAGCGTGGCTACTCTCATCGGAGAACTTGGAGTGTTGTTGAGTGGTGATAGAAATTCGGGCGATGAAATAGACGATAAAGTGACTTTGTTGAACCAACGCGAGGAAGAACTCGTAGTGTTGGACGAAAAGATAAGAAACTATATCGATGATGTTGAGGCATTATCAAACGAGGTGATCGCCGCGAGAGAAAATCCGCGATGAAATCACACTCACTCGGTCGGCAACGCGCCGTAAACGGCAACGCGACTCTTCACCGATTGGAAACAATCGCGCATCGGGACATGGTTCCGTTTCCGGTTGCCAATCGGGGTCGTGTAGTGCCATGAGAAGAACAAATACCAAATTGCCCCGCTTGGACATGCCAAAATTTGGAGGGGACATAACTCAATTCAACTCTTTCTGGAGCAGATTTAAAGCTGCTGTGGATGATGATGAAACCATCCCAAAGGTAGAGAAATTTAATTATTTAGTTTCATATCTAGAAGGTGAAGCAAAGGGTGCAGTTAAAAATTATAACGCTTCAGATGAAGCTTATGATGAAATAGTTAAAGACTTAAAAAACAGATTTGGCAGGTCAGATTTAATAATGCTAACTCATATGAACAATTTGATTAACTTAACACCTGTCAAATCAACTAGAGATATTAAGGCCTTACGCCAACTTTTAGAAATTTGTGAAGTAAATTTAAGGAGTTTAAAAGGGTTGGGTATGGACACGGCCTCCAAAAACACGTGTTTGGCCCCCTCGATTCTGCAAAGCATTCCGGAAGAAATCCGTTTAGAGTACAGTCGTACACGCGTTTCGGACGATGATTGGAACGCGGAAACACTGGTAGACTTTTTAAGAAAGGATGTGGAAAGCAGAGAAAGGGCTAATATTTTGGGAACCAACCTTTTTGGAGCCTCCTCCTCAGGGAGCAAATGGTCAGAGAGAGATAAATACCCCGTAAAAGCAAAGACTGACTTCCGTCACAAACACCTAACAAGTATGCCTATACGCGTAACGGACGCGGAGCTGCTGTTTCTTCAGCATCCGTACTATTTACGCAAACAAAAAAGCGGGTTATTGCATCTTTTGCAAAAATGATAAACATACATCCGTCAACTGCACTGTCCATTCCCTAAAAGACAAAAAGGATTTGATAAGGGCATCGATGCGATGCTTTAATTGTCTGCGAATGGGACATTCTCTATCTGAGTGCAGATCATATTTGCAAGGCTGAATGTTATGCAAGGGAAAACACAATCGAGCCATATGCCCCCAAAATAACTCAAACAAGGGACCAAAGAATACCGTTATGGCGGGTATAACAATCAATCAAACGCCGCGATAGGGAGTAGAAATGCTACAGTCCATTCAGTATATTCCAATCGCAACGTTTTGTTAAAAACTGCACAGGCCATAGTCAGGAACCCCCACCCGGAAGAAGCCATGAAGAAAAGGCAAGCGCGCTGTTTGTTAGACGACGGCAGCGACGCTACTTTCATTAGGCAAGATGTTTCTCGAGCTTTAAACTTACCAGTGGTTGGAATTGTAAGCCTAACAATAAATAGTTTTGGAAATAACGATCAAGAAGCTGTCAAAAGAGGAAAGTGAAACTAACCTTAGAAAACAAGAATAACCAAAATAAGGCAGTAGAAATTATAGCCATAGAGGTACCTTATCTATGCCAAGCCATCACCACCATTGACTGCAAGGAGATAGAGAAACACATGAATAGCCAAGGTATGGCTTTAGAGCCGACGAACCCGAAGAGTCCGCGAGAAGCGGGTCGGACATTGGTATATTAATAGGAAGCGACTATTATTGGGAAATCGCCACGGGCAATATCGAAAGAATGGGCAAATCTCTAGTCGCTCAAGAAACAACATTTGGATGGGTTTTGCAAGGCCCACAATCTTCTCCTTCTTTACCACAAGAATATTGACAAGCAACGTCTATGCGTGTTGGAATAGAAGAGAAGTATCCGACACGTTAAAGTCATTTTGGGAACTAGAATCCCTCGGGATAGATGCAAAGAAAGACGAAAACCCCCATAGTGAAGACTTTATGACTTTATTTGAACAAACTACTACATTCATAGACAATAGATACCAAGTTAAATTACCATTCATAACAGAAAAAACCGTCCTTCCTAATAACAAAAGTGTAGCCTACAAACGCATGAAAAGCCTAGTGCGAAGATTTAATAGAGACCCAGCTTACTTTCAAGATTACAAGGATATAATTAACGAACAGTTAAAAAATGGGATCTTAGAAAGGGTAGAACAATTGAATCAATTCCTGGAACATACTATATGCCACACCAAGGGGTAACTAGGGTATCTAGTACAACTCGCTTGCGTGTCGTATGTGATGCATCATCACACATAGAAGGGGTACCGTCTTTAAACGACTGTTTGTCTGCGGGACCCAACCTGAACCCAGACCTTCTACTCCTATTACTAAGATTCAGAAATCATAAGATCGCGATAACCGCAGATATCGAAAAGGCATTCCTTCAAGTGAAAATAGACCCAGAAGATCGGGACTCGTTAAGAATGTTATGGATCTCAGAGTTAGACCAAATGAATTCCAAGAATTACGCATGACCAGAGTCCCATTTGGGGTGACGTCATCTCCCTTCCTCCTAGCCGCGACCATTAAATGTCACCTTAAAAAATATGACAGCGGAAGAAAGAAATTATAGTTTAGGAAGAGATCTATACGTAGATGACTTGTGTAGTGGCGACAGTGACCCCAAAGCTGCCCTCGACCTTTCACTAAATATCAATAGCGTCATGAAAGAAGCCGGAATGACATTGAGAAAATGGAACACTAACTCAAAAGAACTAAAACGCATGTGGGGTCATAAAGGCTTATCAAGCGAAGGTGTCACGTTTGAAGGGGAGGCGGGGGAGAAAGATTTCAAGATCCTTGGGCTACTCTGGAAGCCAGAAGAAGATTACTTCACCTTTAATCTACAAAATTTGATTCATTTCTCGAAGGAATAAAGAACAACAAACGCTTCATATTAAGCGCGGTAGGCCAAATTTTTGACCCTATCGGTGTACTAAGCCCGTATACCCTCAGGGCGAAACTTTTATTTCAATCCTTGTGGGAACAAGGCTTCGAATGGGATCAAGGACTTCCCCAAGAAATAAGCGAGCAGTTCAGACAATGGTGTAAAGAGCTTCCCGAATTGCGACACATCAACTTCCCCGTCACTATTTCAATGAAACGGACAATGTTGAAACCAGTGAAATACATTGTTTCTGTGATAGTAGCATCAAAGCATATGCCTGCGTTATTTACATACGCTATACATCGAAAGATCATGAAATACATACATCATTTGTAACCGCCAAGGCTAGAGTGGCTCCTTTAAAACGACTAACCTTGCCAAGATTAGAACTAATGGCTTGTTTGCTTGGTTGTCGTTTGGTAAAGAACATAAAGAGCGTATTTCAAACCGACGCATTAAAGGTGCGAATGTGGACCGACTCGATGATAGCGTTGCACTGGCTAAAGGGTTCAGCAAAATCATGGAAGCCCTTCGTTTCAAACCGAGTAGCTGAAATACAGCAAGCATCCGACCCCTTAGATTGGATGCATTGCCCAGGGGAAAATAACCCTGCAGACTTGCCTACACGAGGCTTATCAGCCACCACACCCTAAAAGAAAACGAACTCTGGTGGCACGGACCCCCCTGGCTGAGACAGGAGGAAGAAAACTGGCCCGAACAAAGCACCGTAGCCCTTAGGGCAAAAGACAAATTGAAGTAGAAAGGAGGAAAACAGTACTAAGCGTGAGCGTGAATTGTAAAAAAGACTTTGCATTCAAAATCTCATCGACTTAAAAATATAGCAAATTAGACACGGTTCTAAGGATTACGGCTTGGATGTACCGATTTGTTGCTAATTGCAAGAAGAGAGATACAAGGCAAGGCGCCCTAAAGCATCTGAATTACTAAACGCGGAACAAAAATGATAAAATCAGAACAAATAGAAGACTTTCAAGACGAAATAACGTCACTCAAAAACAAAACCAACATAAAAAGAACTCAAACATATTAACTCTAAAACCCTTTCTTAACGCGGAAGATATTCTATGCGTGGGTGGGAAGGTTAGAAAAATCAAGCTTAACCTTTGAGGAGAAGCATCCAGCTATCCTAAACAAGAAGAAACGCTTTACAGAACTTATAGTTTGGCGAAGCCACGAAGACGTTTTTCACAGCGGTGTGACTGCAACATTCACTCAATTACGATCTCGTTATTGGGTTCCCGCTGGTCGACAATTAGTGAAATCCTTATTGAAAAAATGCCACCTATGTAAAAAACTTAGCTGCAAAGCAGGCGAACTTTCCACCGCACCTTTGCCAAGGGAAAGAATTGACCAAGTTCCACCCTTCCAAGTAGTTGGCATCGATTTTGCAGGACCTTTGTATGTAAAAACTAATCAAACGTCCGAAAAGGCATACATCTGCTTATTACGTGCGCGGTAACACGAGCCATTCACCTAGAGCTTGTAGGCTCTTTGACAACGGAGGACTTTCTGTTAGCCTTCAGAAGAATGATAGGCAGGCGTGGTTTACCAAGTGATATTTACACCGACAACGCAAAAACATTCACAAAAGCGAATGCGACCTTAAAACCATATGGAACAATCTAGATACACCTGAACTGAAAGATTTTTTTGGCAAAAGGGGTATCACATGGAGATTCATAGCGGATAGAGCTGCCTGGTGGGGTGGTTTTTTGGAGCGAATGGTGAGGACAACGAAAAGTCTCTTAAAAAAGGCCCTTGGCCATTCATCCTGCAACTTTCAAGAACTACAAACAATATTAGTAGAAGTTGAAGCGGTGATAAATTCGCGCCCCATCACCTTTGACAATACAAGCGTTACGACGAGCCTTCCCCCTTACCCCCTCGCATCTGCTTATAGGAAGGAGACTCACGAGCTTACCACCACAAAAGGTAAAACCAACCGATTTCACGACTAGCTCCCAAAGGGAAACAGCCAAGAGGCTACGATATAGACTGGCCTTAATGGACCATCTCAGTAAGAGGTGGAAAAACGAATATTTGTTAGATTTGCGATCTGCCCATCACAGCAAACTCGCAAAAAACGAAACTATAATGAAAGTCGGGGACGTTGTTCTAATACACGACGACAAATTACAAAAACAAATGTGGAAAATGGGTGTTGTAAATGAAACTCAAATTGGCCGCGATGGCAAGGTACGGGCTTGCATAGTGCGAACCGCGAACGGAAATCTTTTACGGAGGCCAGTCCAATTACTCTACCCCTTAGAAATCTCTGATAATTAAATAAAAGCATTTAAACATTGAAAATATTAGATTAAATAAGCAAATGTAAAATTAAGATTTATTGAAGACATTTAACAAAGAAGATTAAACCTAACTAAATACGGTTAAACGGGACAAAATTATGCATAAGAAAACAAAAACAATATAAGAAATACTACGTATTTCGCGGGGGAGTGTTAAATCCCTCGGATAGTTTTCTCTCTTTATAAAAAGGTTTTAGCACTTTAAACCCAAAAGGGGACCTAATGACACAAAATGTGCATACTGTTAAAAGTCGCCGTACAGGCTCAGTTATATCTTAAACACAATAAAAACGAGAAAGCTCCCTTTTCGCACACATGTGTTGATTTTAAGTTCCGTTGACGATTCAATACAAAAGAGAGTAAAAGCTCCTATTTCCACATCTGTATCTTTTTTAACGATAAGAAATAATAAAGCCTTCACGCTTGCCTGTAACCTATTAACTTAAAAGGTAGAGAAGCTACCCTAAAATCTGTACGTTGAACCATGTAAAAGGTAGGGGAAACCAATTTTAAAAACTGTACAACCTTATGGGCTATAATGCCCAAAAAGAATCACTCTTCTCCGAACTTTGCCAGAGAGCAGATCAGAAAAAGACTAGCTAAAAATTTGTAGTAAATAAAGATATTTAAAACTTGCAATACTTGTAAAATTAATTCGTAGCCTTAAGTATAGCTACTAGTTCGGCGACTATAGCGACGCAGGATTGGAAATACTACTGAAAGTATCCTTTTTGAAAGCCTTTCTAAAAGTCTTTAGGAAGGCATTGGTAGTCTCCAAATGAGACATGGTTGGTCTCCAAAAGAGACAGTCTCCAAATGAGACATGGTTGGTCTCCAAAAGAGACAGTCTCCAAATGAGACATGGTTGGTCTCCAAAAGAGACAGTCTCCAAATGAGACATGGTTGGTCTCCAAAAGAGACAGTCTCCAAATGAGACATGGTTGGTCTCCAAAAGAGACAGTCTCCAAATGAGACATGGTAGGTCTCCAAAAGAGACAAGGGTAGGTCTCCATAAGAGACAAGGGTCTCCAAATGAGGCAATTGGGAAGGTCTACTAAATAGACATAGGGTGGGCTTCCAAAAGAAGCCAAATAAAATAAAATAAAATAAATTCCGTAACTGTAAATTCATACAACTGCCGCATTCACTGGACCGATCAGGACTCATTAAGAAAAATCCACGACAGGCCATATAGCTCGTGATTGCCCTAATATTAAAGGTAGAAAAAACATCATCAGGTTGTGCTAGTTAGTCGGTTGTATAGTAGTGGCCAATTTTTCAATAATTGTTTTCTATACAAAGATTTTATTTGTATAAAGAGGCATACCTAGAGTTAATTAGGAAGGGCATCGTTTAGGACAAACTTTTTTACAGTGGAAGCCAAGAAATTAGGCACTTTATAAATAGGGTGATAGGACTAAAGTACATATTAGCGATTTTAGGTCGAAAATGTAACTTGTACGACATTAAATCACAAGGAAAACCACATAAATAGGTTATTATTAGAGTGCTTTATGAATGACCCCTTTCAGTATTTATTGAGGAGAAATATAATTTAGTGGTTATTACTAAAACACTCCAGTTATAAAGCTTGTTTAGGGTGGCCCTTGGGAAAAACATCGTAGAATATTTTAAAATCAAAACCGCCCTTAGAAATTGCTAGACTTCGTTCCTACCACCCGATTTGGAACAGTGATTAAAGCACCGCAAAAGTCACGTAATGCACCTTGTTCCCTTTCGCCGGAAGTTAGGCTTAGCTCGGGATTCATGGGGGTGAGTAAAGGGAAGAAATTCGTCTGTCGTCTGCTACATAATCCAAAAATATGTACTGTAGCGGACGACAGACCAATTTCTTCCCGTTACTCACCCCCATGAATCCCGAGCTAAGCCCAACTTCCGGCGAAAGGGAATATGGTGGATTCCCCTACAATCTGAGTTTCCTTACGAACTCTAGTTTTGGCTTGGCGAAAGCAGAGACATTTGCAGGCTGGAATTATGCTGTTATAAATACCGCCAAGCAAAATCCGGTGTTCGAAAGGAAAGTCAACTTATAGGGGAACCATTTGACTTGTGTTTTGATGTAACTTTCAATTTATACTGAAAAGGATCCCTAAAAAAATCTTATCTTCAATCTTTTACCATGGATAAAGAATGCGCGTGAGTAAATTTGTTTTCACGCTATAGGATAGGCAACTCCCTATCTCGGACGACAGCTTATTCCGTATAAACTCTGTTACAACATCGGTTGTCAGCACGCGCAAACCTAGGTCTCTATGCAACGTAGCTTTGTACGTGCAGACAAGAGCCAAAAAATTTTAGGAGATAGACGTAGGTTTGCGCGTGCTGTCAACCGATGTTGTAACAGAGTTTATACGGAATAAGCTGTCGTCCGAGATAGGGAGTTGCCTATCCTATAGCGTGAAAACAAATTTACTCACGCCCATTTTTGTCCATGCTTTTACTGTCATATTTATAAATTTGCCATTAAAATTTCCAATTTCCATTCTGGTGCGCTTTTCAAGACTAAAAAATCGTAAATTTCACCAGATTTCACTTTCTTAAAGCAGAGTGCGGCTCAAGTGGATCCCTACAAGGTGATTTTCCTTACAAACTCCAGTTTTGGTTTGATAAAAGCAGGAGGGATTTGTGGGAGGGATTTCTCAGTGTACTTATAAATCTCGCATACTATCCTTCGTTAACCTATACTCGCAGTTTAGGAGAGAGTCACTTCGAAGGGAATCCACTGAAGCCGCGCTATGCTATAAAATAGGATATCTGAATAATGTTTGAAATTGAATAACAAATTAGATGAACTTGAATCGCTATAGGCAACTTACAAGCTGATAGAGCAACTAAATTCTTTAGAGAAAATTAATAATATTAATCTTTCTTACTTAAATTCTGTGACAAAAGGGCGTAAAGCGGAGAAAAAAGCCCCCGAGGGCGAAAAAGAGAAAGCGCCTGAGGGCGAAAAGGGAAACGCGCCTGAGGGCGGCGAAGAAGAACTACAACTGAAAGAGGTTGTGGTGGAGAAAATGAACACCCTTTCAGTGTAATTGTAAGTATTATTAAAAATAACCTGTATTGAATTGGGACACTGCAAAAGTAAAATTACCTTCAATTAACTTAAACATTAATTATTCTGAATCAGTGAAATTTCAAAATTTAAAGTAAGACTCAAGGAATATTTTGATTTAACCATGAAGGGCTCTCTATTGGTATTACCCCAAGTTCATAAAGTATGTTCCATAAGTTTGTCACTGGTTACTTAAAGCTTGTCATTAAGTGACCTAGATCATAGATTCTAAATCCCAGTCCTGGACTCCTGGTGAGGCGCTTTCAAAGGCTTAGTAATGCAGGCTAATAAATAGGACGATGAAATTTCTACAAAATTGACCGAGTGTACTTAGTTCTCGTTTGACGTTCTCGAAGTAGCTCGAGCTGTCTTTAGCATTACGAAGTATCTCATACTTATGGAGCATATCTTATTAACTTATGGTATTATCAAAGGCTTATAGTTGAAAACCAAATGTATACTTTTATCATAGTTCCCAGCCCTTGTCTATAGCACCATGTGAAATGAGAAGCAAACGACCCACCTCAACTAATAAATAAATTTTTTGAGGTCAAAGATTTATAATATATGTAAGCTATAAGTACTCAATGTTAGCGATCCAAACTATAACATCGTCCACTTTATTGACGTTGTTAAGTTATGACACTTGCTACGGTTGTTAAGGGAAACAAAAACACACTTTTGTAAGCGTTATGGCGGTTTTCTCATATTACACGATGCTAACAAGATTCAGTGAATGATACTTTTTGTTTTCCTGTGAACTTTTGATATTATACAGGTCAACTGCTTTCTTGTGTTCCAACTTATAATATAATCCTATGGTTTTTAGGTACCATCATCATTTATCATCAAAAATTAAATTTATTATAAGCATTCATCATTCATTAAAAATATAAACCATTAATCATCCAAAATTTTTCAACATAATTATTTCACTAACGTTTTTTCACATAAATTTACTAATTAAAAATTATTTAAAATTATTAACAGTTATTGAAATTTATTAATAATTATTTAATTAAAAAAATTGAATTACTATTTTATGTTTTAAATTTAACAAATAAAATTACTTCCAAAATAAAACGTGTTTTTAATGATTTACAAAGCTGTGGAGCCTAACAATCCTGATTTTACAACTCTTTATTTTTTAACACAATAAATCATATCAGTACTTTTTCAAAACAGTAGACATAGGACAAAGGTTATATTGTATTATAAATAGCCAGTGGGATTGATTTTAGCTATATCGCAATTAGAGCTCGACATTTTCTATCCATTATCCACAAATCAGTGGATAACCAATTATTTATAAATAAAGTTGTGGATATAATACGATTTAACACGCAAGATCTGTGGATAATTTTCAATTATGGATTAAGATAAAGTGACGTTGACAATGGCGAGATAAAGTCGAGCTCTAATCGCTGTTTTATGCCTATTCAAATTTAATTCCTTAGCTCTGGCTTCATCAATTTTTATAATTATTCCACTAAATCACATGTTGTATATTAACACAAATCATTTATACTAACATAAATGGGTGATTAATGTAATTACTGTTATGAAAAATATCAGAAGTGGATCATATTACAGCTCCCTAGAAGTACTGGACGTTATATAACGCCGTGCATCAACATTGTCTCCTAGCACTGAAGAGAAAAGGGTATATGCGAAACGCAGCGGCGAATTTGTGAACTAAACCAGAGGAATGATTATGGCGCGAAAGAAATTTTTAATAAGCGGGGCAAGCAAACGGATGTAAGTGGTAGCCAATGAGGAAAGGTTTGAGAGAGAAGAGCGCGGAAGGAAACAAGTTGTTCCATACAAAGTGTTGGGTTGTGAATATAATAGTAGAAGTCCACTTTATTTTCCCAATTTTAAAAAATAATTGGCGATCTATAGGTATTTTTAAACGCTTGTGTTGAAAAGGAAATTAATATGAATTCAAATGATCAAAATAGCCTTCATCATGCTAGAATATTTTTAATGTATCCTTAGTACAGCACTGAGCTTCCACCGATCTAATGGTTTTTAGCGAGGATAGTTGGACCGATTTATTACTAATTAAAGGTTATGTGCGTCGACATAGAAATTTGTTTTCCTTTTTTAAGTGTGACAAAGGTTTTCCGTTTGCGAAAGATGCTGGTTTTACAAAACGTTTTAGTCGCTTACGGTTAAGTGCTTTTAATATCACATAGATCGTGTTCAGATGTCTCTTTAATTTGGGTATTGCAATTAGTTACATTGATCCTAGGCGTTTTTCCTAATTAGCAAAGAAACATAAGCCATTCTAAATCAAAATTATAACGCGATAACAAGCTTCACACTAATCACGACACTGACGGCGGTCTGACAGCCATTACCATCAACCGGAACTTCCGTAGGTTAACGTAACTCAAGATCCGGGTTAATGGGAAAACTATACTTGTAAAACTGAGCTATAGATGGCGGGCTTGGATGTCTTGGAAGAAAACGCTTTTTACAAAAGCATAACCTACGTCCAGTATTTATAGGGAGCTGTAATATGATCCACTTATGAAAATATCTATTAAATAATAATGAATTTCTTCATCAACTTGCGTTAATCATTTCGTTCCTAACATAATTAATTTTTCTTAGAGTGATATAAGAAAATATCTGGGGGTAGCACAACTAGATGCTCCCATAGTCGAGGGCCTAAGTTGAAAGTTAGGGAAATAAACTGTATTTATCGTAAAGAGATAATTATTTTACAAAATTAGAAATTATAATTTTTAAGCTTGTGTCCCATTCGACCGAATCCCAATCGACCGAACGCGTTTCCCATTCAACCGAAAACAGCCCAAATGTGCGGTTTTGGGAAAATATATATCAAAATTTAAAAAGCAAACATTTTCACTTTTTTAAGGCTTTTTTTTACCCTACAGTTTTCGTTGTATATATATATTGATGTTTGAAATGCAAAATTTAACTTTAAGAGTGATTGTTAACGGAGAGAATTGCTAATAAAGGCGACTTGGCTACTTGTTTCAATTGAATAAGAAAAAGGATAAAACTAGTTACTATAATTGTAGAAATCCCTCCTGTAAGGTTCGAATAATAGAAGTAACCTAACCTAACCTAACCTAACCAAACCAAACCAAACCTAACCTAAACCTAAACCTAACCTAACCTAACCTAACCAAACCTGACCAAACCAAACCAAACCTAACCTAACCTAACCTAAAACTAACCTAATCTAACCAAACCTGACCAAACCTAACCTAAACCTAACCAAACCTAACCTAACCTAACCAAACCTGACCAAACCTAACCAAACCTGACCAAACCTGACCAAACCTAACCTAAACCTAACCTAACCTAACCTAACCAAACCAAACCAAACCAAACCTAACCTAACCCTAACCCTAACCCTAACCTAACCTAACCTGACCAAACCAAACCTAACCTTCCCTAACCTAACCTAACCTAACCTAACCTAACCAAACCAAACCAAACCAAACCTAACCTAACCCTAACCCTAACCCTAACCTAACCTAACCTAACCTAACCTAACCTAACCTAAACCTAACCTAACCAAACCTGACCTAACCAAACCTGACCTAACCTAACCTAACCTAACCAAACCTAACCTAACCAAACCAAACCAAACCAAACCAAACCAAACCAAACCTAACCTAACCTAACCAAACCAAACCAAACCTAACCTAACCTAACCTAACCTAACCTAACCTAACCTAACCAAAACCTAACATAACAGTAATGTTTTGGAAAAGGCATATTATTTGAGAAGTCAATGAAGCTAAACATGAACATTTTGGAAAAGGCGTACCATAGTAAAATGATTTGTAAAATATTACTAACCTAACATAACGAACCCAAACCTAACCTAACATAACAGTAAAGTTTTGAAAAAGGCATATTATTTGAGAAGTCAATGAAGGTATAAAACATCAATATTTTGGAAAAGGCGTAACATTGTTAAATGATTTATAAAATATTACTAACCTAACTTAACCAAACCAAACCTAACCAAACATAACAGTAATGTTTTGGAAAAGGCATATTATTTGAGAAGTCAATGAAGCTAAACATAAATATTTTAGAAAAGGCGTAGAATAGTTAAATGATTTATAAAATATTATTAACCTAACCTAACTTAACTTACAATTTCCATCTCTGGGTTTGAACCCGAGCCTCTGAATTAAAAGCCTGATATTCTACCATGCTGCTGCGGTGATTCGAAATCCTCACAAACATTTAATTAACTAATTCTTTCAAATAAATTCCATTCAGCAGAAACCCGCCATTGGGCTGGAAATTTAAATATATTCTCCATAAAAAACCAAAAAGCGGTTTCGGTCGAATGGGATTCGGTCCAATGGGATAATACCATTTTTAAAACGGAGTTATGAACAGCAAAAAATTTTCAAATTTAACTGTTACCTAATAATTGTCACTAAATAATAACTAAACCATCCCATGATTCAAAGTTTAAAAACTATTGTTTACACTAACGCAGAGCTTTCTCCATCAGAGACCAGATTAAGGTAGTCCAAGCCTCTTTAATAACCATCGATAATTAAACCAAAAAGATTTATTTATTTTTAATTTCATAAACACCTAATGATACTGTTGGAAAAGGCTGACAATTATACATTCTTTTCGTGGGAAGCGTTAGTACTGTAATTAAAAATCTAAAATGTGCATTATGCAAATGATTTATTTTAAATTTAATTGTTACCAAAAACCAATGTTGAAAGAGCCAGGGCAGGAAATGTTTGTTTTAATGGGTGACAGGCTTCAAATATCCCATGATCCAATATTCAGAAAATAGCCCATGATCCAATATTCAGAAAATAGCCCATGATCCAATATTCAGAAAATAGCCCATGATCCAATATTCAGAAAATAGCCCATGATCCAATATTCAGAAAACTATCGCTAAAATAAAACTTGCTCCATCAATTCTTTCAAGAGAAATATTTATAGAGACCTAGGATTTTTAACTCACTTTGATTTTCTCACAATATTCTAATCTAATTAGTTTGAAAGACTGTTAGTTCGTTAACTTACGTAAAGTTGCCTAGCACCTAACGAAGCTTCATTTATCAATAACCATAATTAATATAATATGATAAAAGTGGATCCTGGATTAACTAGCGGTACTGTTGCCTATGTTTACAAGATAAATAAAGCATAAAATCATAGCATAAATAATAGTACAAAGCAGACTTCGGAAACAGATGATATGAGAAACCTCTAAAAATCTAAACGTTTGGATCGGTTCCATTTGGACAGGGCGCTTAAAACCGTATTCTCTAACCCAAATCCAAATCGACATTTGGATCTCCCGCCAAACCTTTATCCAAACCAAATGTGTGTCACTTCCTCTTTCATTATCCTCTTTCATTAGGTAATTTTAGTTAGTGTTTATTGGTCAATTCTTTTGCAACGTTTAATATAAAAGTAAAATGTTTTTAAGCCTCGGATTTTTGCATGTTAGATTATAATAATTTTGTAAAATTAAGAAACCTCTAAATTTGATAGTTTAAGCTTATTAGGACTAATTAATATTAAGTGGGAAATTAATTAGAATGAAAATAGGTGGATATCATTTATTAATTGGGAAATAATGCATTCATTTTACATTTAAATTTTAGAAGTTAATTTATTATTTATTTTGTGTATATAAAATTCAGCATTAATTTCACTAAGACAATAAATTAATTACCTACGAGGAATTACCTAGTATATATGTTTAAAATTAGAATTTAATCGTTTCAAAACTAATAAGGTTTTGAACCGGTTTTTGTAATTTAGTTATTAAAATTTGTGATTGTCGATTGGTCAATATTGAAAATTAAACAATGGCGGAACCAATTTTTTTTAAACTCAATGAAACTGAAATATCAATCAATCATCTACTGAAAGAGGTATTAACCTATTTTTTTTAATTCAAAATAAGGTAAATAAGGATTAGATGGCCGCTTGCTGCTTCAAACAAGATTTTTAATCACGAAGAGAATATTTTTTTAATTTTGGTCAAATTTTAGATATTCGGTAACCGAGTTGATATTTATAAAGCCCTTTTTGCTCATGTCTATTTTAAACTTTAATCGCAGATTTCGCTTACCATTTCACAAGCATAATAAAGACTGCTGAAGGACGCAAATCTATCTGTGATCGGTAACGGTGAACATTATAGTAATTTGCCCAATTAATCAGTTTGAACTTCATTTGCACATTTCTATTCGTTAATTTGAAATGTTGCGAGAAATTTGAATGGAATATAAGTAGTTATCTCTTTCAGTAGATAATTGTTGATGTTGATATTGATATTAAAGATTCATTGAGTTAAAAAAATTGGTATCGGTATTTCAATTAAGCTTTAATATCAACATCGGTTAATTTACGATATGGGCTCATGATGATAGTCTGTTTATAAGATTAAATCGTTACTTCAAGTGTCACAAGACAGTATCTACCTCCAAAATCGAGTGTTATTAGTAACTTTAAAACCATCTCCTCGTCACAGGATATCCGAGGGTGAATTTATTATATTTGATAATCTGATGAAGGCGCTGAAGCTCAGTCAAGTTTTGGCAAGGCCTAATACCGTTTTGCATGTCGCCGTCAAATTCCTTTTAAAGCATAGATAATATAGTATCCACCCTTGATTTTCATTTCGCAACATACGTTGGATTCGTAAACCTCGACGCGCACCACGATTAGGAGCAATAAAATGCAAACACAACAACACACTGAGCGCATACATTTTTAAAAAATAACATTTCTAAATTCTCACTACAACAGCTGTTTTTGGGGCTGAAGCACCGAAAGACGGCGATAAATAAACGTTCATCGGGGGGGGGGTAGTTTCGAGGGAACGAAATTCAAATGCAAGGCGCGTCCCATCAACAAACAACATTGAATTCGTTTTACGCAATTATAATATTGAAATTTTATACAATTAAGTAATATTTAAGAAAACAAAGCACTACTTTCAAAATCTAAACTTTAAAAGTACGACGATACGAGAAGGCGAAGTAACGGGCAACGAGAAATAAACATTTTTTAAACGGCAAAAATTAACCGTAA
>JAEQBA010000681.1:0-25266 GCA_019434445.1 Phalangium opilio
ATCGAGCCTCTTTTATGTTACACCGAGCCATACCACGCCCATACTGAGCGGCACAGTATCCATGCAACTAAGATTGATAGCCCGTCTTTCCGAGTCATCCCAGTATTGCGACCTTCATGCGTTAGACCCGACTGCCCGCCAAGATACAACCCCCGTTCCGAATACCGAACATAACAGCACAGTCAAGTCCACAAGACATAATCAGAGCATTTGGCAACGTGTATGACAAAATAGGGAAACTTCCGGGACAACATGAGCTGCACCTGAAACCAAACGCCACCCCGACGATTAGCGCAGCAAGAAAAATCCCGATCCATCTAGGCCAAGCAGTAAGAGAGGAACTCACAAGGATGCATGAACAAGGAATAATCGAACCGGTCACTGCACCATCCAGTTGGGTCCACCCCATGGTGGTTGTCAGGAGTAGTAGGGACTATACAGATACGCATGGATCCAAGATGGCCGCCACCCCAAGATGGCCGCCACCCCAAGATGGCCGCCACTACCCAACTCAAACCAAACTTCCCAGACAAGTCCGGACTGGCCCGAGCTCGGGCGTGTTATTTTTCAACCCTAGATTGATGAACTGCCAACCCTAGATTGTGTTATTTTATGGAGAAATCTTACCTGATATTCCCTACCTTCCACCGTGCTATGGGTATTCCTGCCTTCCACCATGCTATGCCCCCGAACAAGTCTAAACCAACCCAGACTTGTGTTATTTTGCCAGATTTCTGTTTGAATTTCCCACCATAGAACCTTTAAATATGTCTGAGAAACAAAGACAAATATACAAATAAAGATTTTATTGTTCTTATCTCTAGTGTAAAAAGCATCTTGTTCAAAGTGACATTTTGATTTTCAAAACTTGATATTTTAGTCGAAATCTTAACTGAAAGCCGCTCTTTAAATCGTAATTAGCGCCACTAGCTTTCTTCATGCATTCTGATGGCTGACGTCAAGTGGCTTAAGATAAACGATGCCGGATGAATTTTGATGAAAGACAGGCAGGGTAATCGAGGATTGTTAGAGAAAGATATTTTAAGTAAAGTCCTCCATTGGTTCTCGAAGATCATGGACCGAGGCTTGGTTGTTTTTTCGTTACTTCTTGTGTCCAAAATGTATCCAGCGGAAGAAGTAGCAGGATTTAACTTAAACTCGATTTTCCTTCATTGCGGTAGTCAGTTGTATGTACACATATGACACCGCAATGAAGGTTGATTCTTGGCTATCAATTGGATCAGGGCTACTTTCTTTTTCCATACTATAATCGGTAATGTTTTATTTAATTATGAAAAACTAAATTTTTGTTATAAATGATTCCGAAAATCTTACTTGATAGCCAACTTAGAACCCGACAAGTCGGGTTCTAATGAGTCGAATTTGGTCTCTTCCCAGACTATTCCTGAGAAGAGCCAGATGGAACAATCGAATTTGGTCTCTTCTCACACAGCAAAAGCTGTGTGAGTCCACGATCGGCGGGTAAAGACATCTTCGTACTGGTACTGAGTAGTTTTATGGATAAGCGTCTAGTTAAACAACTGATAACTCTCTCTTTAAAACACGGTTCTTATATACTAAAAGATCGAGGTCAAATTTAATATTAGAAGAGTTCTCTAGGCAATGCTTTCGATAAATTTATTTGTTACCGACCCCCAATCTTTAATCTATTTTATTGGATGCGGTTTAATTAACTATTCACGACTTTCACGTAGATGCTGCAAGAATGACGACTTAAAACCTTCCTTGTTTTAAGGAAAATATTTTATTGGATGCGGTTTAATTAATTATTGACGTAGATAGTTCAAGGATGACGACTTAAAACCTTCCTTGTTTTGAGGAAAATATTTTATTGGATGCGGTTTAATTAAGTATTCACGACTTTCACGTAGATGGTTTAAGGATGATGACTTAAAACCTTCCTTGTTTTGAGGATAATATTTTATTGGAAACGGGTTAATTAACTATTGATGTAGATGTTTCAAGGATAGCGACTTTAAAGGCTTAACAATTTTGTTGTTTTGATGAAAATAAACTGAGTGTTTTTCAAGATTGCCAATGGCTCAATGGTTTAAGGCAGGGTGTACTATTGTGATACCCAAAAAGGTGGCGAGTTCAAATCCCGGCCAGTCCACCGAGCCATTGGCAATCTTTTTTATGTATAAAATAACGTTAGCCTAAGAGATCAGTGTTAGTTGGTGAACAAGCGTCAGTCATGAATGACGCCTTTTTTTAACTCTAGCGTCTAATACGTGTCTAGATATATATCCAAACAATACTCAGTCAAGTTTTAAAAATTATTTGCATCAGCCCCTTAACTTGACTAGTGATTATGAAGTTGGGTTGGCGGAAATCATATTTCCAAATCATTGGGTGAATATAAGCGAAGAGTTTAACAAGTTTGAAATTCAGGTCGTAAATGATCCAAATAGTGACAAATATGCGGCTATTCGAGAGCCTGTTGAATATCAAAAAATAGAGATACCAGTCAATCGTTATACCAAGACCAAAGAGTACGAACTGCCTCAAAATTTTGTTGAGCTTTTAAATGATGATGTAAACAGTCATCCGTATTTAAAAGGCAAATTATCTTTTAAATTAGTGAATAAATATAAAGACGGGGCCCTAGGAAAACAGTTAGATACAAACTTTCCCGTTTACCTGCAAGTTTTAGGAGAGGAAAACATACGGTTCAAAATACCAGCTGATTCCCCCTTGGCCACGCTATATGAATTTAAGGAGAATAATTACGAAGATGTTCCCTATATATCCAAATATCCTGTATCAAAGCATGCTAAAAATATAGGTTTAAATTACACTAACAATTACGTGGAAATCGAAATTGATAATGTTGGAGATAGTTTTAAAAAAAAATTTGATTACAAGTACATTCCTAAGGCAGGCATTAAACGTAAAACAAGCCACGAAGTTCCGCCGATAAGAAAAAAACCTCAACCGGAATATAGGCCTGTACCGCCATCTATACCTATTTTACCGCGAACTACGCCTTTTCTTCCGATACCTATTGCTACGACTGAACCCGTAGTACTTGTACAACCACAGCCAGCTAAAATAACCCCTCCACCCAAAATAACTTTTCCAAAACAAACAACTCCAAAACAAAACCCCCCTAAACCTGACTTACCGAAACCCTACTATCCAAAGCCCAAACCACCTAAGCCTGAGTTACCAAAGCCAAAGCCAAAGCCAAAACCTCAGCCACCCAAGCCTGAACTACCGAAGCTTCCAGCTCCGGATCCCCCCAAAATACCAGCTCCGGATCCCCCCAAAATACCAGCTCCGGACCCCCCTAAAATACCAGCTCCGGATCCCCCCAAAATACCAGCTCCGGACCCCCCTAAAATACCAGCTCCGGATCCCCCCAAAATACCAGCTCCGGACCCCCCTAAAATACCAGCTCCGGATCCCCCCAAAATACCAGCTCCGGACCCCCTAAAATACCAGCTCCGGATCCCCCTAAAATACCAGCTCCGGACCCCCCTAAAATACCAGCTCCGGATCCCCCCAAAATACCAGCTCCGGACCCCCCTAAAATTCCAGCACCCGAGGTTCCGAAACCCTCTACCTTTGAACCACTGACGCCGACCCCCTCGCCAACAGAGGTTGAGGAAATATATATATTTCCAGACCCCTCAAAACCTGACTTACCGAAACCCGACTCACCGAAACCCGACTTACCGAACCCCGACTTACCGAACCCCGACCTACCGAACCCCGACCTATCGAAACCCGACCTATCCAAGCCTGATCTCTCAAAATCTCCAGACTCTACAACATCCTCTACTTTTGAGCTACCCGTATTACCGACCCCCTCCCCACCATCGGTTGATGAAAAACCCTTGTTTCCGCAGCCGGTTGATCCGCCGAAAAAAAAGCCTGAACCAATTATTCCCGAAGAGCCTAAGCCTATTAACCCTGAAGATTATGACAATTACACAGTATTGTTCTTACCTCAAACTTTTAAAGCCAGTAAAACGCCAGAGAAAAACGCCGAAGGGCTTTATCGAGCCGTAGCCAACACTTTAGAAAAATTAGTATTTAAAAAAATTCAAGTAACATACCACACAGTAGATAATTGGGGGTATGCTATCGTGTATAATTTCAAAACACCAGAATGGGTGGAAATTAAATTTTCTCCCCAAGTAGCTAAATTGCTTGGCGCTGACCCCGATAGATATTACTCCGGAAAACACCAACTAGGACCCTTGAGCATGACGTTAGAAGAATATACTATAGACAAAGACAATGCATACATAGAATATCGAGTCAATAGAACCATAAAGCGCTATACCCCTGGGAAGAACCCTGGCCTTATTTCTTTTTTAAAGTGTCAGGCGAGTTTAGATCGACAGATGATTATAAGATTTATGAAGAAATTGCCGAAAACCTCCAAATAACTGCGCGCAATTTTGACCCTTTAAGATTACATCAGGCCGAATTTAGCGTTATTAAGCAAGGAGCGGAACGTTATTTTAGAGTCCATTGTCCGGCAAAAATTGAAATGCTCTTCCCAAAGGAATTGCGTGATATATTAAATTTAGAAGCTGAATACGTTGGTGGGACGTTTCTATCCACTAAACCTTTAGAGCGTAATTTTACGCATTTCAAAACAACTGATGACACATTTGTAAATTATCGCGTTCATGACTCACTAATGCATCTATTTACTAAGACTAGTGTCGCAAAAATCAAAATACCCGCGGGCGATTATATTTGCGATTTTACGGCAAGCGGGGCCGTAATTCCCTTCTCTTTACATTTAAAAATCATAAACCAGTTATTGGGGGTTCAAGAATATATGCCTCGCCAGTATTTTAAAATGTACATTCTCAAAAATGCTCTGGAAGATAGATTTTATGTTCGTCTCGAAATAGAACCAGGTGTTCGCGTATCAATAGCTGGACCAATGGCCAAGTTATTTAACATTCCCGAAGAGGGAGAATTTTTTCAACACAGTCATTCGGGAGTGGCTCTGGTAAATCCTCGATTAAGAATAATGACCCTGACAGCGGATAATAATTTTTGGACTAGCGAATACGATGTGGATAGATTTCCAGAAGACCCAAATATGGCTGACCAGCCGTATGTACCCGGGTCTCAAGCCAGACGAGTTGATAATTTCGCGTGCGAGATTCCTCCCGGGGTATATTATCATATTAGCGATGTTTTAAGTGCTATGAGCGAAGCCATGTCGCCGACGCATAGAAAAAGTCTAAAATTTTGGCAGAATGTAGACGGAACCGTCACGGTTTCAAAACTGAACGATACGGTCTCAATTTTGTTTCCCAAAACAACACCCGGACGAGGACTGGGACGATTGCTAGGTTTTAGTAGTAATCAATTGGATCGGTATATCAACAGCGAGACGTCAGAGTATCCCGCGGATATCATGAGAGGCGTCGATGCCATGTTTGTTTATACCAATATTATCCGTCAACAAGTGGTGGGTGGTGGTCAAGCCCCTCTGCTACGTTTCATAAAAATGCCGGCTTTTTCGCTGCTAGACGAAGAGAACCAGGAAATATTTAATAATATCGACTTTTATCCAATTTCAACTAGCGATATACAAGAAATTGAAATTGAATTGAAATCCGATTACGGGGAAAATATCCCGTTTAATTTAGGCAAAGTATATATTAAACTGTTTTTTAGGCGTCGACGTCAATAGAACTTGAGCAATGGTGCCTAATAGATACACTCTGTATTTCCAAAGAGGATCGTCCCTTCCGGCTTTACACGCAAACGTTTTCCAATCGGGGGGTCGTTTTAGTGTCGGCGGTATTTTCAATTCTTTATTGCGCAAAATTACACCCTTTATTAGGCCGGCCATTAGTACTTTAGCGTCCGAAGCTGTTGGGTTAACGAGTAGAGTAATTAGCGATGCACAAAACCCCGGAATATCACCTCGAGAATCGATTAAACGAAATGTCAAACAATCTATAAATTCCCTACTACATAAAGGCGTGGACCGGTTCGTCAACACTCAGAGCGGGACGGGCCGAAAACGAAAGAGGACTGCTAAAACAAGCCGGAGCAAACGTGTTAAGCGACGCACTAAACGCGATTTTCTAGACTAAACATGTCGACCTACGAAAGTGTTCTATCCGATTTTGAAGTATTTGAAAAGCCAGTGGTGAATAATAATATTGTGGGGACTAAAACGACTGCTCATTATCCAATTGCCCCACTAACTAATGCTAAATATGTAGAATTTATCATTCCTCCCTCAAACAATTATCATGATTTGACTAAAACTCTTTTGAGAATAAAATTTCGCGTTTTACACGAGGACGGCACGGCCGTTCCAGATGCGGAAAAGAAAGTCTCGGTAACAAATTTAATAATTGCCTCGCTATTTTGTCAAGTAGAATTATTTCTTAATGGCGTTGCCATCCAGCAACCTAATAATATGTACCCATATATGGCCTATTTTAAAATACTTTTAAATTATGGACAAACGGCGGCCAATTCCTGGTTAACTTCTATGTTATATTATTTGGATACCATTATCGATCCGGCGACGGCTTTAGAAGACGCCAATATTAACAAAGAAGATAATGGTATTGGTCGTCGCGCTAAACGCGTGGCAAAATCAAAGACGTGCGATGTAATTGGCGAATTATTTCTGGATATGTTCAAAACGCCCAAATTCTTACTAGATAATATCGAGGTGCGAATTAGACTTCATCGAAGCTCCACGGATTTCGCTATTATTCACAATGAAACGGGCAAAAAGTATAAGATTGATTTAACGGAATGCACCTTGTTTACGCGCGAAATTGAGGTTAATCCCGAACTGCAACTAGCTCACGCTCAGATGTTAAACTCGGGAATAAACGCTCGCTACGAAGTAAACTCTATTGTTATGAAAAATTTCTTAATAACCACCGGAACGCAAGATTTTATTAGGGACAGCCTGTTTACGGGGCAATTACCCTCGCGAACTGTCGTGGCTTTCGTTACTAATAAAAAATTTGTAGGGGAAGCAACTTCCAACCCCCTGGATCTCCAACATTTCAAACTCGATTTCATGCAATTCTCTTTAAATTCTCAAAATTATCCTGATATTCCCTTTACGCCTAATTTTGACGACGATCAATACGTTAGATGTTACAATTCTTTATTCGAGGGGCTCGAGATATTAGGTCTTGACCGGGGAAATATAATTTCTTACGATTTATATAAGAAGGGCTTTTTTGTCGTTGTTTTTGATTTGAGTAGAGAACATCTCGCTTCGTTAGGTTTAAATTCCATGCCCCAGACTGGTAACTTGCGGTTATCGTTAAGATTTAGCTCTCCGCTAACCGAAAACGTCACGTGTATTGTCATGGCCGAATTTCCAAACAACCAATTAATAATATCTAAAAACAGAGAAATTATTTATAATCACCCCAACGTATAAAAGACTAAAACTTTATAAATACAATATCAGTCGCGAGCCAATATGCACCCAGTACACACCGTCACGCCAAAGCTCGACATTTGCGTCATTGAGTCAATTGAACCTAAAATATTAATTCAAAGATCGGATACGCGTACAAAAACTATATTAAAACCTAACGCCTGGTACGCTTTGTTTCGGTTTCAAAATGAACTCACGTCCTTTTTTGACGGAAAAATACCTCGCTATCATATTTGGTTGCCCGTCAAAGAGCGCCTCAAGCTGGAATGCTTCGTCAACTCGAAAGATGAACGTATAATCGATCTTCGATACTATGAACGAGGCAGCGGCAGTCGTTATTTCCTGAACTTTAGCACCAGCGAAGGATTCAGCCTGAACAAAACAGGATGGCAGACATTGATTGATTTAAAGCCGCTGATTGACGAGGATCTCAAAGCTAAAGGGATAGCTGTCTGTCGCATGCGCGAATTAATTTTAAACGAGCTCACTACCACTTTGTTTGACGTCACTTCCACTTGCGCCAACGTCGAGTGTCGAAAACAAATATGCCACTCTCAAAGCTGCTCGGAATTTGACACAAATTTCAGCGATCGAGTCGAACGTAATTTGCACGAAGCGCTGCCTCAATTGGATCGTGAGAAAATTTTGCATCAATTTGAGACTGAACACGGATGGATCGAGGATCAAGAGGATATTTACGCTTATTTTGTCAACAGTTTTGCCGATTTAAAGAATGCCTTGATTTATGGCTATTAAAATAAATGTACTGATATAGCGTATTTGTTTAACTGATATTGTTTTTATAAAATACCTTTGTGTGTATTAAATAAAGTTGATTATTGGGAAACCATTTAGTCGTTATTTATACTTGTTAAGACATGGACGCTAAAATTAGAAAAATTTATTACGACGTGGCTAATCCGGCCGCCTATGGGTCGCTAGCGAGGTTACAAAAGGCCTTACCGCACGTGCCAAAAGCAAAATTAGTCGCCTTTCTCGAGAAACAACCGGCCTACACGAAACACCGATTTCGACGTTTCCGATTCAAAACCAACCAGGTGTACGCTTCGAGCATGGACGATGTTTTTCAAGCTGATTTGTTGGATCTACCGAAATTGAAACGTTTTAATAAAAATGTTCGCTATGTTTTGTGCGTCATTGACGTCTTAAGCCGCTACGGATGGACAATACCTCTTAGAAACAAAACATCTGGCGAGGTTATCGAAGCTTTTAAAAAAATATTTCGAGAGAGGATCCCTTTAAAAATATACACTGACTTTGGTGGGGAATTTAGTTCGCGCAACTTTGCTTCCTTCTTGAAACGGCACAATGTGCAAATACATTTTGCCCGGAGTCAGCATAAGGCCAGTCTAGCGGAACGCTTTATTAGAACAATTAAGGAACAAATTGCCCGGGTTATTACAGCCACAGGGAATAAAAATTACGTTAAATATTTACCTTTAATTACTCAAGCCTATAATGAACGGGTTCATTCAACTACTGGAATTGCACCGGCTCATGTTAATATAGATAACGAGTCAATCATTTGGAATAAACTGTACGGGAAATCAAACGGCATTAATCGATACGCACCGAGGCTTAAAGTTGGCGATCACGTGCGTCTCTCTATAGCTAGTCGGGTATTTAGAAAAATTAGCTCGGGTGGCACATTTACTGACGAAATATTTCGCGTTGTTGACGTCATACCCAGGTCACCACCCGTCTATCGCGTAGCGGATTTAAAGGGGGAGCAAATTTTGGGTGTTTTCTACGGCGCCGAACTACAAAAAGTCTCGTTACCCGAGACTAAATTATGAACACTTCGCAAATAAACGCTCTTTTAACTTGCGACAAAAGAACGCGACCCTACTATTTAGGATGCTTCCCAGTAGATAAACTCCCAGAACGTCCTAAAAGGCCCAAATTTTGCTTTATATTCAATAACGAAGCTGCTGGAGAGGCTGGAGAACATTGGATAGGAGTCTTTTTAACAATACCGTAGAAATGTTTTGCACGTACGGAAATTCGCCGCGATACTATAAAGTTAATTTAAAACGATACGGGAAACGAGTTGTTTACAATAAACAACAAATTCAACATCCATTTTTTCAACTGTGCGGTCTGCATTGTAGTCTGTACCTAGCGCTCCGTTGCGAGGGCGTGGCTAGACAGACGATATTAGACGCTATTTACGCTGATAACCTTAAACTTAACGACTATGTCGCCTTATTATATTTATCTTTACATTTAAAAAAACATGTACACAGATATTGTTCACAATAAAACAATTTTTTATTTGTCTTAATATTACATTTTATTAATCAATATCACGCCATTTATGGTGTTTAGCTCTTCGTTCGTTAGATGGCACTACTGGACCGAGATTTTGAAGTTCGTCTTTCTTTTTCCGAGGTTTTTTCTGTTTTTTCTTGTTCTTCTGTTTAGCGGAGGCCGTCTCAAACAGGTTTTCCAAGTCCGTTAAATTGTCCCCGTTTGCCTCCGCTAAATTCTCTTGTTCATCGACAATTTCTTCTTGAAAAGCGTCCGGATTTGCATAACCGACAGCCCCTTCTTCTAGCTCTCTTTTTGGCGTAAAAAATGTGTTTTGCAAACGATTTGCAAGAACTTCGGCCTGCCGTTTCACCATATCTCCAACATAGGTCGGCCCATATTGCTGGTAAAAATCTTCTCGTGTTGGTGTCCCCGCAGCCGTTTCGCTTTTAAAAACCTTTTGCCGAGGCTCGGTTCGTTTAGGCGTAGTAAAAGAACTGCCCGACGCGCTTGTTGTCGGTGATGACGTGGCATAGTTCGGCCATGACAATTGTTTTTTTCGCGGGGGCATTTTAGGGGTGACCGGTAATGGCGGCGTGGGGACATTGGACATTGCTTGTGTTACGACCTCAAATTTAGGTAAAGGAATTTGTTTCTCGATACTTAAATATTTCTTAAAAGCGTCTAAATATTTATATAATTTATCGTAAGCATTCAATGGCGATTTTAAAATATCATCAATCTCTCGGTCCAAGACCGAGTGTTCTTGGGCAGCTGTTGAAGTTACTGCGCTAGCGGGCACAAGCACCATTTGTTTCATAGTTTAGCAGCTATGGCTTGGACAATTGAAGGCAAAATTGCTGCAAGCAACGTCGTAAGAAAGCCACCTGATTGCTGCAACAACAGCTTTTTTTTGCTTTTCTGCGACAAGGTACTTGATCCGAGTTGTCTAATAATTTTCTTGTACTTTGCTAGCTTTTTCTTACGGTCTTTACTCAAATAAATGCCCCCGCCCTTTAAATTCTTACAAATTGTCTGAATGCTTTTTAATTGGGGCGTGCTACTATTGTTTAAGAGGGTTCGCCGTTGTTTACAGCTAGTTTGACGCAAACTTTGTAAATAAGGGACAAATTTGGCAAACTTTGTCGAGGGACGGGCTACGACGAGTCGGGAGCGTTTTCCTGATCGATGTTTAACGCGTGGGGCCATTATTCAAATGACAATTAAATTTAATCGACATAGACATACATAGGTGATTCGTGAGGTAGAACACGCGACCTTAATCGTAAATTTTCCGGAGTTTCTTGTTTTAAATCAATTAACAAATAACTATAGGGTTCTTTAGTGGCTAGCCTGTACGCATCCGTAATTCGTCTCGGGTTATCTGGACTTATTTGTTGCGCTAAATATCTAATAGAGGCAACATCTCGAGGATTTTTCATTATTATAAAATAGGAAGAGTTTTGAGAAATTATCCGCGATTGGCTACCCTTGGGAAACAGTTGTTGAGTAATAATAATGACCGTATACCCTAAATGATGCGACGTCACGCACACTAAATCGGCAATATGTGCTTGCTTAAATAATTGGCTAGCTAAGTCGTCTAGTATCAAGTAGGAATCGCGATTCATTTCCCAAAAGTCTGGATCAGCCGTTGGCAATCCTTGAATAAATTGAATTCCCGGAATCAATTGTTTCAATTTTTCGTAGTTTGGCTGCCAGGCCGCGTAGCAATAAATAACCTTTTTATGCGGTGGGTCAAACATAAGCTGATGATTTTGCAATAAGTTACTTAAAAGAAAGCTTTTCCCGCTTGCGTTGGCCCCACGATTAGAAACTGAGCGGGTGTTTGGAACTTTAAAAAATGTGAGACTGACTCGGCTGGATTCATCTTGATTAATAAACATTTTTATTTTAATTAACAGTTTATATATATATATATATATATATATATATAATCAAAAATACAATTAACCCAAAGACCCTTAATAAACACAAATTAGAAAATATTTCAACAATATAAACGAAGCCCTTTTACCCAAAAAAAATTCCCCTATGAAGTAATTGTTTTTTTAAAAAGTTTCTCTTCTAATTCCAGACAACGCTGGCGGAAGCGTTGGGCGTTGAGGAGGTTAAAGTTGACGCGCGACTCGGAGGGTGGTAAGATGTAAACACGCACTACTGTAGCGAACACGACGGATGGATGCGCACGCGCACTTTTTCGGTTCCCGACCGCTCTTCGTTGGTGGTGGTTGGGCATGTCTGAACCAGATGGTCGCAAACATCCGTGCCATCGTTGGTTGGGAAGTCGGGAAACCCTTGCCGCAGTGGTTTGTTGTTGCACGGCTTTTTGGAAACCATCGCGCACGATGGACTGTGCTTACGATGTTCCCTGGATGGACTGTCCGTGCAACGCCACTGGTACAGGGCAATGCCGCAAAAGGCGCAGCGCGTCGTCTGTGTTTCTACATCTGCAAGATAGAAACCGTCTTTGGCCAGGGCTTCGATGGGAACGCAAGATTCCCACAAGCCCTCGAAAGTATGTCTTCGCCTAGCCTCGTAATTCATGCGAAAGAGATGTTGAAGCGGATGCTGACTCTTTAAAACCGTACGGTCGACTGGTTGTCAAATCGGCGTTCAACAATCTCTTATTCGAGGTTTGGCGAAATCTTTTGGTGATTTTAACGGCCTCTAGCTGCAGCTTGTATTTGTCCCGTTTAAAATTAAAAGGGACATTGACTGTAACTTCCTTTTCCGGATTCATCGCCACACTTTCAAAGGTTTCAAAGTCAAGTTTTTCCAGATTTTCTCGATTTAACGTCAACCCTTTAATTTTCTTAACTTCTTTTCCTTTGCTAGTGCGAAACGAGTAACTTTTGGCACCGGTACTACAAAAGGAAGTTATATAATCACCGCCGAGTTCGTCCGCCCAGCAACCGATATGATTGCCTGTGGGAATGTTAAATTTTCCCGGTAGATGGCGGTAGATTATCGAGTCGGTGTCACAATACAAGGCTGCGCGGTCTAATTGAAGCAGCATCTTGTTCAATTCGAGTCGCCCGTAGCACGAGACAAAACTGCCCACGATGGCCGAACCCAGTTTGTAATCCGAAACGTAATCGCTTTTGGCCTTATACGATAAGAGAGCGATTGACTCCGTAATTGGCCGCAAATCGACTAGTTCCAGAGTGTAATCGCTCGCGTATCGTATCAATTCGTAATAGTTGTTAATAAAGATGCTGCGAATTTTACCGGTATTTAAAGCCATGCGACCCCATAAAGAATTTAAATTAATTTTAGCGATATTACGCAGGGAAGGATTTGATTGAATATCCGCCACTGTTAGAGAAAGCTTTTCATTCCGGTTCATATCCGCGATATACGCTTCTTTTTGCAAAGGCGTTTGCGCATGAGCGGGAAATCCGGAATTCTTCACTTTCAAGGCGATAAAATCAGTCATGTACTGCGAGAAGAAGTATTCCTTTTTGGGATAGTGATAAACTTCGAATATATCGAGGAGTTTATAGCCATGTTCCAAAGCGGCATAGACTTCGACCGTTGGCCAGACTGATTCGAAAGCCCGCTCATTGACAGTATGATCGCAGATTTCCGCTCGCAGTTCTAAACACGTGCGACAGAGGGCGTAGGCTAATTTACCACCGCTGCGGAAAGGAATTAAGGGGATGTGAAGATCTTGAGGGGCCAGCAGGCGACAACTCATAACACCAAAATACCACCCTGGCGATTTGTCAAAATCTCTGTTATAGATAATGGGATGGCCGCTAGGGTACGGAAAATCACGACAGACTTTTGGATACAATGAAATAATATCCTTGTAGAAAATTTTCTCCTCGCCTTGCACGTGGCAGTTGAGAACAAAATTTTCCGTTCGTCCCCCATAGAGAGCGCTACGAGCTGATATTTGAGGTCGAAAAGTTAAACTTTTGCAGAAAGCCTTAGCTTCGGCGTTTTCTTTTAAAAGCTTAACAAATTGACACTCAAAAATCGATGTGTACTCGTAGCCGGGCATATTCTCTTTAATAAAAAGCTCTCTATCTAGAGTCCGCTCGTACAGAAATCTGTTGCTAGCCTTGAGTTGGGTATTGTAGACATTTAGTTTTTGACATGGACAACCGTGAAAGTAGCAACCGTGGAAATCGTAGATTTTGGGCGGAGTTTCGCTATAACCATCGACTAAATAGCGACCCACGCGATATTCTCCCCCGTAGCTTAAAGCAGTGCGCAATTTTATATCTTCCGTTTTCTCCACCCAAGCGAGATATTTTAAGCTAATTTGACTGTGATTAAATTTTGCGTTATACCCATTAGAAGGAACGATACCCATGCTGTAAGGTTTATAGTAATTGTTAAGATAAATAGTTGTTAGAGCACCCGCCAAAGTGATATTTTTTAAGCAGAAAGGGTCTAATTTTGTTAGATCAACGTAGATTTTTCTAAAAGCTTCGACGCCTTGTCTCAGGACTCGGACATCTTGAATGCAATATTTAATAAGCTCCTCTTTGATGTTGTAAATAGATCCTTCCATTGACGCGTACCAAGTTTGAAAATCTCGATAATCATTGGCCTTCATTTGAGCTACGTTAAAGTACGAAGCTTCAGGGATGACACCAATGTAATTAAGATTTTCTTCGGTATGAAAATCAAATGGAAAGAATCCTTTCGCTACATCGCCGAGGCTAAACATGCTGGTGAAATTACGCAGAGGTTGACTAATGTAATTAAAGCTATCGAGGAATCTAATTTGCGGTCCCTCGAGATGAATCATTAAAATTTTACTACCGTCAAAAATAACGGCAGGGGTGACGTGTCTATGGACTAAAGCGTTAAGAATTAAGAAGTTATCAAAAGCTTTCGCGTAATGAGCTACTACTTGAGTGTTAGTAAAGCGCGGTTGGTACGTTTTACGTTTCTGTCCAGTCAAAACTACCTGCTCTACGCTAAATAAATAATTTAAAAATTGCTCGACGCAATTGGCGCCGTAAAAAATTTTGGTTTCAAAGCCAGCTTCAGTTTCTACGTCGCAAACTAGTAAAATGGGGACGTGGATATTATTTCTAAGAATAGTCTCAATGTCGTAATAAATAAACCGCGAGGCTTTCATTTTGTTTTCCAAAGGCATAACAAAATGTTCACCTGGCGGATGAACTATTTTACACTGAGAGCATTCGGGATTGCAGTCGTGATCGTCACCCATAAGTCGCCCGCATTCTAAACATCGTTTTTGACTCGCGCAGGTGCCATTAAGTAAATGAGTTTCGTAGCAGGGGCCCGGGAAAAAGTAGCGGTGGCATTCGTCGCAACGTTTTAAAACATCCTCGTTGGTTAAATGAAAAGCTTCTCCTTGGCACCGAAAACATATATAGGGTTTTGTATCCTCGGGGCATTTATGCTCTTTTATCAATTCGTATTTGTAAAAAGATTTTAAGCATAAATCGCAAGAAATACAACCCCCCATCATGCCGTGCCAAGTTTTTGCAGGGTGGATTTTTAAGAGATAGATAAATTTAGGAGCTTGGGGTCCTTTGAAAAATATGGTAAAATTATTCGCCGCATCAACTATAACAATCCGATAATGGGGAGCTAAATAATTTTGAAATTTTTGAATATCTTCTAGAGTAACGAAACCCTCGGGGACGCCGGCTTTTCGGTGCAAGATTTTCGCAATATTACCTTGAAGGTCGCTATTGCGTCTCAGTTTGTCAAAATTGTTTCGGTTAAAGGGCGGACCTTGCTTATTTTGTCGATAAAAATTGCGATCGGCCAACTCTTTACCCAGAACTAAACTCCGAGCAAAACAAAGGTTATCATTATTCTCCATAAAAATAAATTGGTTATTTTGTTTAACGAAATAATCCAAATTAACCAAAGTTCTATTTTTTATGGACTTATAATAAACTCCTATATTCGCGTCGAGGTTTAGAAAAATTATGTCAAACTGAAAATCTTCCCCATTAAAGACAAAGTCCCGACTAGATTGCGTTACTCTATAGATGGTGCGCATAATTCGCTTACTGGTAAATTTGTCAATTTTTATAAATTTAATATTAACGGGGGTCGTCAATCCGGGGGAGCTTAAAACAAATCGAACCCGATTATACCCGGGATTCTCGGTTACTAATTTACGTATAACTTCGTCGAGAATTTTTCGAAAAATTCGAAAAAAATCTCGCGTTGGAATGTCATTCAAATTTTTAAAAGCTATACGCAAATCGATTTGTTTACAATGCCACTTGCGACTCGTTTTGTCAATCTGCCGCTCAATTGTGTAGTACCGGTTTACCTGTGCGTGTTCTTCTCCCTCACTATTCTATGCTCCATAAAGCCACTCACTTGTTGCCATATTAGAGAAGCCTTTTCTGATCATGAGATACATGTTATTAAAATGAAACAATTCGTTGTCAGAAGTGGGGTTCGAACCCACGCCCTCATACGAGGATCAGAGCTTAAATCTGACGCCTTAGACCACTCGGCCATCTTGACACGCTTTTAAAAGTTTTCCTTGAAAATCCACCTATAGTACAACCCCGAAATACCTCTCGGAATTCTATCGTCCATAGAAGCCACTCACTTGTTGCCATACTAGAGAAGCCTTTCCCGAGTATGAGATATATGTTATTAAAATGAGACAATTGGTTGTCAGAAGTGGGGTTCGAACCCACGCCCTCATACGAGGATCAGAGCTTAAATCTGACGCCTTAGACCACTCGGCCTTCTTGACACTCTTTTAAAAGTTTTCCTTGATAATCCAGCTATAGTACAACCCCGAAATACCTCTCGGAATTCTTTCGTCCATAGAAGCCACTCACTTGTTGCCATACTAGAGAAGCCTTTCCCGAAGATGAGATATATGTTATTAAAATGAGAAAATTCGTTGTCAGAAGTGGGGTTCGAACCCACGCCCTCATACGAGGATCAGAGCTTAAATCTGACGCCTTAGACCACTCGGCCATCTTGACACGCTTTTAAAAGTTTTCCTTGAAAATCCACCTATAGTACAACCCCGAAATACCTCTCGGAATTCTATCGTCCATAGAAGCCACTCACTTGTTGCTACACTAGAGAAGCCTTTGCCGAGTATGAGATATATGTTATTAAAATGAAACAATTCGTTGTCAGAAGTGGGGTTCGAACCCACGCCCTCATACGAGGATCAGAGCTTAAATCTGACGCCTTAGACCACTCGGCCATAATGACACGCTTTAAGCGTTTTCCTTGAAAATGAAGCTATAGTACCACCCGAAAAACTCTCGGAATTCTATGCTCCATAAAGCCACTCACTTGTTTCCATACTAAAGAAGCGCTTCGTGAGCAAGAGATACATCATATTAAAATGAAACAATTCGTTGCCAGAAGTAGGGTTCGAACCCACGCCTTCATACAAGAATCAGAGCTTAAATCTGACACCTTAGACCACTCGGCCATCTTGACACGCTTTTAAAGGTTTTCCTTGAAAATCCAGCTATAGTACAACCCCGAAATACCTCTCGGAATTCTTTCGTCCATAGAAGCAACTCACTTGTTGCCATACTAGAGAAGCCTTTCCCGAGTATGAGATATATGTTATTAAAATGAAACAATTCGTTGTCAGAAGTGGGGTTCGATCCCACGCCCTCATACGAGGATCAGAGCTTAAATCTGACGCCTTAGACCACTCGGCCATCCTGACACGCTTTTAAACGTTTTCCTTGAAAATGAAGCTATAGTACCACCCGAAATACCTCTCGGAATTCTATGCTCCATAAAGCCACTCACTTGTTGCCATATTAGAGAAGCCTTTTCTGATCATGAGATACATGTTATTAAAATGAAACAATTCGTTGTCAGAAGTGGGGTTCGAACCCACGCCCTCATACGAGGATCAGAGCTTAAATCTGACGCCTTAGACCACTCGGCCATCCTGACACGCTTTTAAACGTTTTGCTTGAAAATGAAGCTATAGTACCACCCGAATTACCTCTCGGAATTCTATGCTCCATAAAGCCACTCACTTGTTGCCATACTAGAGAAGCCTTTCCCGAGTATGAGATATATGTTATTAAAATGAAACAATTCGTTGTCAGAAGTGGGGTTCGAACCCACGCACTCATACGAGGATCAGAGCTTAAATCTGACGCCTTAGACCACTCGGCCATCTTGACACGCTTTTAAAAGTTTTCCTTGAAAATCCAGCTATAGTACAACCCCGAAATACCTCTCGGAATTCTTTCGTCCATAGAAGCAACTCACTTGTTGCCATACTAGAGAAGCCTTTCCCGAGTATGAGATATATGTTATTAAAATGAAACAATTCGTTGTCAGAAGTGGGGTTCGAACCCACGCCCTCATACGAGGATCAGAGCTTAAATCTGACGCCTTAGACCACTCGGCCATCCTGACACGCTTTTAAACGTTTTCCTTGAAAATGAAGCTATAGTACCACCCGAATTACCTCTCGGAATTCTATGCTCCATAAAGCCACTCACTTGTTGCCATATTAGAGAAGCCTTTTCTGATCATGAGATACATGTTATTAAAATGAAACAATTCGTTGTCAGAAGTGGGGTTCGAACCCACGCCCTCATACGAGGATCAGAGCTTAAATCTGACGCCTTAGACCACTCGGCCATCTTGACACGCTTTTAAAAGTTTTCCTTGAAAATCCACCTATAGTACAACCCCGAAATACCTCTCGGAATTCTTTCGTCCATAGAAGCCACTCACTTGTTGCCATACTAGAGAAGCCTTTCCCGAGTATGAGATATATGTTATTAAAATGAAACAATACGTTGTCAGAAGTGGGGTTCGAACCCACGCCCTCATACGAGGATCAGAGCTTAAATCTGACGCCTTAGACCACTCGGCCATCTTGACACGCTTTTAAAAGTTTTCCTTGAAAATCCACCTATAGTACAACCCCGAAATACCTCTCGGAATTCTATCGTCCATAGAAGCCACTCACTTGTTGCTACACTAGAGAAGCCTTTGCCGAGTATGAGATATATGTTATTAAAATGAAACAATTCGTTGTCAGAAGTGGGGTTCGAACCCACGCCCTCATACGAGGATCAGAGCTTAAATCTGACGCCTTAGACCACTCGGCCATCTTGACACACTTTTAAAAGTTTTCCTTGAAAATCCACCTATAGTACAACCCCGAAATACCTCTCGGAATTCTATCGTCCATAGAAGCCACTCACTTGTTGCTACACTAGAAAAGCCTTTCCCGAGTATGAGATATATGTTATTAAAATGAAACAATTCGTTGTCAGAAGTGGGGTTCGAACCCACGCCCTCATACGAGGATCAGAGCTTAAATCTGACCCCTTAGACCACTCGGCCATCCTGACACGCTTTTAAACGTTTTCCTTGAAAATGAAGCTATAGTACCACCCGAATTACCTCTCGGAATTCTATGCTCCATAAAGCCACTCACTTGTTTCCATACTAGAGAAGCGCTTCGTGAGCATGAGATACATCATATTAAAATGAAACAATTCGTTGCCAGAAGTAGGGTTCGAACCCACGCCTTCATACAAGGATCAGAGCTTAAATCTGACACCTTAGACCACTCGGCCTTCTTGACACGCTTTTAAAAGTTTTCCTTGAAAATACAGCTATAGTACAACCCCGAAATACCTCTCGGAATTCTTTCGTCCATAGAAGCCACTCACTTGTTGCCATACTAGAGAAGCCTTTCCCGAGTATGAGATATATGTTATTAAAATGAAACAATTCGTTGTCAGAAGTGGGGTTCGAACCCACGCCCTCATACGAGGATCAGAGCTTAAATCTGACGCCTTAGACCACTCGGCCATCCTGACACGCTTTAAACGTTTTCCTTGAAAATGAAGCTATAGTACCACCCGAATACCTCTCGGAATTCTATGCTCCATAAAGCCACTCACTTGTTGCCATACTAGAGAAGCCTTTCTTGAGTATGAGATATATGTTATTAAAATGAAACAATTCGTTGTCAGAAGTGGGGTTCGAACCCACGCACTCATACGAGGATCAGAGCTTAAATCTGACGCCTAAGACCACTCGGCCATCCTGACACGCTTTTAAACGTTTTCCTTGAAAATGAAGCTATAGTACCACCCGAAAAACTCTCGGAATTCTATGCTCCATAAAGCCACTCACTTGTTTCGATACTAGAGAAGCGCTTCGTGAGCATGAGATACATGTTATTAAAATGAAACAATTCGTTTTCAGAAGTGGGGTTCGAACCCACGCCCTCATACGAGGATCAGAGCTTAAATCTGACGCCTTAGACCACTCGCCCATCCTGACACGCTTTTAAACGTTTTCCTTGAAAATGAAGCTATAGTACCACCCGAAAAACTCTCGGAATTCTATGCTCCATAAAGCCACTCACTTGTTTCCATACTAGAGAAGCGCTTCGTGAGCATGAGATACATCATATTAAAATGAAACAATTCGTTGCCAGAAGTAGGGTTCGAACCCACGCCCTCATACGAGGATCAGAGCTTAAATCTGACGCCTTAGACCACTCGGCCATATTGTCACGCTTTTAAAAGTTTTCCTTGAAAATCCAGCTATAGTACAACCCCGAAATACCTCTCGGAATTCTATCGTCCATAGAAGCCACTCACTTGTTGCCGTACTAGAGAAGCCTTTCCCGAGTTTGAGATATATGTTATTAAAATGAAACAATTCGTTGTCAGAAGTGGGGTTCGAACCCACGCCCTCATACGAGGATCAGAGCTTAAATCTGACGCCTTAGACCACTCGGCCATCTTGACACGCTTTTAAAAGTTTTCCTTGAAAATCCAGCTATAGTACAACCCCGAAATACCTCTCGGAATTCTATCGTCCATAGAAGCCACTCACTTGTTGCCATACTAGAGAAGCCTTTCCCGAGTATGAGATATATGTTATTAAAATGAAACAATTCGTTGTCAGAAGTGGGGTTCGAACCCACGCCCTCATACGAGGATCAGAGCTTAAATCTGACGCCTTAGACCACTCGGCCATCCTGACACGCTTTTAAACGTTTTCCTTGAAAATGAAGCTATAGTACCACCCGAATTACCTCTCGGAATTCTATGCTCCATAAAGCCACTCACTTGTTTCCATACTAGAGAAGCGCTTCGTGAGCATGAGATACATCATATTAAAATGAAACAATTCGTTGCCAGAAGTAGGGTTCGAACCCACGCCTTCATACAAGGATCAGAGCTTAAATCTGACACCTTAGACCACTCGGCCATCTTGACACGCTTTTAAAAGTTTTCCTTGAAAATACAGCTATAGTACAACCCCGAAATACCTCTCGGAATTCTTTCGTCCATAGAAGCCACTCACTTGTTGCCATACTAGAGAAGCCTTTCCCGAGTATGAGATATATGTTATTAAAATGAAACAATTCGTTGTCAGAAGTGGGGTTCGAACCCACGCCCTCATACGAGGATCAGAGCTTAAATCTGACGCCTTAGACCACTCGGCCATAATGACACGCTTTAAACGTTTTCCTTGAAAATGAAGCTATAGTACCACCCGAATTACCTCTCGGAATTCTATGCTCCATAAAGCCACTCACTTGTTGCCATACTAGAGAAGCCTTTCTTGAGTATGAGATATATGTTATTAAAATGAAACAATTCGTTGTCAGAAGTGGGGTTCGAACCCACGCACTCATACGAGGATCAGAGCTTAAATCTGACGCCTAAGACCACTCGGCCATCCTGACACGCTTTTAAACGTTTTCCTTGAAAATGAAGCTATAGTACCACCCGAAAAACTCTCGGAATTCTATGCTCCATAAAGCCACTCACTTGTTTCGATACTAGAGAAGCGCTTCGTGAGCATGAGATACATGTTATTAAAATGAAACAATTCGTTTTCAGAAGTGGGGTTCGAACCCACGCCCTCATACGAGGATCAGAGCTTAAATCTGACGCCTTAGACCACTCGCCCATCCTGACACGCTTTTAAACGTTTTCCTTGAAAATGAAGCTATAGTACCACCCGAAAAACTCTCGGAATTCTATGCTCCATAAAGCCACTCACTTGTTTCCATACTAGAGAAGCGCTTCGTGAGCAAGAGATACATCATATTAAAATGAAACAATTCGTTGCCAGAAGTAGGGTTCGAACCCACGCCCTCATACGAGGATCAGAGCTTAAATCTGACGCCTTAGACCACTCGGCCATATTGACACGCTTTTAAAAGTTTTCCTTGAAAATCCAGCTATAGTACAACCCCGAAATACCTCTCGGAATTCTATCGTCCATAGAAGCCACTCACTTGTTGCCATACTAGAGAAGCCTTTCCCGAGTTGAGATATATGTTATTAAAATGAAACAATTCGTTGTCAGAAGTGGGGTTCGAACCCACGCCCTCATACGAGGATCAGAGCTTAAATCTGACGCCTTAGACCACTCGGCCATCCTGACACGCTTTTAAACGTTTTCCTTGAAAATGAAGCTATAGTACCACCCGAAAAACTCTCGGAATTCTATGCTCCATAAAGCCACTCACTTGTTTCCATACTAGAGAAGCGCTTCGTGAGCATGAGATACATGTTATTAAAATGAAACAATTCGTTGTCAGAAGTGGGGTTCGAACCCACGCCCTCATACGAGGATCAGAGCTTAAATCTGACGCCTTAGACCACTCGGCCATCTTGACACGCTTTTAAAAGTTTTCCTTGAAAATCCAGCTATAGTACAACCCCGAAATACCTCTCGGAATTCTTTCGTCCATAGAAGCCACTCACTTGTTGCCATACTAGAGAAGCCTTTCCCGAGTATGAGATATATGTTATTAAAATGAAACAATTCGTTGTCAGAAGTGGGGTTCGAACCCACGCCCTCATACGAGGATCAGAGCTTAAATCTGACGCCTTAGACCACTCGGCCATCCTGACACGCTTTTAAACGTTTTCCTTGAAAATGAAGCTATAGTACCACCCGAAATACCTCTCGGAATTCTATGCTCCATAAAGCCACTCACTTGTTGCCATACTAGAGAAGCCTTTTCTGATCATGAGATACATGTTATTAAAATGAAACAATTCGTTGTCAGAAGTGGGGTTCGAACCCACGCCCTCATACGAGGATCAGAGCTTAAATCTGACGCCTTAGACCACTCGGCCATCCTGACACGCTTTTAAACGTTTTCCTTGAAAATGAAGCTATAGTACCACCCGAATACCTCTCGGAATTCTATGCTCCATAAAGCCACTCACTTGTTGCCATACTAGAGAAGCCTTTCCCGAGTATGAGATATATGTTATTAAAATGAAACAATTCGTTGTCAGAAGTGGGGTTCGAACCCACGCACTCATACGAGGATCAGAGCTTAAATCTGACGCCTTAGACCACTCGGCCATCTTGACACGCTTTTAAAAGTTTTCCTTGAAAATCCAGCTATAGTACAACCCGAAATACCTCTCGGAATTCTATCGTCCATAGAAGCCACTCACTTGTTGCCATACTAGAGAAGCCTTTCCCGAGTATGAGATATATGTTATTAAAATGAAACAATTCGTTGTCAGAAGTGGGGTTCGAACCCACGCCCTCATACGAGGATCAGAGCTTAAATCTGACGCCTTAGACCACTCGGCCATCCTGACACGCTTTTAAACGTTTTCCTTGAAAATGAAGCTATAGTACCACCCGAAATACCTCTCGGAATTCTATGCTCCATAAAGCCACTCACTTGTTGCCATACTAGAGAAGCCTTTCCGATCATGAGATACATGTTATTAAAATGAAACAATTCGTTGTCAGAAGTGGGGTTCGAACCCACGCCCTCATACGAGGATCAGAGCTTAAATCTGACGCCTTAGACCACTCGGCCATCTTGACACGCTTTTAAAAGTTTTCCTTGAAAATGAAGCTATAGTACAACCCCGAAATACCTCTCGGAATTCTATGTCCATAGAAGCCACTCACTTGTTGCCATACTAGAGAAGCCTTTCGTGAGTATGAGATATATGTTATTAAAATGAAACAATTCGTTGTCAGAAGTGGGGTTCGAACCCACGCCCTCATACGAGGATCAGAGCTTAAATCTGACGCCTTAGACCACTCGGCCATCTTGACACGCTTTTAAAAGTTTTCCTTGAAAATCCAGCTATAGTACAACCCGAAATACCTCTCGGAATTCTATCCTCCATAAAGCCACTCACTTGTTGCCATACTAGAGAAGCCTTCCGAGTATGAGATATATGTTATTAAAATGAAACAATTCGTTGTCAGAAGTGGGGTTCGAACCCACGCCCTCATACGAGGATCAGAGCTTAAATCTGACGCCTTAGACCACTCGGCCATCTTGACACGCTTTTAAAAGTTTTCCTTGAAAATCCAGCTATAGTACAACCCCGAAATACCTCTCGGAATTCTATCGTCCATAGAAGCCACTCACTTGTTGCCATACTAGAGAAGCCTTTCCCGAGTATGAGATATATGTTATTAAAATGAAACAATTCGTTGTCAGAAGTGGGGTTCGAACCCACGCCCTCATACGAGGATCAGAGCTTAAATCTGACCCCTTAGACCACTCGGCCATCCTGACACGCTTTTAAACGTTTTCCTTGAAAATGAAGCTATAGTACCACCCGAAATACCTCTCGGAATTCTATGCTCCATAAAGCCACTCACTTGTTTCCATACTAGAGAAGCGCTTCGTGAGCATGATGAGATACATCATATTAAATGAAACAATTCGTTGCCAGAAGTAGGGTTCGAACCCACGCCCTCATACGAGGATCAGAGCTTAAATCTGACACCTTAGACCACTCGGCCATCTTGACACGCTTTAAAAGTTTTCCTTGAAAATCCAGCTATAGTACAACCGAAAATACCTCTCGGAATTCTTTCGTCCATAGAAGCCACTCACTTGTTGCATACTAGAGAAGCCTTCCCGAGTATGAGATATATGTATATTAAAATGAAACAATTCGTTGTCAGAAGTGGGGTTCGAAACCCACGCCCTCATACGAGGATCAGAGCTTAAATCTGACGCCTTAGACCACTCGGCCATCCTGACACGCTTTTAAACGTTTTCCTTGAAAATGAACTATAGTACCACCCGAAATACCTCTCGGAATTCTATGTCCATAAGCCACTCACTTGTTGCCATACTAGAGAAGCGCTTCGTGAGTATGAGATATATGTTATTAAAATGAAACAATTCGTTGTCAGAAGTGGGGTTCGAACCCACGCCCTCATACGAGGATCAGAGCTTAAATCTGACGCCTTAGACCACTCGGCCATCCTGACACGCTTTTAAAAGTTTTCCTTGAAAATGAAGCTATAGTACCACCCGAAAACTCTCGGAATTCTATCTCCATAAAGCCACTCACTTGTTTCCATACTAGAGAAGCCTTCCCGAGCATGAGATATATGTTATTAAAATGAAACAATTCGTTGTCAGAAGTGGGGTTCGAACCCACGCCCTCATACGAGGATCAGAGCTTAAATCTGACGCCTTAGACCACTCGGCCATTGACACGCTTTTAAACGTTTTCCTTGAAAATGAAGCTATAGTACCACCCGAAAAACTCTCGGATTCTATGCTCCATAAAGCCACTCACTTGTTTCCA
>JAEQBA010000682.1:0-62225 GCA_019434445.1 Phalangium opilio
TAAATGTAGTAAAGCTGAATTAAAAAGTAAACACCAAGTTTAAAATGTTAATATCAAAAGATGTTCTTGGAATATTGAGATGAAACATAGCTTTATAGCTACACAACTACTAAAAGAATTGTAATGCCGAAAATTATTTAAAATATTTTTTCCATTTAATATTCTGCAAAAAGGAAATGTGTAAAAGATCTTATCATCCTACTCGCTTTATATTAACTTTGATATGCGTGTAGTGTTTCGATTCAGATGCAATGTTCATTACTCGTTCTATATAAACTCTCACTTGTGTCACTTCAAAGAAATAAATTTATCTTAAATAATTAATTAAATATAAATGACATTAATTATTTTAATCGCCAGTAAATAACTTTAAAAAAAGATAAATCGTTTAAAATAAAGTTGTTCCTATTATTTTTCGAAACTTTGCTAATATGGACGTTTAAAGTGAAGGGTACCCCTCTTGCCCGCTTTCTTCAAATTTTGGGGTATATATACGATTCGTTTCCATTATAATAATAGATAAAAACGCATTCGCGTGAACCGATGGTGGAAGCCCTGCCATTGCGAGGCTAGACGTTTATCGTAACCCTAGCCGATCGCCGCGTATATCTTGAAACCAAATGATGACGAAAGAAAAGAAGCCAGAATGTTCTGACTGGCGTGCATGTGGAATGGACAAAGACCTGTAGATGGTGGTGCATGGAAGCTGGTGTCAAGGTGAACTTGACGAAGAACAGAAGATGGTGGCGCATAGAATCTGGTGTCAAGATGAAATTGACGAAGAACAGAAGATGGTGGTACTTGGAAGCCAGCAAGTACAGACTAGTGTCCATGTGGAGCGGACGAAAACCAAAGCTGGTGGTGTTGGAACTCAAGTAGAATAGCCAGCGGGGACAAACACAATTTTACAAATTTCCGTGAACTGTCAATGCAGTCCGGAAATTGGGAACACGTTTGCTCCGATACGCAAACTGCGAACGCGGTCACGTGGGGTGTGACAGACACACACACAGACACACTTACCCTCCAGTGTAATACCTCTCCAAGAGATACGTCACTCGGAGAGGTAACAAGTTGGGAAAACCAAAATATTACCTCCCCGAGTCAAGAGGACTACTTACAAACTTATTTACTCAGATATGGAAATGTTTCTTTTTTATTTATGAACAAATACTGAAGTTAAAATTTATGAAATATTAAAGCAGTATACAAAACATAGCGAATATACTGTAAATCAGACGACATTTTACATCCAATAAGGATATACTTATATACATTAAAATCATCCGATGGGGAAAAAACGGAAAATGAAGAGATAAAACTTTGGAGGGATATTACCTTTACGTGTTTGTAAAGGCCCAATTTCCTACTCCTCAACTGTATACCCTCTATGTTCAAAGCCATATTCACAACAGGGTTGCCGTGTAAACACTATCCTCATCGTTTCACCTCAACGATTTTCTTAGTTTGTCAACATAACGTTACATAACACCAAAGCTTATTTGTAGCTACATGCAGTGAAAGTAAATGCGCACCACTAAAAGCATGAAAACACTAAGCTATAATCCGATTACGATCAGACTTTTCACGGATCTGCGTTCAGCAGAACTCACCACAAAAGACAGCGGATTTTGGAAAACGTTTACCAGTGAGCTCTGTCGTCATAGCTTTGCTGAACGCTTTTCTCCAGTCATCGGTGTTTTAAAAATGACGTTAAAAACGTGCAACGTACCAAGGCTTAACAAAAATTGTATGATAACATATTTATAGAGATAAATAAGAACAACTTTCATAATTAAAATTAGAAAGACTAACATATCTCTTAAAATTCTCGTGTGATCAACTGGTTTCACGCCAATTAAATAGGTATAGTCACTACTGAATCAGCAAGAGCTATTTGTAATAATTCCTCCATGTTTTTTTGCCAAGATGAGAACTACGCGTGTTACGTCATGTTATCCAAAAACCCGACTATTTTCTTTGGTGACCGAGCTGGCTCAGTGCTGCGCACCGTGTCGTTAGAATTCAAAAACAAAATCAGGTTCTGTAGGACAATGCTAAAAGCACTGAGCTCTTCTGAACGCGGCCCAGATTTCCACCATGATGCTTTCATCAATTATAAAATCTAAGCCTGATTATTAAAAAGTGTATTTAACTTTCGGCTCACTCTGAACCGTTAATGTCTCTGCATTACAGAAACGAAAACCAAGCGTTTAATTTTTGGTAAATAGAAATTAATTTAACCGATAAAGTAGCGTTCTTCTTGAAATCATTAAAGAAAGAATTATGCTTTAAGCAGATGTAGTATAGCTAAAGTAATATATAAACATCCATTTCAAGTAATAATATAAAAAATATTCTTGGGATATCAAAATGAAACAGAGATTTCAGTCTACAAAACTACTAAAGACATCGAAATTACGAAAAATATTTCCGTATATTAATTTTACATTATGAGAAAACCAAATATTAAGGTTTTGTGGGATTTCTTTCCACAAAACATAAAGCGATCTGCTAACGCGGTGCACTAGTGTAAAAACGGACGGACACACACAGACTAAAACATAGACTGCTTTTCAACTCTATCCGTTTTAATTTTGAGTTAAGAAACAAGATTATCTTAAATATTAAAATAAATACAATTAATATAAAATATTTTCTTCGCTAGTTGTTCGCCTTATTGAGCGTTACCTCGCGTTGATAAAGATCAATTAAACATTCTTCAGAGACTTGACTAATATGGGCGTTTGAAATGAAGCATACGCTGGTTGCTTCGCCTTACTCAAATAGGTAGTATATTAGGGTTTCGAATCGAAGCTATGGATAAGAACAGCGCAATTGCGTGAACCTTTGGTGGAAGCCCCGCCATTGGGAGGCCGAACGTTTTTCGTAACCCTGGCCGATCGCCGGGTATGTCTTAACCTTAAGGATGATGATGGAGTAGAAGCCAGGTGTGCAGACTGGTGTCCATGTGGGATGGACAAAAGTAAAGACCAGAAGATGGTGGTGTGTTATTAATTATTATCAATACATTTTTTAAGATTATAGTGTTTAGTGCTCAGTTCCTTAGCTATTTTAATTAATTTATTATTAATTTTTTTCGTTCATTTTTTGTATCTACAAGCTGCTTTTAATTGACATTTTGAAACGGGCCAAAGAAGTAGCTCATCTACTTGTCAGAAAAATCAGCGGGTATAATAGTAATTAGTGATCTTTATAACAATAAATTTCGGTACGAGAATTTATCGTGGCTACTGGCTAATGCCTCTGTTATTGGCAATGATTTCTAGGGCTAGGATTATTTTGTTATTAAATATTTTTAATGCATTTTTTAAAGTTTAAAGTGTTTAGTGTTCAGTTTCTTAGCACTGTGGCCGGTAATCAATATTCCGAGGCATAACCTTATTTTTTAGTTTCAATTATATTTTTCAAGGGTTGTCTTTTTAGTTTTTTTGTTAATTTTAAGGTAGCCACTTTTATTCACAAATTTCAAAACCACAATGTGGTCTGCACAGTTGCATTAAGTATCATGAAAATGTTTTCTCATTATATTGATTATGTTTTATTTTATATTTGAGTATTTTCTTTAATTCTAATCTACAAGCTGATTTTAATTGATATTTTGATATGGGTCAAATAAGTTACTCATCTACTTGTCAGAAAATCAGCAGGTGTAATTATTGATCATTATAACAGTAACTTTCGGGACGAGAATTTATCGAGGCTCCTGCCTCTGTTAGTACTGTCTTCATTTAGGCATACTCCTGCCTCTGTTAATACTGTCTTCATTTTGGCATAATTTAAAAACTCATTTCAAGTTATTTTTCAGTACTATTTTAGTGCATTCCACTTGAATATTTTTATATTTGAATTTTTTTGGGGTTTTTTTAAGCTTTTTTATAAATTACTTTTTACGGTTCTTAACACATTGTTCCAATTTTAAATAGGCGTTAATTTATATGCTCTTACGAGTAAAAAAACTGAAACCTTTCTCTAATCTTTATACAAGGGGGTTTGAAGTATTTCTTTCGTAATTAAGGGGCCCGGGGTCTTCTTTTTCTTACGAGGGTTTTTCTAAATGAGAAGGTTTATGCAATACGTAATTTGTGAACGGCCCCAACATTCTTAAATGAGTAAGATTAATAAGATGTGTTTTATTATAATCTTTTGATTTAGTGCAATTATACGTATCATTTCTATCAATACCATAATATACTAAAATGAGTGAAATCTCTTTTTAATCAGATGCGTAATTTTATTAGTTTTGATTGTTGAATGACCAGCATGGCCAAGTATTTTTCTTCTCAAAACTAGTGCATACGATATTTGCGTGATGACTTGAACGAGTGAATGGGTTCAGTCACCCAAACATAATCTCCGGTAAACTCTTCCTCCATTTTTTGCCAAAAACTTTCTTCCTCCATTTTTTGCCCGAAACTTTCTTCCTGGCATGAGAACGACGACGATTATCTTTAAAGTGTGCAGTAATTATTTCCGCTACGAGTGCCCCTGTCGCTACTGCCAGTCCTACAAAGTATAGCTTTGATGGATCCGGTACAAAAGGGCTAAAAAAATAGGCGATTACCTTAAAAGTCCAAAAAAATTAAGTCCAAAGATTAAAAAGGCGAACTCCTTAAAAAAAATAAAAATCATAATGGCGCAATTAAAAAATGTCTAAAAGTTAATATAAAGCTAAACGGAACCAATTTGAAATTAAAGCGTTTGTCTGTGTTTATTTAATCAGTTATGTTTACGTTGACGCAAAAGGGTAAGCGCTTGCTTACGCATAACGGGTATTCTTACGCATTGGATCGCAGTTACAACAAAAAAGATTACTGGAGGTGTTCCAAAAAAAGTGATGGGTGCCTTGGAAGGTGTCACACAAGAAATGATTCTGTAATATTTACGACTGACAACCATAATCACGGCCCGGACCAACTACATATTGAAAGCCGAAAGGTGAGGAATAAATTGGAGGAGACATCAAAAGCCAGCGTAGCTACGACAAATGCAATTCTAGCTGAAGTTTGTAGCGAAGTTCCACTTCACGTATTATCAGCTCTTCCACCACCGAGTTCTTTAAAAATGCTCATTTGCCGTGCCAGGTCTGAGCAGCACCCTACAGTCACGGACCTGATGTCACTTGAAGTCCCTGATAAATACCAAGTAACGAAGCAAGGTGAGAAGTTTCTCTTTTATGATTCGAAAACGGTGTGCCCAGATGAAAATTCTCGTATCTTTGTGTATACAACGGTTCAGAATATAGAAATATTGAAAACTTGTGACAACTGGTTTCACGATGGAACGTTTAAGAGCTCGCCTATTCTTTTTTTCAACTTTTTACAATACATGGTGAAATTAGTGACGGTTCACTACTTCCACTCGTATACTGTCTTCTTCCGGACAAGAGTCAAACATCGTACGAAAAGATTTTTGACCTTATGTCGGACTGGTGTGGCCAATATCAGCCAAAGGTTATAATGAGCGACTATGAACTATCAATTTTAAATGCATTTAAAATGTACTTTCCGGCAACCCAACAACAAGGCTGCTATTTTCATAATTTACAGACGCATCTAATCACAACCAGATTTGCTGAAAAAATACAGAGAGGATAGTTATTTCCAATTCCACATGAAATAGAGGGTGTTACTCCGCTCTTGCCTTCTTTCCGATCTCTGATGTTTGCAAAGGGTTCGAAGAAATTACCCAAATGACCTTTTTCAAGGACAACAAGGATACCCTTGCACCATTTCAAAAGTATTTCAAAGAAACTTGGTTAGGAATTAAGAAAAGGGGACGCAGGGCGGTTCCTCGCTATCCAATCGAACTTTGGAACGTTCACGAAGCGGTACTAAATGATAGAAGCCGTACAAATAACGGATCAGAAGGATTTCATCGTTGATTTGCTAGTCTGCTTGGAGCTTGCCATCCAACGATTTATAAATTCGTCGAAGGTATTCAGACCCAACAGCAATTAACAGAGCTTCATATGGCATCTAATGTGTTCGGCTCAAGTGAAGGACAAAGAAAACGAAAGAAGACTTTGATCTCGAATAAGAAGCTAAAAATGGTCGTAATGGACTTCCCAAACCGCACGCTGGACAATTACTTCAAGGGAATAGCTGCCAATATTTCCTACCTAGGATTATAATTGTGTTTTAAGCTTAAACGAAGTTATTTTTTAACAAACAGTTGTACACAATAATATTTCAAATAATAAATAGAAAAATAGACGTTTTTAATTTTAGCCCATTATTTTATGCGCCTTATCGTTCCGTTGGCCTTAAATTTTATAGCCATTTTAGGTATTTGCCCTTTTTTTAGCCGTTTTGTCTGGCATCGAATATTAATGACCGAGCAAAGTTTCAAAGCTCTAAAACCAATAGCTTTTTCCCTGAAATTCAATAAAGCTTTGTTTGTACATGAGCACAACCATTATTCATTTTAAATTTCCCGGTAAGGTATCCGCGTGAAATATTACTGAGAAAAACTGGTTACTAGCTGTTAAAACTGGTTTTCTTTTTACCTCCCACTCTCCTTCCACCTTCAATCTTCCATCCTTCCAGAGAGAATTTGTAATTTTCTAGTGATAATAAAAAATTCATAAGCACATACAATTTGTTATAATTCCTGAAATGCTATTAAGTATTCACAGTTAGAAGTTCCCTAGATTTATATTTGTTTGGTTAAAGCATTTAAATCTTAGAAATAGGTTCTTTTTCCCTTCAAATAGTTGGGAAATTTCAGTTAGGATAACTTTGTGTCAGCTGTGAATTTTACTCTTAAAATTAAACTGAACCACATCAGTTCATTGGCAAACACCTGAATTCGGTATGTTAATTCCTGTCTTTTCAATAGCATCTAGGAAGAAATGATTATCATATAGGTTTTTGACCAAACACGCTCTGAAAAAAGCAGACAGGTGTCAAAGGTCACCGGAAGCAATCTAGATCTTCTGGTTGTGCTCATGTACAAACCAAGCTTTATTGAATTTCATGGAAAAACTATTGGTTATAAAGCTTTAAAACTTTGCCCGATCATTAAAAATCCTTCAGTACACCTCTCATTTCAATTTCAAGAAATTTGAGCCAGTATTGCTAAATTAGGGCGAAAAAATGGTGTTCCTTCCAGAGACGGCCATGATAAAAGCTGACGGCTTTGATTTTCGGCTAAGTTTTAATTTTTTTTACAAAATAACTACAAGATGTAATCTTTTGAAACTTTGCACAAAAATCACAAACCTTATTTTACACATCTCATTAAAATTTAAAGAGATTTGAGCCAGTATTTGCCAAATTAGGGCCAAAAACTTAATTCTCCCCCATAGACGGCCATGTTAAAAGCGGACGGCTTTGATTTTCGGCTAAGTTTTAATTTTTTTACAAAAAACTACACGATATAATCTTTTAAAACTTTGCACAAAAATCACAAACCTTATTTTACACACCCGTTTCAAATTTCAAGAGATTTGAGCCATTATTTGCCAAATTAGGGCCAAAAAACGGTGTTCCTCCCATAGACGACCATGTTAATAGCTGACGGCTTTGATTTTTCGAGCAAAAATCCACGATACGCGCTTTAACATTGGAAAATAATTCTTTGGGCGGGCTTCTATAGCGCGAGCAGCCTGCGTCCGCGAGTCGCGTGATCCAGGGGGCTATGCTCTGATGTCACGGTGGAGATCAGAGGCTCGGTTGCCTCCAACGGGAGAGCATTATTTATATATAAATACAAGTATTAAGATTTAAGTGTGAAATAGTTCACTATAATTATTGCTTGCGTTATTATATATTTTATTTAAATTATATACTTTGGTTAAACTAGATATAATTTAAATATTGTAGTGAAATATATTTCAGTAGAGGTATTATTCGGAATCAAGGTATTGTCAGAATGGAATGATGGTATTATACTACTACTATTATGTATAACATGCGTAATTTTCTTAATATAAATTATGATTTTTCTGAAAATAGAAGAAACGTTATTTTGAGATCTGTAAATTTTAGTTTTTAAAAAACTTTTTGGTTTACAATTTTTAGATTAACTTTCTACATCTGAGATTTTAAGTTTTCAAAAGTTTTGGGTTTAAAAATTTTTAAGATACAACTTTTTTCATCTTTTTCTCTTTCTTTCTGTCCTAAGACTGGATTTTTTCCTTTCATTTATGAAATTCATTCTTATAATTGTTCTCATTTTAATATAGGCAAACACAAGTTCTTTTGAGTAGTTGGATTTTTTTGTTAAGGTGAAGCCTCATAGATTTCAGGATTTTTAAGCGCCCATAACTCGGGTTCTACGCATCGCAGCTTCATTTCGTTTTGTTTTTCTTAATCTAGGGTGCCATTTCCAGGGCATCATCGAGTTCAAATGGTGATACCTATTTTATTTATTTTTATATTTAATTTTAAACATGACGCCAGAAGCGAAAACATGCTTCGCGCAAACATCCGACACTCGCCAACGGATTTTCTCCGAGGGTCGGGCTCTTTTTTAATATGCTTTAAAATGATCAAACTAGGGCATCATCGTGCAAAATTTTAATCGCGCTAACGGTTAATTTGTTACTGACGTTTCTAAATGACTCTCAAACATGCGGCTTAAAACTTTCGATTTAGATTTTCTAATTTTATAAATTGACTCACACTTAGGACGAACCTTCCTAGACCCGAGGAAAAAAGAATTATCACTCTAAGTGAAATAGCCTTCGAGATATAACCGTTAATGTCAGTCGCGCCGCCAGCAGTAGGCACGGGTAGGCACGTGCCTACGTTGGAAAATTTTGGCCTACTTGAGGGGCCTCCAAATTTTTAAAAACGTGCCTATAGAGGCCTTCAAATTAAATTTTATTTCTTACTTTAACAGCGTTTAATTACTTTATGTACTTTCATAGTTAATATTTCTATCTGTAAAAATCTAACACAACATCTCACACCTGTTTGACATATTCGCTACACTATGCTTTTGTAATGTACAAGAGAACATTTTCAAAACCCGTTTTCTTTATATCCTGAAGAGCAAGATCCCCCCGCTAAAGTGTTGACCGTTGACCCCCAGGTTACACCTCTCTTGTATAGAAACTAGAAAGGACACGAGTTGGAATTTCCCCTCCCAACCTAAAAACGGTAGGCGGCATGCGTCGCGGAGAGGAATAAAATTTTCCAACTGTAAACACACCAAGATTACACTAGAGTAACTTTTAAGTGCTTCACGGAAACGAAAGATAATCCCTGATAAGAGACTTCAAGACAGTGTAATTATTGACTAAATTTATAAGAAGGGTCGCAAGGACACGGTTGCCAAAAACTTCGTACTATCTCACAAAAAAAGGAAATACTGAAATCTAATCGTTAAATCTATTATATTCCTCAAAATCCTGAAATAAATTAAAAATTATGCATGATAAATTTTCAAAACAAAAGGGAGGGGGCCTGTAGATCATGCTGTGCCTACGCGAGAAATAATCCTGGCGGCGCTACTGGTTAATGTGAACCACTAATTTCGCTCTTTTTGAAGCAAAATTTTACAAATACGCGCAATTTCACGTAAAGAAACTTTGGGTTTGGGGGTCAATAAAGAATTGATTGATTTCTCAAGTAGGCTTTCTCTCTTTTGGGAAGAGGGAGATGTCAACGTGTTGAAATCAATTTCTTTTGAGTAGGAGGTATAATTATGGTCTTTGATGTTAAGGAAGAAACTGAGTTTTCCTTCAGGTACACTGATTTGGTAGGCGTAATGTTTAAATTGTTATTACAGTTTTCTTTTCTGGAAGGAGCCGAGTTATTCTTCAATGAGTCCAATCTGGGAGATTTTGGAATGTTTAAATTGATATCACAGTTTTCTTTTGAATGACTATTACATATGGAAGGAGTCGAGCTATTCTTATATGAGTCCAATTTGGGAGATTTTGGAATGCTTAAATTGATATCACAGTTTTCTTTCGAATGACTATCACATATGGAAGGAACCGAGTTATTTATCAACGAGTCCAATTTGGGAGTATTTGGAGTGTTTAAATTCTTATCACAGTTTTGAAGTTTTCTTTGGAGTAGGAATTACATTTATTGTCGAGCAATAAGGAAGGAACTGCATTCTTCTTTAAGTATCTTCTAGGCTTTATATTTAGAAGTTGAGATTTTAAATCAGACTCAAAATCTTCAGTTGCGAAATGTAACGAACACACTTTCGAGTATTTTGTATTAATTTTGTCTGTTTTGATCTTCTCTATCCACCTCTTACGAACTCACGTTTCAACAGGAAACTTGTGATACGAAACTCCGATGTTTTTGGTTTTGATGACGTTGTTCACACAACCAACTACTGCACAGTTGTAGCTCGGCATTTTAAATACCTATAATTTTAAATTTTGTTATTTCAATTCCAATTATTAAACACAAATTGATTATCATACTTACAAAATCTAAGCCTTGCCAGGACGATGCAACGGCGACTCGGCCAGCGCTGTGCGTACATAGACATTAGAACACTATTAAGAACCTAGACAAACTATTGCGAGGGGGGTCTCGCGACATTCTGTTACGAAAATTTCCATCCCACCCCTTCGCGTGTGTGATAGGGTTTTTGATACGTGGCGCCCCTATCGGCGAGCGAAGGAGTTATTCTATTTGAACCAAAAATAAATACCGTAATGTTTCATCTTGCAAATATTTTAATTCTCTGTTAATAAACATGTCTTTATTTTACAAACACTTTTCCTTCCATTAATTAATACGGAAATTAATAAAAATTAATTAAATATAAAACGTCCCAGGCGGGATTCGAATCCGCGTTGTCTCCCTCCCAAGTACAGACCGCGCTCATTACATGGGGTTAGTAATATTTTAGTTTACCTCGCCGCATGTAGATGGCGCTACAAGCAACTCACCCTATCACACACGCGAAGGGGCGCTTCCATTGAACCCGAATCAAAGCTGAAAATTCAACTGTTCCTATTGTATCTCTATGTGTGCGTAGAGACCCGGGGGGCCGGAGACATTCCTACGCGCCTCAACCGTCCGTCCAAAAAACTTTGAAACGCGAGACTCGAGTCAAAAGCGCTTTAAAATGGCGGTCCTGGTTCTCTCTCTGCTCTCGCTCGTAACTTCTTTAGTGGAACACTACTACGTCATCTTAGGGGGGGCGCGCTCTCTACCCTCCCAACCAGCCACCGCGAAATTCCCTTCCGAAAACAGGCTCTATGCTCTAACCTTATAGTACCTGCACGATTTTGACCGACCTTGGGTTGCCTCTCTTTTATCGACGTGCTCGAGTTCAAACTTCTCTTAACTCCAAGGCACTGAGGTTAAAATGCACGTATCTCCGATTCGTTTACTGAGACTGTTTCCCCATCCATTTTTATGGATTTAACTACCGGATTTGTGAAAAACTGAACTCGATTAGTTAAATTTCATTAATTAATTAATAATATTGCGAAGCGGATAATAAAAATGGCCCCTTCTTTGACTATGATGACGCAAGAATCAAAAATATTTAGAGCTCGATTGTGATCTTTTGAGTTCAAGGTATAAGAACATAATTTTTTAAACTTCAAAAACTTAAATAAAACAAGTTGGTATAACAAAATGAACATCTCCGAGTCGAGACGCAATTAAGAGGTATTAAATAAATATTATTGGTAATAATTTTTTAATCGTCATTAATTCACCTTAATTCTAGTTAAATCGTTTTAAGAAACTTTGTTCCTAAAATAATTTTAAACGTAGCTATTGTTGACGTTTTAATTCTAGCGTATGCCCCTTTAACAATTTTTATAAATTTTAGGGGTATCTAAGAAGATTGATTCACATTGAATGATAAGAGAACCCGCAATTACGTGAACCTTTGTTTGAAGCCCTGCCATTGGGAGGCTAGACGTTTCTCGTAACCCTAATCGATTGCCGCGTAATTCTTAATCCTAACGATGATAATAGAGTAGAAGTCAAAAATTTCTTTTTGCAAACACGTTTGCACCAACACATGTTAGGGAATTTTATATAAGATGTGAGAGTGAGGTAGTGGTTAGGGCTGCTACCTATGGTATGAGTGGTTCCCTACAAAGGTTGTTTAATATGGTCCGTGTAACCGGCAAGCCTACACTATTGGGACTTGCGTGAGAAATTATAAAAGAAATTGGTACGTTGTCTAGGGGATTGATTTTTAAATTTAGATATAAGAATAAGAGAAATAACTTGAGAGGTTTAGGTTGCCAAATTTAACCGGAATTTAATTAACACTAGTAAAAATTATTAAATATATATAAATAAACACCTTAAGGGTGTGGACCATGGTCATGGCCAAAGGACTTAAAGTTAACAAGATATATAGGTTCAGTAGAACCGATATGAATACACGACAAAAAAATATAAAAAATAATTAAGTCAAAATGAACCCGATTAGCGGGTAGGTACTTAAGTTCCGTTAGTTCCAAGGAGGTCCATGGACGGTAGTTGAGGGCCGACGAATTCCTTGTTCTCGACGTAGTAAATCCTTTTCGCTATTCGATTCGCGCACAGGTTTTTACCTCTCCGAGTGACGTATGTCACGGAAAGGTTCTGTAACGATCGTGTCTGTCTGTCTGTGTGTCTGTCTGTCTGTCTGTTGTTACACCCACGTGACCGCGTTCGCAGTTTCCAAATCGGAGCAAACGTGTTCGCCATTTCCGAACTGCTTTCACAGTCACAGAAGTGGCTCCTCTACTTGTGTTCTAACACCACCATCTTCTGGTCTTTGTCCATGGACGGTAGTTGAGGGCCGACGAATTCCTTGTTCTCGACGTAGTAAATCCTTTTCGCTATTCGATTCGCGCACAGGTTTTTACCTCTCCGAGTGACGTATGTCACGGAAAGGTTCTGTAACGATCGTGTCTGTCTGTCTGTGTGTCTGTCTGTCTGTCTGTTGTTACACCCACGTGACCGCGTTCGCAGTTTCCAAATCGGAGCAAACGTGTTCGCCATTTCCGAACTGCTTTCACAGTCACAGAAGTGGCTCCTCTACTTGTGTTCTAACACCACCATCTTCTGGTCTTTGTCCATCCCACATGGATACCAGTCTGTACATACTGGCTTCTAATCACCACCATCTTCTGGTCTTTGTCCATCCCACTTGGACACCAGTCTGTACATTCTGGCTTCTAAACACCACCATCTACTGGTCTTCCGTCTATTCCACATAGACACCAATCTGTCTCATTGGCTTCTACTCCATTATCATCGTTTGGTTTTAGGATATACGCGGCGATCAGCTAGGGTTACGAGAAACGTCTAGCCTCCCTAAGGTGGGATCGCCACCAAAGGTTTTCGCAATTGCGCTTTTTCCTTACTATTATAATGGAAACGAATCGTATATATACCCCAAAATTTGAAGAAAGCGGGCAAGAGGGGTACCCTTCACTTTAAACGTATATTAGCAAAGTTTGAGATGATAATAGGTATAACTTTATTTTAAACGATTTAACTATTATTAATGTTAATTATTGAAGATTAAAATAATTAAAAATAATTATATTTATTTAAATATTAAAGATAATCTTGTTTCTCAACTCAAAATTAATACGGAAAGAGTTAAAAAGCAGTCTATGTTTTTGTCTGTGTGTGTCCGTCCATTGTTACACTAGTGCGTCGCGTTAGCAGTTAGCCTTGTGTTGATGTGTTAAGAAATCATACAGAACCTTAATATTCCCTTTTTCCATAATATAAAGTGAATATGTGGAAGTATTTTTCGTAATTATGATGCATTTAGTACTTTTGTAGCTTTAAAGCTCTGTTTCATTTTGATATTCCAAAGATTTTTTTAATATTGTTATTTGAAATGGCTGTTTATATATTACTTAAGCTATACTACATCTGTATATAGAATAATCCTTGTTTCAGTGATTTCATGAAGGAAACTAAGACCTAGACTTCGGCGGGTATATTGAGTATCATCCGCAATAGGTTTAGTGAAGAAAGAGTAAATAATTGAGGCCTGAGGTGAAGTAAACTTGGGGCTTTGATTTTCGTGTCTGAAATGAAGAGACATCAACGGTTCAGAGTGAGCCGAAAGTTAAATACACTATTAAATAATCAGGTTAAGGTTTTATGATAAAAGAATGGACCATGGTGGCAATTCGAATAGTAAAAGGGCTAATGGTATACGGGTAGTAGCTACAGACTTTTTATTCTCTTTATGGTGCGCATTGACTATTAGTGCGTCTAGCTACAATTTAGCTTTGGTGTTATTTAACGTTAACATTCATGTTGGCAAACTAAGAATATTGTTGAGGTGAGATGAGACGATAGTGTTTACACTGCAAACCAGTGTGTCTTAAACCAATGAAATCTTTAATTCCAAGAGCTAAAAATGAAATTGCACAGCGACCAAAAGAAGAGAATTAAAAGAAGGATATTGGCTCGAGATGCTTTTCGAGAATTAAAATAATATGAAATAAATGAACATATTTTTAACTATTGGTTTTTTTTCTGGGAACATAAAACTTTCAGTTCTTTCCGAATGCCACTGCTAGTTAGCAATCCTTTTTCGACATCTGGACTGCGTTTTTAATCATTCTTGTCAAGTGTTTTAAAATAACAATTAATGACAATTGAGAAGCACTTTTTGCTACCAGCTTTCGAATTTTCTTGTCCATCGGCCCATAACTGCTCCCATGTCTTAATTATATAGTTATCATTTTCCAAATAGCCAGTAATCTTAGATTTTTTTGTTTTATTGTCCTTTAAAGGCGCCTCAGTTTTAACGGTATGGGCAATAAGACCGCATACGTGCTTAAAAAACTGAAATGCTGGTGCTGAAAGGTATAATAGGCTCCCTCTATCCTGCTTGGTAGTCCAGCCGTGGTATATTTCTTTAGCCTCGCTTTTCTTAGCCAAACAATTGGGCCAAAACTTCGGACACTCGTAAAAACCAATTAATTGATTTACTGCGTATCCAGCTACCTGATGAATTGTTTTCATTTCTCTACTTCTTGCTTCACCAAGCTTTAAAATCTTCCGTTGTGGTTGCTTTACTACACTGTGCTGATCCACACTGGACAGACATTTCTCTATTTCCAAAGAACTGGAATGTATTTCGTTAAATAGGCGTTGGGAAAAAATTGTTGTCACTAGGTCTTTATCTTTGTGACTTAGTCCCACGCCACCCAATGTATAAATGCTAAATTAAAATAAATTTAAATGAAAAAATTATTCCATTGGATAAACCGACTGTCATAAATCCTGTAATTGAATGACTACTAGACGTTTAATACTATAAAGTATTGAAATTAATCAACTCACATTCATGTTGGTAGTTGCTATCACTTAGCGTAGCCGCGTAGCTCAACTAATGTAGTTCGCTGCCTCAGCCATTTCCTTTACCATTAATACTTAACAATAACAGATTTTGAACTCCCAATATATGTAGCCTTATTTAAGTTCGAAGCATTAGAAAGAATACTTGCTAAGTTTTCTTTCAAGAATTTTTTATCCCAACAAAAACATCTCTGTAAAAATATGCCAAGTTGTTTGGCCATAAAAAGAAGTAAGATTGTTTGGCCGTAAAATGAAGTGAGATCTAAAATACGGCCAAGTTATTATCTCCAGGTGAACCAACATTTTATTCGACTTAAAACTTCTCAAGAATGTTTTCCTGACTAGGCCATTAGCATTTCAAAGATTCGTTGAATTCCAGATATGGATCGAAATTAAAATATTAAATCAAATTGGTTAAATATTCTTGAATAGCCTTTGTGGTTAAACTTGTAACTTCCGTTCTTCACCTTCACGGGCGCAAAGAAGAAGGATGCAAGTTTGGAATGCTAATGGCCAAGTCAGAAAAACATTCTTGAGAAGTTTTAAGTCGAATAAAATGTTGGTTCACCTGGAGATAATAACTTGGCCGTATTTTAGATCTCACTTCCTTTTACGGCCAAACAACTTGGCATATTTTTACAGAGATGGGATTTCACTCCTTTTTGTACGTGCATGTTCTTGTAGAATTATAGAAGTAGGATTATGAAGTGAAATAAACATTTGTACTTTAATATTAAAAGACGAATTCATTAAATTATAATGACCTATTATAGAACCATTTCAGACGAAATGAAAAGGAAATGAGTAAAAAATGTATTTACTAAAACATTAAGTAAAAAACATTAATTTTACGATACGAAAGAATCATATTAGTAAAAAATATTAATATTAAAAGACGAAAAAATTTAATTATAATGTCCTATTACGAGGGATTCTAAATTATTAAACCCCCATTTCAGGGGCTAACAGGGGAAAATTCCCGCTTTTGGGACTTTTTCCTTTCTTTGTATGCTAAGTCCTACTTGTATGCCAAATTTTATCATTCCCGCAACACCGGAAGTGCCCTAGAGGTTTAGATGATGACTCTCATTCTAAACCCCCATTTCAGGGGCTAATAGGGGAAAACTCCCGCTTTTGGGACTTTTCCCTTTGCTTGTATGCTTAGTGGTACCAAATTAGGATGCCAAATTTCATCATTCTAGCACCACCGGAAATGCCCTAGAGGTTTGGATGATGTGTCAGTCAGTCGGTCAGTCAGTCAGTCAGTCTCATAATGTGTCATTTTCACATAGGATTATCACAGAAACCAGATGAGTTAGAAAGCTGGAAGCTGGAGGACTTCCTAGGATTAACACTGTGCCCTTGAGGTGTAAATATGAGTGGTGTACTATTCCCCAGTACCGAGTTACGAGGGGGTGAAAATGAGGCTGAAATGTTTCGGGTAAAGGATTGCTGGTAGTGCACGACAACTTGGCGGGTGCACTGCCGTGCACCCAGATCAAAGTTAATACCTGGACTGTTCACGAGCCGAGCTGAGCGAGCTTTTTAAAAGCCGAGCTGGGTCTTGGCTCGGCTCTAGCTCGGCTCGGCTCGAAAATGATCGAGCCGAGCCGAGCTGGCACGATTAATATATACATGTTTAAAAATATTGCTACTACCAACGTCAAACTTAAGAATGACTATAAATGCCATCGTGCCATCCCATGTTCAGTAAAACCCGCTCTTTTTAAAAATTTGCTCAAGGTTAGAGACGAGAGATTTTTCCCACGCTTTATTTCTTGTAAAAATACAACGGAACGCTATTGGTGGAGAGAATAAAGACTAAAAGGATATATATCAGTGACTAAGCTCGCGAGCCGGCTCGCGAGTCGTAGAGGCTCGAAGCCTGTCGACTCGGCTCGGCTCGACCATAAAAAAGCTCGCTCGTTAATTAATCGACCCGCTAAAGTGGCGGCTCGGCTCGGCTCGCTCGTCACGAGCCCGAGCTGACTCGAGCTCGTGAACAGTCCTATGCAGAAGTATTAATACAAGTGACACAACAGCCCCCTTTCTCCAAGATCATATTAACCAAGGCTTAAGAGAATTCTTACCTGAATCAATCTTTCTTTGTTGCGCCTTTGTGGGGTTTTTTTTAAATATTGATCTTACAATAATTATGGTCCTTTTGAATAACACAATTCTCCATGATCCTACTGTAATGCAGTTAAATCGGCCAAAGTTATTATCTAAAACGCTGGAAGCCTGGAACCATGCTGCCACTATATTTTGAATTTGCTAAGTCGAGACATGGTCGAGAGATGGCGTGATAAATGTAACCAAAGAAGCATCATGGTGGTTTTACCACAGTGTGCAAGAATCGATCCCCAGACAATAGCGTACGGTATAGATATTTTTAGTAAACATGCTTTTGTTGAACCAGTGAAAGATAAGAAAGGAAATACTATAGTACTGGCAGTGAAGAAGATTCTGGATGGTGAAAGAAAACCAAAGCGAATACAGAGTGATCACGGGAATGAGTTTGTGTGTAAAGCCATTAAACAGGATTAAAGTCACGTGGAATTGAGTTTTTCTTGACAAACTCGGAAGTGAAAGCCAGCATTGTCGAGCGGTTTATTAGATCGTTTAAATCAAGATGTATCGACACTTTACGGCGAAAAATACTTATACATACGTCAATATACTTCCCAAATTCGTTAGGGCTTATAACAACAGATACCATCGTTCAATTAAGCGTGAGCCTGTTGAAGTAACACCTCAAAATTCCAAAATAATTTCGAAGAACTTATACGGCGATATTGACTTCAGTCCCCCGGTAAAATATGAATTTGAAATTGGGGATATTGTCAGAATAAGCAAAAATAAAGGACTATTCGAGAAAGGATACGTCCCTAATTTTTCGGAAGAATTATTTCGAGTGATTAAGCAAATACCGAGACAACCGCCGGTATATAAACTGGAGGCGTTAAATTCGAAACCCATTTTGGGAGTTTTTTACAAAGAGGAAGTACAAAAGGTGGAAAAAGATCTCGAGACTTGCGCGTTCAAAATTGAAAAAGTGCTGAAAAAGAGAAAAACAGCTGATAATACCGTAGAATTGCTGGTGCGTTGGAGTGGATACGGACCCCAATTTGACAGTTGGGTGCAGGAAATAGACTTACAATGAGTTTCTATATCACTTTACCATCCGATTCATCGACAAAATACTTTCCCAACAATACTACGCGTAAATTTAGGACGTATCTTCCAGAAGTAGTAAAACTTAACGGCCCTTACGAAGTTGGATTGACGGAAATAAGTTATCCAAGAACCTGGAATAAAGTGAGCGGAGAAAGATCTATAAGAATTGGGTCCACTGACTCTAAAACTATGGAAACGGTAGTTGTTATTCCAAAAGGGAGTTTCTTATCAATTCGAGATTTACTCGGAATGTTGTTGTTCGATGATAGCAAAATCAAATTCACGTATACTGCTAGTTTAAAACGCGTATCCGTTTTTATGGACTATATTATTGGGTAATATTTATTTGGCCCCAGACACTTCATTTCACGCCTATGAGGAATTGAGCTCGCATATTTCACACAAACTATTCACATACAATGGCCATATAATTTACATGGGTGACTTCAATTTACCCAGAGTTGACTGGAATCAAGGTACATCTTCCTTCTGTAGATACACTGTTAAAAATTACTGTTGATTTTACGGTAAAGTAACTGGCAGAAAATTACCAGGAACTTTCCTGTAAATTTACGGGTAGTATTTACCGTTAACCTTGGCAACAATATTGCCGTGAAAATGGCAAGTGAAAAGATGTTCTAGATACTGTAATTATGAAGTAAATTTTACTAATAAGTAACTGTTGTTATAACATTTAGTAAATCATTATTTCTACAATTATTCCACAATAAAATTGGCAGGTCCTGTTATCACAACTTTAAAGTTTTAATTATTTGCACGAGAATTTTTAAGTAGAATTAAAGTAAGTTTCTGTTATTTCCACTATAATGTTGTTGTAGAATTTAGATAACCTGTTGTCTCAACAGTAAAGTTCCCAATATTTCAACGAGAATTAAGAAGTAGAGTTTGATTAACCTTTTATTTCAACATTAATTTTTCATTAATTACAAGAAAATAAGTTTTGTAATTAAACAATACAAATTTTTTCTTTTCAATTTCTAAAATATTATTTATGTTAAACAGAATAAATAGCTATTTTGTTAATAAGACCTAAGACTCTTCTATTCATGCCACGCTTTTTTCCTTTGCTTCCAGTAGAGGGATTGAAGAGCAAGGCCTTCTTGAGTAGACATCTTAATAAAAATTAAATCATTTTCAAAATAAATTATTAAAAAAATTATTAACAGTGTCATTACCTTTGAATGAACTCTAGAGTCAGCATACATTCAACAGGATATTTTATATTTAAAACATAAAAGGACGCAAACCAAATCGTAATGGCTGTCATGAAGCTACTTATCAATTTTATAACCACTTTTCCATCAATAGCTATAGTGAAATCCGACTCCAAAACCTTGGAATTGCCTGCAATTTAAATTGCAAAACTAATAAAATTGGTATATTGAATGTCCAGTGAAAGTTTATAATGATTTACGCACCGAAAGCTATGATGACTGGAGTAGTTGGGAGATTTTCGGATTCCTCTAAAGATGAAATAGTTTCAATTACCTAAATGTAAACAATTTATAAATGATATTGATTACTATGGTTAATACCAATTTTTTGAAGACTCTAAAATCAACTCTTGGGTACTAGTAAGATGATAAATATCTGAATGCCTAATAAGAGGAAAGTTTGCTTACAGCTTTACATCTCATTGAGCATTCCATTTTAAAAACACAGAATTTTGGCAATTTTTTAACCAAAACAAAGTATTTAAGGGTTATCGATTTAAAGTCGATAACCAATAGAGATATTTTCCAACGAGTACCCTATCTTAAATAAAAAAAAACACAGGTTTCAGTTGAAAAAAACAACCTTGATTCTCCTTGAAATAGTCCACAATCATGAAAAATATGGCTTGAACTTCGGCAGATTTTGAGTCCTCTATGTTTGAAACCTCACCCAAAATACCTTCTAAGAAAGGGGAATTTTTTGGTTGACTCTTGAAGAAATTGAAGAGCCTCGTTGATTCCTCTTCCAAAGTTGAAATCAATTTTTCTTTCATATCAAAACCCATAAGTTCTTTAGCATGAGCCAAGAAACCATTCTCAGTAAACAAAATTGGAAATTCTTCTAGGATTCCAAGAACAGACATTTCTGGCGCATTAATTACAAGTCTCTGTAAATTGTATGTTTCAAGAAATAGTTTCATTGTTTCCTGGTCCAACTGGTTTTCCCGAAAAAGCCTCTTCAATTGAGTGCCTTTCTCTTTCATTTCTACATGCTGCCTTGGTGAAACAGATGGCATAAAATTAACACAGCCATAACTGTCCTGACAAAGAACAATATCCGGCTTTCGTTTCTGGTTAGAACTGGTTGTGTTTTCAACATTTTCCATGTCTTGACTATTAACAGCTGCGTCATCTTCAATTTCCTGGTTCAATGTTTCTTTGTCTTCTTGGCAGGTTTACGGATTCGAATGGGTTTGTTTCTTAATACATTATCTACTTTGGCTACCAACTGATTTAAAGCGACGAGTAGCCATTACCAATTATATCCGTTCCCGCCTTATCTTGCAAGCTATTTGGATATTCCAAAACAAGTTTTCGGGCCACAACTTCCATATCCGCTTTTCTTGGTCTTGTAGTCAACTTGAAAGCATCTGATACCACAAGGCGAACAAGTTCAATCCTCTGTGGGGGTGTAAGCCTTAGCGTCTCTAGCAAGGCATCTTCCACGTCCGTGGGAAGCGAGGATGTATTTAAGTGACAGGCCAAAAAATTAGTAGGTGAAAAGCCAATATTGCTAGCGGATCCTAAGATTATCCGAGGTTCAGATGATGAAGGGGCAGAAGAGATTGAAGTACCAGGATTTTCAGTTGCTTCCTTTTGAGCTGAAATATTTAATATTAAGCCTAACGTCTCACAACCGCAATGTGTTTAAATATAACTTACCTTTACAAACAACTAGGAATTTACGGGCTTCAATTGCTTTCATTATATCTTTGACATCTTCCTCCTGGATGTACTGTAAATCTGTACGTTGGTTTACACCCAATATTTCTAATCGTTTCAAGAGCTTAATTTTTGTATCTTCCCCAAGTTGTGGAGCAATTTCCTTAATAATAACTTCCATTTTATTTCTTCAGACTAAATGAGAAAAGGAAAAAAAAAACGCAGCGGTAACCCAAAAAAATACTTTTATATTTTTTTGAGATTATTTAAGTAAAACATCAGGGGAAAACTATAGAATGCTTTAAATTCAGGGCTTTCACGTGTTTTACAAAGTATATATTGAGGGGGTAGTAATCTGGTAATGCCAAATAAGGTACACATTCAACCTTTTTAAAATCTTCGGTTATTTCATACACACCAATATCATAAGAATAAATAGACTTGACGAGACTAAACACAAAAAATACACTCCCTCCAGAAACTATAATGAAAGTTATCTGACCGACGACAAAAAAACCCTCCTCTTCACGTAAGAAAAGAAACATATTTTTTTCATAGATCGTTCCACGCATACGCAACTTTGTAGTGCAAGTGGTACTAACATTAGGGACAGATACATCTAACCCAGAGTTTACGATAGAGCTTTTTATCTGATCATTAAAAACTGCTAAATTTAACTCGAATGCATTTGCGGGGGGAACATGAATTTCATCTGGTAGAAGATTACCAGCACTATAATACGCTTGTAGCATCTGATGGTTATTTGCGAGACTTTTTGTGATATGAATAAAATTTTGATTTTTACGAGCAAGTTTTTTGAAATAAAAGTGAAAACTCTCGAATCGTAGAGTCCAAAGCCAGATCAGGGGTCCAAACTGCAGAATAAGCTGAGGATAATGGACCATATAATGATGCTTTGGTCTTAAAGGGGTATTTGGAAATAGTGAGCATCTATAATAAAGGTAATCTTCAATTTTTTGTTTTAAAATCGCAATTTGATTTTTAGATAGAGAAGAAGCCTATGGTTAAAAAAGCTAAGGCTTAGTGCTTTTAAGGATATTGAGAAAGTGAAAATATGTTCTAGACATTTTTACTCAGGTATGTTATGATATGTTATACACAAAGTATAGTTGTTATACCCTAAGAATATATCTATTTAATATTGATTTTAGGTAAACCGTCAAAGCTTTATGATACAACTCATCCAGATTGGGTGCCAAACTTGAATTTGGGTTATGAACACAACCAATCCATGTCACACAGCAACAGCGTTGGTGATGGGCAAGCGAAACATAGAAGGCACGCCAGAAGAATAAAGCGTTTTCAAGGCGTAACACCTGTTTCTTCAAAACCAAAGGAATCTTTATTCAATCCGACTGCCGTATCAACACCCATAGTTCGAGTGCTTAGATTGGAGGATCCATTAATAGATGTTAGCACCATTTCAAAGTCGTCATGTTTAACATCCTCAGAGGAAGCTACAAGTTCGTCATTCTCCAAAGAAGTTGATATTCCTCTATATTTTGATGAAGCTGAAGTTTCTTTACTTTGGGAAGATGCTCCTTCTACACTGGACTCTTCGTTGATTTCTGATGAAGGCATAGCTTCATTGACCTCCACAAAATACCAGGAGGGTGAAAATTTGAAAATCAGCATTGCCACTCAAACATTTTCTAGTTCTTTTGATAAAAGCACCCAGATAAACCCGAAATATGTTGAAACCAGTACGCAAACTGAATTAATGGATTTAGATGTAATCGTCAACGAGGTAGAAAGAGAAATGGTATATTGTTCCACTCAAGCAGGGCAAATATCAGTAGAAGGCTGTTCTCAGACTATTAATTGGTTTGATATGAAAATAAAGGGAGGGGTAGAGATGAAAATCATATTTTTATGATACATAAGATAATTTTTTTACTGCTACTATCTTGTTACTCATTGGTAATTTTCTGTTGATACTACGATAATTTTTCTTAATTGATTCTATCTTGTTAGTCATTGGTAATTTTCTGTTGATACTACGATAATGTTTGTTAACGGGTACTATCTTGTTAATAATTGGTAATTTCCTGATGATTCTACGATAAATAGAATAATTGTAATCTTATCGCAGTTTATTGGAAAATAACTGTTATATTCACGATAAAATTTGCAACAGGAATATACATGTTAGAATTTTACGGTAACTTAACAGAAAGCTACGGTTATTTTTAACAGTGTAGAGCCATTCATCTCGAACTTGTATCAAATTTAAGCGGCGAAAATTTTATACTCGCGTTAAAACGGTTCGTGGGTCGTCGCGGTGTTAGCAGACTTTTTCTGTAGGGCAATGCAAAAACTTTCCAAAGAACTCAGAAGGAATTATCGAAATTATGGAACACTGTTCTGACTCCGGAAACAAAACAGTATTTTGGAAAGAATAAGATTGTTTGGAAATTTATAGTGGATTATGCTCCCTAGTGGGGAGGTTTGTGGGAAAGAATGGTGCGAACGGTGAAAGATTGTTTAAAACGGGTACTAGGCAGAACTAGAAACTATTCTCATAGAAGTCGAATCCGTAGTGAATTCGCGGCCTATCACTTTCACTAGCAACGACCGACAGTAATGAATCTTCGCCTCTTACACCTTCGCACTGTCTTATTGGAAAAAGGCTTGAAACCCTTCCTCCGAGAAAATTTATGATGAGTGAAATAGAATTACATAGGCCCGACTTGAGTAAAAGATGGAAACACCGCCAAGAACTTTTAAATAGTTTCTGGGTGAGATGGCGAAAGGAATACATATTGGAATTAAGGACTGCCCATAAAATAAAGAGTATAAAATCAGGTTCCCCCTTAATCAACGAAAGCGATGTAGTTTTAGTACGGGATGATAAATTACCACGACACCTTTGGAAAGTGGGGCGTATCTTGGAACTCCACTCAGGACGAGATGGAATTAGTCGGTCAGCTACCATAAAAACGAATAAAAAAATAATTAAGTGTCCATTACAATTGCTATATCCTCTTGAAGTTTGAAAGAAAAAGAAAATACTAAATTAATTGATTAAATTTTGTTAAAAAATGTGATTTCTTTGAACTCTCAATTTTGAGGGGAATGTAGCGAAATATTAGACATAGCAAAATATATTTTTAAATTGTATTAAAGACTATTGTGTAAAAAATAAGAATGAAAATAAGGAATTTAAAAAAAGTAGACTATTGATAAGCAGTTTCTTTTTTATTATAGTTAACATTTTAGATCTAAGCGGGGAATGCTTATCAGTTGTACCGAATTAGTTAACCGAGACAGTCACTGTACTTACAGTAGCATTACAAATAAATTGTTGATTTTTATTTGTTAATAATGGTTTTTCCGCTTGTGTTGATTTCAATCCGCCAGACATAAATATATTTCAGTTGTTAAACTTTCTTAGTGTTAGATTAGAAAAAATAACAAGCACCAAGTCTTTTTGATAATAGTACAAAACGTAAATATTAACATTACAACATCAAGTCTGTTATGTGAATATGAGGTTAATGACTCTCTTCAAGCAATTATTGGTTCAACCGGTGCTTTACAACCAGTTTACAAATCTGAATTTGAGAGAAGCCACAAGGTTAAACTTGGGAAACGGTTATCTTCTGTGTTGCCACCTGAATCGAAATTAAAACATAAGGTCTTTGCAAGTGGAAAACATAATTACCAAAGCGAAGCTATAAGACCAGTGCACACCATAATAGAAAATAGATCAGGTTAGTAACGAAGAACGATTGAACTTTCATTCTGCAATTATACTACAAAGTATCTTATACGCACCTGCAATGATCCTGCAAAGTATCTGAATCGCGCCTGCAATTATCCTACAAAGAATCTGAATCGTAAGTCCTACCACTGCCCAAAATTCCGTTCCGGTAACAGAGGTAGTAAACCCAAAAACAAAAATAGGTCTTACTCTGGCAACATGGCTTCGCTCACCGTAGATTCGAATTCTGCCCAGATTTCAGGTGTCGTTCAAAGCGCACTAGATGCCATTGAACAAAATTCGCCACCTGGCGACAATGTAGTCCACACCATTGCGCCGATTAGCTCAAACGAAATTTCGCATTCATTTGACCCCATTCTGTGTCAGGAACTTCCCTTAGCTCCAGACGAGGTTGACACTAGCTTGTCAAATTCAAATATGCCACCTAAAGAACCTAATAAAAGTCAAGTTAACCTGGCGAAACGCCGACCTAGGGTTAACATTGCTATAGGAAACTTCCAGGGTCTGACCGTTTTAGATAGTGGGGCGGAAATTTCGGCCATCTCAATGAGAGTTTGGGAAGCGGCTAAGAGCCAAACGAGTACCTTGCGTCCCTGGTCTGGTCCGCTGATGAATAACGCGAATCGGCCTCCATTTCACATTGAAGGTGAGGTTAATTTAATTACCACGATAGCCGGGCGTACATGGAACTATACTTATGCAGTAAGCTCGTCATTAGACAGCGATGTAATTTTAGGTCTGGATTTTGCGGAATTTACTTAAATTCACCCTAAACCACACAATAGCACTTTTGTTTTTGATACCGATCCCATAGAATATCCACTAGCTAGTATATTCACATCCGCTAGAAATGGGCAGCGACCACTTCCCGATCCTCATCACACTCTCCTCACAATCTCGACACGTCCACCGCTCTCTACCAGATTCCCCTATTCAAGCACACCCGGTGAACTGGCCGACCTTCTGCCACCGTGCAACTGCCTTTATGGCCCGCGATACGGGTAGCCCCCTCTCCTTCCCGGAACTCCAACACGTAATTCTCTCCTTTGCCCAACTGTCGCACTCGGGGACTGACGGTCGACGCCTGTCCTCAACAAAACCTCGCCTCCCCTACTGGTGGTCTCCAAAATTACGCCAATTATACGAAAAGGCAAACTGGCATCGCAATCGTCACTCGAAACAGAACAACCAAACGGATTATACCATGTACAAGAGAACCCGCGCCCTATTCCGCCTAACATTGAAACGCGAGAAACAGCGCTGTTGGATAGGGTTCTGCTCCACCTTACTTCCACCCCTCCACACCCTGCTCCGAAATTTGGCACAAACTGAAATGGACCACACGTCCTCCGAAGACCCCTCCTCAGCCCCCAAACTTTTCTGAGGATCACGCCATAGCTGCCAGTTTGGCTCAATTCTACCATCATTCTTATTATAACAAGCACGTGGAATGGACTCCGGCCCATCCCCTAAACCCTACGCCTATACTGTACTCCCGTTTCACCCTCGCCGAACACACAATTACTCGCCTGAAAACCTTCGCTCCTGGACACGACAGAATTACCAATAAAATGTTCCAACATTTGCCACCGATCTTTCACCAAAAAATTTTACAAACCCTCAACAACTACTGGTTGACCCTCGACTTCCCTCGCAACTGGAATGACGCGACTGTCGTCCCCATCCTAAAGCCAGGAAAAGATGACACCACCCTAGGCCACTTCCGCCCCATCGCCCTTTTGCTCACCCTGAAGAAGTTGTTCGATCGTCTCGTCAATGACCGTCTTCTCTACTTTTTGGAACACAATAACCTTATACACGTGGCTCAAAGAGTCATAGTGGCTTCCGAAAAAGGACGTCTACTTTGGATCACCCAGCGCGCTTAATAGCGGATGTTGAGCCCGCGCTCGCCAATAAAAATATAGTCGGCTCGGTCTTTTTAGACCTGAAGGATGCGTTTGGCAGTGTCCCTTCTGATCGACTGCTCACAAGACTCTGCTCTCTCAAAATCACGGGCCCAATCCTGCACTGGATCGAGGATTTCCTCTTGCATCGCCGACTTCGTGTGAAGATCAGAAACCAGCACTCTCCCTACCTGCCGCTGAACATGGGAGTTCCACAGAGGAGTCCCTTAAGTGCAACTCTTTTCCTGCTTGCAATAAACGATGTGGGATTGGACTTCCCCCCGCCAGCCGAATAGGCATCCACGCTGACGACATAGCCTTCTGGGCGTCAGGACCCACCTTCCTTACGGTACAACGCACCCTTCTTCCAACCACCCGCCTCCCTCTACTAGTTCGGCTGCACAATCACTTACGTACAACCCTCCGTTCTTTACACCTCGACTCCTATGCCACACCACTCATGGATTTCAGCCAGGTACCGAGAGCCCCCTGGGCCGCTACACGCCTCCAGATTGTCGATGACTACCTTGTCTACTCAAAGTCCCACTATACTCCCCAAGAACTGAGACAGGAATTATTTTCCCAATTACAAGCCATTTCCAATCAGGCTCATCCCCTCATTACATACACAGTGCCCCTGTAAACGCCATTGGAATATATGTACAAAACCTGGAGTTGACCTTTTTTCGCACAATTAATATTCTCCACCATATTACTCGGTGCCAATTGATAGCCATCGCTGAAGCTGTACGCCTCGGTCTTACCTTCCCCCACCCTAACATCATCATATGCACAGACTCCCGTTCCAGCCTACGCATTCTACAGAGTCGTTCCGCCGACTAGTTGGCTACCTGGATCCTAAATGCAGCCGACGCAGCGGCCTTTCAAAGTCTCTCCATACTCTGGTGCCCTGGACATGCTGAGATCAGGGGCAACGATCTTGTGGATCGGGCCGAGCGCTAAGCCCTGGAAGTTGCACCTCAACCGCTACACTTGTGGGTCCCGTATTCTGCTCTCACCCTCGCCCGCACATTTAAACATTGTTTGGCAGCAAAATACCAAGAAACCTGGGAAACGTCTACGGAGGGCGTCCGCCAACGACCCTACCGTCCACAAATCCTCCAGCGGGACGCTCCACCCCCCTACTTCCCCAGAGCAGACGAAGTTATTCTTAGCAGAACACTCTGCAGACGCGCCCTTACGGGGGCGCTGCTGTACCGCTATGGAAAACGCCCTACCCCTACCTGCTCGACGTGCCATCTGGACGATACTACAGATCACATTTTAATCAACTGTGCCCTATATAAGTCGCATCACGACAGACTCCGTTCTTTCTGTCCCGGCAACTCTCCTCAACTTCTCATCGACGCCATTCTCACGCTTTTAGTCAACCATCACCGAGACGCAACCGAGATGGTACTCAACATCTGCCGGACATACAAACGACAAAATGGACGCTGGTAATAATCATCCGTCACGATCGGACTCGGCGCCTGTAGTTGAACAAAACCCGACCTTACGCTTTCAACGCCTCTCCCCCGATGCCTTCACCCCACAATGCCGTAGCCCAGGATTCCACACCCTGCACTCCGCGTTCCCCGTTCAACTCGCTCTTGGAGAAAAAATGGCTGTTCCAACCGCTATCGCTATGGCTCTTCCCTCAAACCACGTCGTTCAGATCGTAGGACGCTTTTTATCCTAGGGTGTCTACGTTGGAGGTGGCATCATCGATGAAGACTACCGCGGCGAGATAAAAGTTATCCTATTCAACCTCACTTCGCTTCCCCTCTCGCTTCCGAAGGGGCCTAAAATTGCATACTTGGTGGTCATTCCCCTTTATGCCGGGCCAACTGAAATTGCGGAAACACTCGCCTACCCCCCGTGGCTCCGGAGGTTTCGGTTCCACCGGCATCTCGATGGACACCACCCCCCGAGACGAAATCTAGCTCACACTCAACATGAACAAATAACACTACAACCCGGCCACGATGATAACGGTGATACAATTTTGTCCAACTACTTCTCACGGTTTCCAACAATGCCACTCGGAACTCATGTAAAAATACCATTACATCAAAGAATACTTTACCCTAAATTCTTCGGGTACACTGTCAATATCCCGGGAAAATGTAACTTTAAACTCAACATGAACCCTTTTAAAAAAAACTAATAATATTCCATATATGTTAATATTCCATTTTGTATTTATTCTGAGACCTCATCCTATCAAAGAGTGATGGTACTCATATAACCTCCAATGATGACATCGCACATGAATTTCGTCAATCATTTGCATAATAGGCAATCCAGATAGTGAACAAATAGATAGCAGCGATCCACAAGATATTTTAAAACGAAAATTTCGGCGACATCCATGGGTCCTTCCATCATGTAGCCGTCACGTATAAAGATGTACATGAAGCTATCGGAAAATTGAAAAATAAAAATTCAACTGGAATAGACGAAATACGAACCTTTTTAATTAAGGGATGCAAAGAAATTCTAACCCCTTTGTTGCTGCACATATTTAAAAGGTCCATCAGCTGTGGCATATTCCCACAGATATGGAAAACCTCCATAACAATTCCGATCCACAAAAAGGGACCTAAGCAGGATTTAAATAACTATCGACCCATCTCGCTCATATTAACGCTGTCGAAAATCTTTGAAAGTATCATGCATAAATACCTAACTAGTTGGTTTAAGCCTTATTTAGCCATAGAGCAGCATGGGTTCTGTAAATCTCGCTCGACATCAACAAATCTACTTTCATTACTAAGTCACATTACTCCACGAATTGAAAACCAAAAACTAGTTGATTGTATCTTTATGGACCTTTTAAAGGCCTTCGACAGAATGAACCATCAACTTCTCTATTAGAAGCTAAAAAAATATGGACTCGGAGGAAACCTTCTAAATTGGATAAATAGCTACTTATCAAATAGGACAAACATAATCAAGGTGAACAATTATCTAACCACCAGCACCTATCCCACCACTAGAGGCCTACCGCAAGGCTCTTCTTTAGACCCTCTTCTCTTCTAGATATTTATCAACGATCTATATCACCAACCAGAGAAATCCGTCCAAACACGTGGTTTTGCCGTCGACATCAAAATTTTTAGAGAGATAACATCCAAACACGACTGCGAGGAGCTTGAACTAGAGATACACCGGATAAATAAGTGGGGGATAGCAAATGAGATGCCGCTAAACGCCATGAAAACCGTTGTAGCCTCCTTTACCCAAAAAGTGAACATAATTAAGTATGACTATAAAATTAACGTTGTACCACTTGAAAGAAAAAACTAAATGAAAGACCTAGGTATATGGCTAGACTCCAAATTACTATTCGCCAACCATATAGACATTATAGTATCGGTAAGCCTTAGAAAACTATATGGAACCTTACGAGCAGCACAAAATCTAAATAGCCCTAAAATATTCATTCAACTATACAAGACCATAGTACTACATAAGCTAGATTACTGCTCCCTAATCTGGGGGCGATGTGCAAATTATAATATTACCAAGATTGAACGAATACAACGCAAGTTTGTTAGGCTTTTGAACATTTACTTTCTAAAATTATGTAAATATGAGTACTCCACATTTATAAAAAAAAGTATCATCCAATGGCCATACAAAATAGGCTAAAATACACAGAAATAATGTTCCTGTACAAACTAATTCATAACCGCACTGACTGCCCAGAGCTGCTGAATCAAATAAACTTTAGAACAAGTATGGTGAAAACAAGAAAACGCGAACCGTTCTATGTTCCACTTCTTTCAAAACGTGACGCCATAAAAAGAATGCAAATCGAATATAACGCCATTTGTGACAGAACAGATATATTCGGCACAAATATACACAAGTTCTCAAAGGACCTCAAAGTTATCCTTATGAATATGTGAATTCTGAAGCTAGCATTTTTAAGCAAAAGAACTTAAACTAAATTCCCTTAGAATCTTTATTATTTAAACTATCTGTTTTTAAATGTTAGGATTTTTAAATAAAAACATAGTTTACCATTTTTAACAACGCTGTTATCGCGATATATAAATACACCCTTGTAAATACCCCCTGTAAAAAAACCCAAATTCTATTTTTAATATGAACGAAATTAATGTAATCCTCTGTACCACTATAAAAAGTACTTTTGTATGATGTGATGCAGAGTTAATAAACACATTATTGAATTGAATTAATATTTACCTAATTGCTAATTCTAATTCAATTAGTAGTCAGCTAATTTAGCACAGCTCTGATTAAAGATACTGGGAATAAATTTCTCCAGACCGTTTTAATTTAATCACGGAATTCTCACTCACACATATCACAACAAAAATTAATGACGATCGTTTAAATGTTTTGTAGAAACTAGAAACCATCGAAAAACCATCTTAGCCAAGGCTTAATTTCCACCACACAGAAAGACACAGACGCGAGCCATTTTCGCTCCCAAAATCAAAAGATAAAGATAGTGGTAAAGCGGAAGTGTGGAAGTTAATGCGCGTGGGCGCCAAAAATTGGGGTAACTATTTCTTTGGGAGTTAAGCGGTGTATAAATCCGCTGAGCTTTACGGCGAATCTTTGTTGTTACAGGCTTTTTAACTAGTTTCGTACTTCCCCCCCAAAGGGGGGTTTATTATGAACTACTGATTTTAGGGATTTTGAAAGAAATTGTACTAACCGGAGGAAGGTATAGATGTAAACATTCCCCTTCTGAGAACACTCCGTGAATCCGATGTTCGTGTAGTACACGTTCGTTCGTTAATTGAAATAACTCTCGCAGCCAACCACTATACATGGAATGTAGAGCCGGTCTCTATGCTTTTTCTCGTGTAGTTTACTATTCGAAATGCAACGACGGATAAAAAATGGTTTCAGGATATGTATAATTATAAAACTAATTACAGGCTGCCACGGCATTTATAAGAGCGATGGCAGTCCGGAAACGTGCATGTAAATTCCAAAAAAGAAGGGCAAAAGTTGAACGTTACAACCCTATGTTTTAACTTGGTGAAATATTACTTGCGAGACTGCTCGCTCGTAAACGGCATCGCTGGTAGATGCCAAGGGGAAATTAGCTATTGTTTCGACTACGGAGACGGAGCTTCGTGTCCGGTTCCGACGAAGCCAGGGGTTGTTTTCCAGGGCCATCGTTCTCCGCTCTCCGTAGTCAAAACTGAATTCTTCTCCTGCCGCAATGTCGCTAGCTGGTATTTTTTAGCACAATTTTGTAAATTTTTAATTCCTATATACAGGGTGTTTCTGAAAAGTCCATCACAAATTAAGGGGCGTGTTTATGGGACCAAACTGAGCGGAAAGTACCACAGAACATGGGGTGTACAACATTTTGTTACGGAGATATGGCCTTCCAAACATTCGCCCCTAAAACAAGGAAATATCCAAAAATGAGGAGTAACACTTAAGACCGACTAACCAGCTTGTTTAAAATTACTAGACAATTTCAATAGCCTTTAATCGAACAATTGATTTCTACCTTTACTAATACGAAGCGTATAAATGAGTAGAAGTATGCCTACGGTGGTAATGTAAAATTAATCCCAAGTTACATGATGTTTCAAGATCTTCCCAGCACCAAGTAAAATGGTTCTGATTGAAGGGACTTTTATTAGCACAGCGTACACAACGTTATTTTCAGGAATTAGTCCAAATGTCCACGGGCGGCATTACAAAAACGAGGCAGTCTTTCGAATGATACTTGGACATGTTGGAAGATCCCTGGCTTGTTCCTGTTATCTCAAACCGTAAAAAGCTACGCAAATCTTCATCATCACGGACAACACTCTTGTACGTTAGGTATGACCTTGAGAAAACCTAAAAGGACATCTCGAATGTATTTGAAAAACCCATCTCCAATTAAGGGGCGTGTTGTTTGTTTCCAACAGAGTAAACTCGCCCAGAGAACAATTACAATGCAGAGCCACGTTTCGGCGTTAATGGCCCACAAAGGTGGTCCCAAAAACAAGAACAAACTTTAATTTGTTTCGTTCAGTAAGTGTTTCATGTGTCATAGATAAAACGCCATGATTAATGCACGAAGAAAATGAATTTATTGACAAGTTTTAACATTTAATTGCAACTAGTTACAAAAATTGTTCAAAGTGTTCACCACCCGCGTTAAGGCACACATTAGCACGTCTTACAAATGATTCCCTTACACGTTGAAAAATGCCTGGAGTTTCGCGAATTGTTTGACAGCCGTGAATTATTCGTCGACGTAGCTCTTCAACATCGGGCACTTCAGTCTGATAAACTAAGTCTTTCAGGTGGCCCCAAAGAAAGAAATCACAAGGGTTCAGATCGGGTGATCGAGCAGGCCACTCCACAGGTCCACCTCGACCTAACCACCGCAAAGGGAAGGTCGCGTTAAGATAATTTCGGACCGCGATGCTGAAATGTGGTGGTGCACCATCGTGCATGAACCACATTCTGTTTACCAAACCTAAGGGTACGTCTTCGAGTAGTTCCGGTAAATCGTCCCGTAAGAACTGCAAGTAAGCCACACCGTTTAACCTGGGCTCTAGGAAATTTGGCCCAATTAAATTGTCACCCACAATACCACACCACACGTTTAAACTGAATTGTACTTGGTGACTTCTAACGCAAGTTGCGTGGGGGTTTAGCTGGGACCATTGATGTTTATTATGTAAGTTAATAATACCATCCCGTGAAAAGTTAGCTTCGTCAGTAACCAACAAATCCCGTGGGAAATCGATATCGTTTACTTTAGCCAGAAACCACTGACAAAACGCCGTGCGTCGTGGGTAGTCCGCTGGATTCAAACCTTGAACTTTTTGAACATGGAAAGGATGAAACCGGTGGCTTCTGAGGATTTTCCACACGAGCGTGTGGTTTACGCCTAATCGGCGACCAACTTGGCGGGTACTTGATTCAGGCTCGTCCTCGAAAATGGTGAGAACTTCGTCTTCTACGGCCTCTGGGATGGCTCTCGCTCTAGGTTGAGGTCCAGCCGGTTGGATTCGTCCATCTTGCCTCAAAAGTCTGTCCACAGCCTCGAACGTCAGTCGATTTGGTAGTCGCCTCTGCGGAAATCTTTCCTGATACAAGCGTACAGCTGCAGCGGCATTCCCCTCGGCTAGTCCATACATTAGGTGCATATCCGCATATTCGGCATTTGTGAAGAAAGGCATTGTAACAGACTTCGTTGAATTATGAGTTTAATAAAACAAACACATGTACGTGAAACCTCTTTTATTCCTTTCTTAAAAAACATAGTGCTCTGTTTTAGTGCTCTGTTTTTAAGAATAGGCGAAGTTCTCACTATTTTCGAGGACGATCCAAAAACAAGCAGCCGCCAATTGGTTTGCTGATTAAGAAAAAACCACACGCAACTTGCGTTAGAATTCACAAAGTACAATTCAGCTTAAACGTGTGGTGTAGTATTGTGGGTGACAATTTAATTGGGCCATATTTCCTAGAGCCCAGGTTAAACGGTGTGGCTTACTTGTAGTTCTTACGGGACGATTTACCAGAACTACTCGAAGACGTACCCTTAGGTTTAATAAACAGAATGTGGTTCATGCACGATGGTGCACCACCACATTTCAGCATCGCGGTCCGAAAACTTGTCTATAACATTTTCTTTGTGCATTAATCATGGCGTTTTATCTATGACACATGAAATACTTACTGAACGAAACAAATTAAAGTTTGTTCTTTTGTTTGGGACCACCTTTGTGGGCCATTAACGCCGAAACGTGGCTCTGCATTGTAATTGTTCTCTGGGCGAGTTTACTCTGTTGGAAACAAACAACACGCCCCTTAATTGGAGATGGGTTTTTCAAATACATTCGAGATGTCCTTTTAGGTTTTCTCAAGGTCATACCTAACGTACAAGAGTGTTGTCCGTGATGATGAAGATTTGCGTAGCTTTTTACGGTTTGAGATAACAGGAACAAGCCAGGGATCTTCCAACATGTCCAAGTATCATTCGAAAGACTGCCTCGTTTTTGTAATGCCGCCCGTGGACATTTGGACTAATTCCTGAAAATAACGTTGTTTACGCTGTGCTAATAAAAGTCCCTTCAATCAGAACCATTTTACTTGGTGCTGGGAAGATCTTGAAACATCATGTCACTTGGGATTAATTTTACATTACCACCGTAGGCATACTTCTACTCATTTATACGCTTCTGATTAGTAAAGGTAGAAATCAATTGTTCGATTAAAGGCTATTGAAATTGTCTAGTAATTTTAAACAAGCTGGCTAGTCGGTCTTAAGTGTTACTCCTCATTTTTGGATATTTCCTTGTTTTAGGGGCGAATGTTTGAAAGGCCATATCTCCGTAACAAAATGTTGTACACCCCATGTTCTTTGGTACTTTCCGCTCAGTTTGGTCCCATAAACACGCCCCTTAATTTGTGATGGACTTTTCAGAAACACCCTGTATAGTTAAACTGTCTCATACAGTACCATACATTAACGCGAGAGCGGCGAAAGAACAGTTTTGCATTTTTTCATCGATTTATGATTATGATTAATATTAATATGAAATAGTTTTTTGTGGATAATTAATATTTAGCGAAATGGAAGTTTGAAAAGAGTGTAATTTAAGAAAACACTTTTTTTACAAATAACAATTAAACTCAATTAAAAATAGAGTTTCGTCGCCTTGAGATTTTCCGGACAATTTCGGTAATAATAACCCTAAATTACTACGGAAGGTTACAATGGAAATTAAATAATAATACTGCGGGATAGAAAATCAATAACTTGTTTCTTAAATGAGGTCTTCATAGTACGGTTTCAATTGTCCAAAAATATGTTCCCGCTTGCATTGTTTGTAAAAAGCAATTTTTGACTTGGAACATAAAATGGACCTTGCTCAGCCAGAAATTAATTGTTGACAAGTTTCCTGGGCCGTATTATGGGAGCGAGAGGGGGAGGAATTTTACCCTCCCCAAAGTGTGGTTTTTATTTTCTATCTAAATAACTATTCTACAGGGCCGGTAGGCCCTTGTAGATATGACATGACACCCTTCCGTAATGTTAAAGAAAAAGTCACACCTTTTAGGGTTAGCGTCCCATAGAAAAAGCATTAAAAATTTTCGGTTTTTTAAGGCAATTGAAGCCGGCCTTACGGAAAAACTATAGCGAAGTTAGTTTTCGGAATACTTCTAAATTAACAAGCATTTATTAAATGGGAAACTTACGTGTTTCGATTTTTAATTAATGAATTCTAATTTTTGTAATTTAACTAATTAAGATAGTACGTCAAAAAATTACTTTTGGGCCAGAAGTCAGCCTAACCTTATAGCGCGCTTAAACCATGCTTAAACCTAATGCTTCATTTTGTTCTCGTTGACAACTAGATGGGCCTAGGTTTGTGGGTGCTAACAAGTTACGTTGACAAATTGCAAATGTTGGCTTTCTTGCTGATTTTCCTAATTTCTTAGCAGTAGACTAACAAATTACTTTGGTATTTCGTCCGAGCTTGAGCACCTTTATATGTATTTTCTAATTAACTGTAGCACCCTTAATAAGAAATAGGTCGTTATCAGGTCGAATTTTCGTCTAGAAAAGTAATTCAGGTAAATTATTACAGTTAATAGAGGTTTTTATATCTTTTGAAGTAAGTTTTTCGACGTTCTTTACGGCCAAGGCTTAAGTTATATAGACTAATAGCACCCCATGTTGTTTCCCCATAGAGCTTAATACAGTCGAAGGCAGAGGGCTGCCATTACCCTATTTTAGTTACTCTTTAAAGATTATTAAAAAGGCTGATTTCCAGCTCTCATTTGTTTTGGATTGGAATCCATTATATAGTCTGCTCAATTTTATGCTAGAAACAGAGCCTAACCGGGTTAACCCTACTACCCTAGGTTTTTTATGCTGTATTTACCGTGTGCGCTTGCAATTTGATGTAAAAAATGGCATACCTATTCAAATTATTAACGTGTTGAAATAAAGATAGTGCTTTTCACCCTGTGAAAAGATCGAAAACTTCAAAATACTACTGGTAAGATGACAAAAAGTTTAAAATGTTTTCCTTACGGCAGTTTAAAGACTCGTGGTGTTTACCTTAGCGCAGTTTGTTACCAACAGTGGATTTTGTTAATTCATAAATATAAGTAACAGTGGTCTGATTAATCCAGGAGGACAGTGTCGTTATGTAATTTAATTAGTCAAATAATTTCCATGTTTACATCGGCGCAGATTTTTCCAACGTAACCACGTCAGCAACGGAGGGTTACGTTGTTCGCTATCTCCACAGTTCACATTGCCGTTTGTTCATTTTTCTAAATTGCTATGAATTGTTTAGGTATTTAATTTAATTACTGTTATTGAAGCCAAAGTAGCTAAACTATAGAATCACATCATTCATTAACATATGTTATAGATGATCTTTATGTTACCGCAAATTTAGCACGTGGTATGATAAAAGTTTAACACATTGTGTTGGCAAGAATGAAAAACTCTTCTAAACTTTACAATTAAGGTGATTTGATACTCATTTTGTAAGCTAAATCAACACTGCCAAACCTCAATCCTTCATTAATTTCAACTTAATTAAGTATAATTAACGTGAATTTAAACATGAAATATATATATTTGGATGAGAACTCGAGTAACTTTGAAATAAAATACTTAATTAAGATTAAAACTGCACAAGCTGTTAGTATAGCCCCATGTTTTCAATTTCACACTTAAGTCAATTTAAATTATCTTTAAAATACATTAATAGGCGCGAAATTCGAAAGTGTAGAGTAAAATAAGATTCAAAAGCTCCACTAAAAATTGCAATTAACGTGAAGTATTTATTGAAAGTAATTTTATAACCTAAATATACACTGCCGAAACACAATCCTACGTTAATTGTCACTCAATTAAATATAATTAACGTGAAATTAAACCAAATATATTCATTTTTTGGATAAAAACTCAAATAACTTTTAATCTTATTTAAAACTACCCAAGCCATTGGTATAAATCCCAATGTTTTCTATTTCACACTTAAGTTAATTTAAACTGTCTTTAAAGTACATTAATTGGCGCGAAATTCAAAAGTTTAAGGTAAAATAATGACTGGCAAAAATGTTAAACTTCACTAAACGTTGCAATTAGGGTAAAAAATTCCAAGAAATTATACTTTTAAGCTTAATCCACTCTCCCGAACCGCGCTCAAATTAATATTAAAACATCACAAGTTTTTCGCACAGCCACAGATGTTTCCTATTTCACTTTCAAATTGATTTAATTCATCATTAAAATACATCGAAAGCTCTTACATATTTTAGGGTAATTGCAATTAAAGTTAATATTCTATCGAAACTTGTATCCACACTAGATAAACCGTTAAATTAAACTTAATCAAGTATAATTAATGTGAAATCAACCCAAAACACGAATGTTTTTGGAAAATTCATGGATACCTTATAATTAAACTAACAAATTATAATTAAAACTACACTTATCTTACACTCAGCCTCCATTTTCCTGTTTAATTCTTACACTTAAATAAATTGTCATTTAAAAGCATTTTTCCCATATTGAAAGAGAGCCATTGAAAAGGAGCGAAACTTAAAGTTTGGGGGGGGGGATGTTTCAGTATTTGTGCCTTTTTAACAGGAGTATTGTTACAATTTTAACACTACCAGACTTAGAAATAGCACACGTCCACTGGTCCAAAACCAGTTTATTGGTTGCTTGGACCAGTTTTTAATTGAAAAAATTAATAATTAAGTTTTTTGATGAGAATGGAGGCGGGACCAGTTTAAAAATTCAAGCTTTCTTCCAATTTCTACTCTTAACTTTTCTATTTCAAACACAATAAACCGCATCACTCTAGAGTTTAGACCCAAATGAAGGGCTTGCCAAGTGGTACCAGGTTTTGGTAGTGGTATTAAGTTAGATTTAAAACTACACGGTAGTCGGCAGTCTCGGCACGATTGGAATTTTGAAGTCTCGCAGAGTCAATTTAGTCAAACCTATCCTTTATGGTCAAACTACCTTGAACCTTCTCGCAAGTGGGCTAGCGCCTATATATATAAATAGCCCACGTATATAAATATATATATATATATACGGTAAAGCTAACATAATTATTCAAAATTTAATTACATTAAGACTGAAGTGACAGATATTATAAAAAAACGTCTTGATTTGGACCAAGACCGAAAAAACAAACGATATGTGTGAGGTTTATCAATTGGCTGAAGCTTCAGATATTGAAATTTTTTTTAGTTATTTTTATCCATTTAATCCTTAAAAAATATTAAATTCAATCAACTGATTTTACTGTTAATCGATCTATTCCCTCTAAATTAATTGAAAAAATTACATATCTACGCTTTTTCAAGAACAATTACATTTTCCGAAAACATTTTATCATGAAATTAATTATTTTCAAGGGATTTCGTGTAAGCACCTTGACGGACATAGATTTAATTGTTGCTGGCTTGACAAATTTTCAAATGTGCACCCAAAAAAGTTTAAATCTGTAAGTTGCTAAGAAGACTGATGTTCAAAAAAAATATGATAATTTAAATTTATTTTGTTCAGACTAGTTAATAAACTAAATAACTAATGTCGTCTATTTAAGACAAAGCAACATCGTTTATCCTGTGTGGTTTCATTTAGTAGGTAGCTATCTGTAGCACTGGACAAATATGATAACGGTATATAACCAAAGGTAAGGGTAAAGATTACATAAAAAGAAATACGTTTCAGTACCAATGGCTTGTTATATTCATCTCCATTCTTTACCAGTTAAACGAAGAAGGTCACACTTAACTTAACCCCCCCCCTTTCTCCATATCCCCAATATATAAAATTTTACAATCACCAGTGGTTCCAGTGTTTTGGGTCATCTGAGCCGACGCAATACACCCAGCAAATATTACCATATAGGTCGAAACCTTTTCACATTAGTGAACGGTACATGACTCTCCGGACTTGCCCGCCAACCTTAATAACCTAAAACTATAAAACGTTCGTGTACAAGAATGATTATTGTTGTGGCTTGACACTCGCTAGCGCCTGAAGGACCGATCACTCAGTCTAATCGGTGTACATTTGTAAGAGAGTAGACCATTTTAGAAATTACATACAGAGAATTAAAACACAGGTGTGATGCCGCCATTAAGGTCTTCTCTCTCTCGCCCAGAAGCACCGCTATAGGCAGTGCAAGTTGACTAGCCTCCTGCCTGTAGTCAACTTTGTTACCGTCTGGCGGTGACCCTTGGTGCGAGGGATAATACCCAATGGTGGCCTCGCCACTGTGTGTTTTCCGAAATGGTATTTACGCGTGCTAAAATGATTATGCGTAATACGTTACCGGTGTACAAGTAACGCCAACAATGTAGAAAGGGGTGGTGACGTTATAAAACTCTAAAGTACGAAGAGGGAAATTGCAGTGCAACCTTTCCTTCATAGTCGCGACATTAGAAATGTAGCATTTCGATATACGAAATTAAATGTATGAATTCGTGCAGGGTGGTTTGGAATCGACTTTTAAAAATTTACATTTTCCTTTCGAATTATGTCAAAGTTCGCTTGGTCTTTTTAGACAGAGTGTTTCAAATATTCAATACTGAGCTCTTAACACGTACTCCCTTCAAAATAATTAATTTCATGATAAAATGTTTTCGGAAAATGTAATTGTTCTTGAAAAAGCGTAGATATGTAATTTTTTCAATTAATTTAGAGGGAATAGATCGATTAACAGTAAAATCAGTTGATTGAATTTAATATTTTTTAAGGATTAAATGGATAAAAATAACTAAAAAAAATTTCAATATCTGAAGCTTCAGCCAATTGATAAACCTCACACATATCGTTTGTTTTTTCGGTCTTGGTCCAAATCAAGACGTTTTTTTATAATTTAAGATAGAAACGAAAACTCAACGGCAATATGATTTGAATGATTACAGAAAATGCCTGAAATGTTTTCAAGAATGCAGTGGCGTTAGTTGGGGGAAAGCATCAATTTGTTTCCACCCCCACGTCTTACCATATTCATAAATAGTCAATTATTGCTAATGTTTTCTTTTTTTCCCGTTTGCAAATTAAAATAATATAAATTAGACCTGGATTATATTAGAAATATTTATTTTTACCCGCTTGTAACAATAATAAACGTTTGACGCCAAGTTTTGTCTACCCCCACCTAACCATAAGTAATTGCCATACTAAAAGAAATCACTTTGTAGTAGAAAGTTTTGGTATTCCAACCTAACCGTGGTTTTTTTCCAGTTAATTCAGAATATTTTATAACCCATTTTAAATTTTATTGATATAAACTTCGCCTTCGTAACAGACATGGGCGCTCTCCTCTCCTTGTGGAGCGAAATGAGCGTTTTGAGAGGAGAGGCTCAGACATTATAGTATTGTGAGTGGGAGTGGTAGGCCTTTAAGAAAACAATAGGCAAGAAAATGAGTGCAACGTTTTAATATCATGAAAAATTAGAGTAAACCTCTTGGCCAATTCGAAATACAAATTTTAAAAGAGCGCGAGTGTTTACGGGCGGCGTAAAAGGGGGTGAGTTTGAAAACCATACGCTTAGCAATGGCTCGTGAGTGTGAGAGGTGAGTGGGACGAAAAATGTTTGGGGAGAGGGGTTTCTCTCCTTTAAGCTACGCTTTTGGAGAGGAGAGAAAATCAAAAACTATCCACTTTTTGTGGGTGGAGGTTAGTGAGACAAGGGAGGGAAATAAAGAAATATTACTGTGCTTTGAAATAGTAACGGGGGTTTATTGTTAAGCCAAGGCGAAGGTTAGTGATTCATAGAGGTAGAGACACGGCTCTCTAGCTTTGAACATACTGTAAACACAAATTGTATTTGACAGGCTACAGTCACGTAGCCTCGTGAAATACGAATGCTTATTGGCTGAACCAAACTTTGATAATGTTCGAGGAGCGTTGCTAGGCTGGTAGTGTGGGAAACGCTGGTATGAATGCTTATGGGCTGAACCAAAACTTTGATAATGTTCGAGGAACGTTGCTAGGCTGGTAGTGTGGGAAACGCTGGTACACAAGATGCAATAGAATAAACGAAGTGTGAGAGTTAAGCTAAAGAAAATTTTGACACTGGCAGTTTCCGCTGCTCTCACACGCTGTTTTTTATTGGGTGGTACTTATTAAACTTAGTTAATGCCAAAATTAGAAAATAAATCAAGAAAGAAAGTTCGCTTATCGAAACCAAGGTAGAACCCGAGCGGCCACGTCTTCAGGCTTATCGCTCGAGAAACACTGCTTTCCGGAAGTTACTGGACAAAATAAGTAGTCGGTGCTTTACACTACAAGTTCTGATTCTGATTTAACAAATAATGAAGCTCAAAAGCATATGTTGCAATGATTGTTGCCATAATTATTGCAGTGACACGAAAGTTTTGCTGGGCGTAGGTTTTATTCGAATTTATCTTAACGGTAATTTATCTTAATTGAGAATGAGATGAGAGGAGGTTTAATAATGAGTAGTGAGAGGAGTGGAAAACTTTTAATTTTATCTTAATTGAGATGAGAGGAGGTTTTATAAAACTACGTCAGAAAATGAGCAGTGAGAGGAGTGAAACATTTTAAATTTTATCTTAATTGAGATGAGAGGAGGTTTATTAAAACTACGAGATAAAATGAGCAGTGAGAGGAGTGAAAAACCTTTAGTCTTGAATTAAATACTGGTGAGAGGCGTGAAAAATACAATGATGTTTTGTTTGGGAAAGGAGTGGAGCTTCCCAGTTTTATGGATATACATTTGGGAAAGGAGCGAGGTTTACTGGAGAGGCCTACTATGGGAAACTACTTGGAGTGAGCTACTCGTTCCCCGCTAAAAACTTTGAGGAGTGGGAGTGGGAGAGGTGGAGGGTTCGCCCATGTCTGCTTCGTAATAGCCTTCACGTAGGCGACACAAGTATAGCAAGGGTCATTATATGAAAGTCAGGCGACATATTTAATATCACTTTACTAATCCAAAAAAGAAAATTGCGAAAAATAAGAAAATAAGCAATATAAAATAAAGGCGAGCATTACTTCTTGGATAGGCATTGAAATTTGAACTCCCGACCTAATCATAAAATCCCTATTCCGGCTATAGTTTCCTCGGACATCATTGACGTAAAAATTTCAGCTAGGTGCCTAAAGTTTAAAGTCGAAAAACCCTCTTTTGGCGTGGGAAACCAATATTTAAAATGGCACAGAATTATAAATAAAAACTAAAACTATTACCAACAACTGGGAAAGTTTAGTGGATCCGATGTTTCGTATGGGTTATGCAATAACATGGCAGAACAAGCTAAAGAGACAGGAGTTTTCTGCATGTATAATTTGCCAAAAACTAAGTATATCCAAATTAAGTTGCGCGAGTGAAGCTTCCTTACGTGAAATAATAGAAAGTGCTATGAGAATATGGAGAAAATTTTAGTTCACAAATTGATCTATAAAAAAAGAAACTGCTTAGTTGTTATAAATGGGTATTAGTTATCATTGGAATTTTTCTCAAGAACTAAGTAGCAAACAGAAGATCCTAAGAGCTCTAAAGATATACGAAGATGAAAATGCGGTCAACGATTCAGCAGTTCAGAAAGGTAAGATCTTTTATCTAAAGTTTCAGAATGACTTCGTTTTTCTCTGGTTCATGTAGTACAAGCGGAGTTATTTTCTAAGGCAACCTGTTACATCAAAATCGAAAACAAAACGTGCAAATAAAATCGAAGGATTTAATTAAAAACTTTGTATTTTATGTCAAAAAGAAGAAAAGGAACTAGTACATGAAGTAACTACAGCCAACGTGGGCTCGCAGTTGGAGCTTATCGCGATAAACATCACAGATGATGGAATTAGATCCAGACTTAGTTGCCATACGTCTTCAGAGGACCCTCTTGCAGTAGTTGCATTTGATTTAAAATTTGACTTATCTTGCCTTACAAAAGCAAAACGTGAAATACTGAAGAATGATGAAACTGAGAATTTGACGTCATGAAAAGTCAAAATTCTAAGAAGGAAGAGAAGAGTCTTGAAGACGCACCGACGCCTGTATTTGTGCCAAAGAGTGCGCCAATCTCCCGAAATCGTTCGTGATAGAGTCGGACACTGATTCGGACGATAATTATATTACGTTTTGCTAATTTTCATCTATTGTTTGAGTTGCCGTTGAGTTTTTGTTTCTATCTTAAATTAATATATAGATAGAAAATAAAAACCACACTTTGGGGAGGGTAAAATTCCTCCACCTCTCGCCCCCATAATACGGCCCAGGAAACTTGTCAACAATTAATTTCTTGCTGAGCAAGGTCCATTTTATATGTTGCAAGTCAAAAATTGCTTTTTACAAACAATGCAAGCGGCAATACAATTGGAACCCCACTATCAGTATATGTTTTAATTTTGAAGTCAATCCAAAGATTATTAAGTCAAGGAAAACTCTTAATTGTTCGTTTTAAATTAAATATAACAGCATTTTTAGAGATGATATTTTCTTAAGAAAATATTTTATCCCTGAGTAAAACGTAGCTAAACGTAGCTAAGGAATTGATGATCAGGTGGTATGGCAGCTTTATAAAACACTTTTAGAAGCGTTACGCGACACTCTCCTAAGCGTTACGCGACGCTTTTAAAGGCATTATAGGACACTCTTAAAGGCGTTACGCGACACTCTTAAAGGCGTTACGCGACACTCTTAAAGGCGTTACGCAACACCCTTAAAGGCGTTACGCGACACCCTTAAAGGCGTTACGCGACACCCTTAAAGGCGTTACGCGACACCCTTAAAGGCGTTACGCGACACCCTTAAAGGCGTTACGCGACACCCTTAAAGGCGTTACGCGACACCCTTAAAGGCGTTACGCGACACCCTTAAAGGCGTTACGCGACACTCTTAAAGGCGTTACGCGACACCCTTAAAGGCGTTACGCGACACCCTTAAAGGCGTTACGCGACACCCTTAAAGGCGTTACGCGACACTCTTAAAGGCGTTACGCGACACCCTTAAAGGCGTTACGCGACACCCTTAAAGGCGTTACGCGACACCCTTAAAGGCGTTACGCGACACCCTTAAAGGCGTTACGTTAGACAATGTTTCACCTTCCAACTTTGTTATCAGAGAAATTTTAGCAATGAACACTTTCGTTAAGTGTAGTATTTTGAGGCTATTTAAATGTGATCCCATAAAAACTACCCTTAAAGGTGTTAAAGAACACAAAATATTTGTGTGTGTACAGTGAAAAGTATATCTAGCACCTTTATTGAGTGTAGCACGATGTGGTAAAGGTGTCAAACTGTATTAAAATCACGCTGTGTAGTACAGCCTTCCTACAATATTTCACGTCTTTTCTGCACTATTTCCCACTTTATTAGTTCAAATTCACGCCGTTTGAAGAATATTGGAAGAACATACACTTAAAGAACACCTTTTAAAAATATTGTTTTTAAAAGGTGTAAAAATAGCTCAATGAAGTGTAAGAAATGTGTCAGTGGGAAATATTATTTAGATGCAGCGTTAAAAATGGTCCATCTAACACTTTCAGAGGTGTTGTTTTATAACTTTAAATTAAGACGAAAGGTGCTAAATCTCACTTTTTGTTTTAAGAGTGTAATATTCCTTTTCTGCACTATTTCATATTTCAAGCCAAAATTGACGCCTTATGAAGAATATTAGAAGAACATATAGAGACTTTAAGAACACATTTTAAAAACATGGTTCTTAAAAGGTGTAAGATAAAGCTTTATAAGGTGTAATAAATGTGTCGGGGTAAAATATTTTTAAGATGCAAAGTGTTGAAAATGGGCCATTTAAAACTTTCAGAGGCGTTATTTAACCACATTATTGGTGCTGTTTTTGAACCCGTCAAAATTAAGACAAAAGGTGCTAAACCACACCTTTGATTTTAAGAGTGTGGCATAAAAGAGTTTAAGCTGAAACTACGGGTTAATTTCTATTTAGCAATCCTTACGGGTACGCGTAGCTACCTAAGTACTGCAGTGAACTGGTCTCTTTGTTTTAAACATGCTACACGTACGCGTAAGTAGGAGATCATTAGACAGATTAAGCTCGCCCCTCGGAACCGCGTACCGGTACGTGTAGACTTTCTACACGCACGCGTCTCTATATGGGTTAAGCATCGGTGGGTCTCAACGCGTGAAAATCATACTGTAAAATTAATATTTAGACGACATCTACTGTGATAAATAAAAAATAAAAACTGAATCAAACACACACAAATGAGGATAACCATAAAACAGTCAAAATTATTTCAATGAACACATATATCATGAATAACAAATTTATTTAATTTAACTTAATATTAAATTTCAATCGAAATGAGTGGCGCCAGGGGGCACTATAATAACCTTTATTTAAAAACCCAACGGAAAGTTTTAACCCTCTGAATCGGCTGCTACGCATTCTGCTGTCAGCGATAGCTTTCTTTGTTCGACAATTTTAAATTTTTTAGGCAAGATCTTTGTTCGACATTTTTAAATTTTTAGGCAGGGATAATAAAAATGTATCAATCAAGAATTAATTTAAATGAATCAATCATTAACCAACCCAACTTCGATGACCTAAGCGATGGTTTTGAGGAAGAAATCCGTGAACCACCGGCACCGACCAGATTATTAACGGAGTTAAATGGTTTAGAAAATAGCATTGACAAGGAAAATTCGCCTCTAAAACCAAATAATCAAGTCCTGAGACTATTAAATTCATCATAGTGACCTATAAAATACAATTTTATTTTCAGAGGAAAAAAGATAACCAGAAAAAACCACAATTTAGGTTTAACTGTGTCGCGGACATACGCTTGTTAAAAGAAGTAATTCAAGCAAATCCATTTTCTTTTGGGCCTTCTTTGGCTTCAAATGCTTGGGCCGCAGTGGCCGAAAAAATTAGGGTGTTTTACCCAAATATATGCCTCCGGCGTTGTCGAGAAAGGACAACTTTAATCCTTAGCGACTTTATTAAGTATGACAATAAGCACCTGCGTAAATCTGGGACAGAAGAAGAATTCAACGAGAGAAGCCAGCTTCTTCAAGAGTTAAAGGAGTTTAAAGAGGAAGGAGAAAATAGCACTCTGGCTGCTGGGGCAACAGTCGATAAATCTGTTGGAAGCCAAAAAAAAAAGAAGCCGAAGACTCCGCAAGAGGCATAGAATTGAGAAAAGAAGCTATGCGTTCTAGAACGCCATTAAATACCAATGGTAAAGTCTTAAATCTCACTTTATATACATTTATAAAATAAATTCCTTTAATATAGATGTGGACATAAGTCTGGTTTGCAGTATAAACACTATCGTCTTGTCTCACCTCAAAAATATTCTTAGTTTTCCAACATGAATGTTAACGTTAAATAACACCAAAGCTAAATTGTAGCTAGACGCACTAATAGTCAATGCGCACCATAAAGAGAATAATAAGTCTGTAGCTACTACCCGTTTACCATTAGCCCTTTTACTAATTAAATTGCCACCATGATCTTTTCTTCCATTATAAAATCTTAACCTGATTATTTAAGAGTGTATTTAACTTTCGGCTCACTCTGAACCGTTGATGTCTCTTCATTTCAGACACGAAAATCAAAGCCACAAGTTTACTTCACCTCAGGCCTCAATTATTCTAGGTCTTAGTTTTCTTCATGAAATCACTACACCAAGGATTATTCAGATACAGATGTAGTATAGCTTAAGCAATATGTAAACAGCCATTTCAAATAACAATATTAAAAAAATCTTTGGAATATCAAAATGAAACAGAGCTTTAAAGCTACAAAAGTACTTAATGCATCATAATTACGAAAAATACTTCCACATACTCACTTTATATTATGGAAAATGGAATATTAAGGTTCTGTATGATTTCTTAACACATCAACACAAGGCTAACTGCTAACGCAATGGACGGACACACACAGACACAAGGAGTATAAACCCATTAGTGGAAGCAGTATTTTTTTTCCGAAACAATCTCGCTTATGTTTAACCTCTCTAGACTTCGCTAAAAACGTATTACTACTACGTAAAATATTAATAGACAGGCAAGGATTGATACCATTAAAGAAGGAGCGCAATATTATCCATATTTTCATTTCATATACAGAGAAAAGAAATTATTATGTTTCTGAGAGGAGCTTCCCATTTTGGTTGTTGTTTTGAAAAATATATCGCAATGCACGGGCCTTGATAGATATAGGAGGCAATGAATGAAATATATCGCATGCACGGTACTTGTCAGATATAGGAGGCGATGATAATCTCTCTCTTTGCACGAGAGGTTTATCTTTAATATTTAAATAAATATAATTATTTTTAATTATTGTAGCTCCGCTTGTTCCTTGGTTTGGTTTTTAACAAGCCCAAACCAAAACGAATTTGGTTTTATTCTAGGAAGCGGCAAAAAAGCTACCGCCATCAATGAAATATCCGTTGTTAATAATTTTGACAAAATTTTTAATGGATATTAGATAAATGCCTGGCCTCTTTGAAATGGCAAATGTACCGAATCGACGTTATGAATATCAAACACTTACTTCGGGGTTGCCACGGAATTTTCATAACCAAATTCCCTGACCTTTTAGGCTGAAAGTGTGAATGTTTACAGCACGTTTTAAGTGCCTATAATTAAATAAACTCTCTACATTAAGTTTTCCCGTGCAATTGCTGCACTAAAACAAATAAGAAACATTTTAACTATAAATAACAGTCTAAGAGAGCATTTACTTTACAACAACAATTCTAGACATTTTTAAGGATTAATCAAGAGTTTTCTGTGTTGAGAGAGCATGAGGAGAAACTTTCATTACTCTTTCAATAAAGACTTATTCCCAGAAGTTTTACCCACTTAAATCAAATTCCCTCCCGTCGAAACTCAAAACACCTAGAGACTTCCAACCTATACAAATTAATTAAAATGTATGATACTACCTTGATGAGTTTAATCGACGAGACTCTAAAACACCTAGAGACTTCCAACCTATACTAATTAATTACAAGTTGGGAAACCAAAATAAACCTCTCCGAGCCGAGACGAATTTACTTTCCAAACACAGATCCGCCAGCCAATGAGACAAACCGGAAATACATAGTTCTAATCGGCGAGATATTGCCATGATCATTTGTAAAGTCTAAAGCGTTTAATAATTTCCTGCGTATCCTCAATAATTCTAATGAGGACCTAATATTTATCACTTAAATGTGTATTTAACTTTCGGCTCACTCTGAACCGTTAATACCTCCTATAAGAGGACATGAAACAAGGTCAATTCTTATCTCATAAATCCAGTCGTTTCAACACGTATGGAGAGATGAAGTATTAACATCCTTATTATTTAATGAAGCTAAAAGTTACGTTTACACTATATATAAATGTAGTAAAGATGAATTAAAAAGTAAACACCAAATTTTAAATGTTAATATCAAAAGATGTTCTTGGAATATTGAGATGAAACAGAGCTTTATACCTACACAACTACTAAATGAATCGTAATGCCGAAAAATATTTAAGTATTTCCATTTAATATTCTGCAAAAAGAAAATGTTATCGTTTTGTAAGAGATCTTTTCATCCTACTCGCTTTATATTAACTTTGATATGCGTGTAGTGTTTCGATTCAGATGCAATCTTCATTACTCGTTCTATATTAACTCTCACTTGTGTCAGTACGTAGAAATAAGTTTATCTTAAATAATTAATTAAATATAAATGATATTAATTATTTTAATCGCCAGTAAATAACTTTAAAAATAGTTAAATCGTTAAAAATAAAGTTGTTCCTATTATCTTTCGAAACTTTGCTAATATTGACGTTTAAAGTGAAGGGTGCCCCTCCTGCCCGCATTCTTCAAATTTTAGGGTATATATACGATTCTTTCCCATTATAATAATAGATAAAAACGCATTCGCGTGAACCGATGGTGGAAGCCCTGCCATTGGGAGGCTATACGTTTCTCGTAACCCTAGCCGATCGCCGCGTATATCTTGAAACCAATAATAGATAAAAACGCATTCGCGTGAACCGATGGTGGAAGCCCTGCCATTGGGAGGCTAGACGTTTCTCGTAACCCTAGCCGATCGCCGCGTATATCTTAAAACCAAACCATGACGAAGGAAAAGAAGCCAGAATGGACTGACTGGCGTCCATGTGGAATGGACAAAGACCTGAAGATGGTGGTGCATAGAAGCTGGTGTCAATGTGGAATTGACGAAGAACAGAAGATGGTGGTGCATAGAAGCTGGTGTCAAGGTGAAATTGACGAAGAACAGAAGATGGTTGTGCTTGGAAGCTTGCAAGTACAGACTAGTGTCCATGTGGGATGGACAAAGACTAGCAGATTGTGGTCCTTAGAAGCCAGTTAGTAAAGACTGGTGTTGGCAGATTGCTCCGATTTGTAAACTGCGAACGCGGTCACGTGGGGTCTGACAGACAGACAGACACACAGACAGACAGACACGGCCGGTGTAATACCTCTCCGTGACATACGTCACTCGGAGAGGTAAAAATGTATGATACTACCTTGATGAGTTTAATTGACGAAACTCTAAAACAATTAGAGACTTCCAACCTATACTAACCACAGTAGCACATGGGCTCCACAGTACAGTCTTTTAACAGTCCGTGTGTTCGCTAGGTGTCCTAAGAACTCGGGACTGATAATACATTTAAATACAAGCCGAAAAGCAATAATGTAAATAGTCCATTATTATAACTAATTTTATAAGTCGGTTGACAGTCTTCCGAATGCTCTAAATTTAGCTTGTTTTTCAGTTTTAGTCTGGTTATGAGACAGTCCGCTGGCTTCTCAATTTTAACTCTGGCAAGATCAAGTTTTAATCTTGATATGGGACAGTCCGCCGGCTTGACTATATTATGTCTCGCATTTTCAGGTTTATTCTAGTTATGAGACAGTCCGCTGGCTTCTCTGTATTAAGAGTCGCATTTTCATTTTTAGTCTGGTTATGAGACAGTCCGCTGGCTTCTCTGTATTAAGAATCGCATTTTCATTTTTAGTCTGGTTATGAGACAGTCCGCTGGCTTCTCCATTTTAACTCTGGAACGATCAAGTTTTAATCTTGTTATGTGACAGTCAGCTGACGTGACTATATTAAGCCTCGGATTTTCAGTTTTAGTCTTGTTTTGAGACAATCCGCCGGCTTCTCTAAATTAAGCCTCGCATTTTCAGTTTAAGTTTGGTTATGAGACAGTCCGCCGGCTTGACTATGTTAAGTCTCGCATTTTCAGTTTTAGTCTGGTTATGAGACAGTCCGCCGGCATTTTTATATTAAGCCTCGCATTTTCAGTTTTAGTCTGTTTATGAGACTCCGCTGGTTTTACTATATCAAGTCTCGCATTTTAGGTTTTAGTCCGCAGGCTTCTCTGTATTAAGTGTGGCGCGTTCAAGTTATACTCATGTTTTGAGACTGTGCGCCAGCTTTTCTATATTAAGTCTCGCTCATTCAAGTATTAGTCTTGTTATGAGACAGTCTGCTGGCTTCTCTAAGTCTCGCACGTTTAACTAAGCAAGAGTATAACTTGAACGCGCCACACTTAATACAAAGTAGCCGGCGGACTGTCACATAACCAGACTAAATCTGAAAGTTCGAGACTTGATATAGAAAAGCCGGCGGACTGTCTCATAACCAGACTGAAACTGAAAGTGCGGTACTTAATATAGTGAAGCCGGCGGACTGTCTCATAACCAGACTGAAACTGAAAGTGCGAGACTTAATATAGAGAAGCCGGCGGACTGTCTCATAACCAGCCTTAAACTGAAAGTGCGAGACTTAAAATAGAGACGCCGGCGGACTATCTCATAACCAGACTGAAACTGAAAATGCGAGACTTAATATAGAGAAGCAGGCGCACTGTCTCATGACGATCGTCATGAGACAGTCCGCCGGCTTCTCTACATTTCAGTATCTGATATCCATTATTAGTATTGTCATTAGATGTTTTAGGTGTCATTTGTTTTTATTTTATTCTTTACTTCAGTCCCTGAAAATGTTACGGATTATGGCTAATTTTATCTTTCCCTTATATTTAGATAAGCCTTCAAATCGTTCTAAATCATATCACTTTGCTCCTCTATTATTATCGGAGATTAAATAGCAATGAACACTTTCGTTAAGTGCAGTCATTTGAAGGTATTTACCATTTTACGAAAGTCGCCAAAAGTGCGGGAGTTCGGTCGAATGGGGCCTCCGAATTAATTTTTCGATCGAATGGTTTGGAACCGTCCATTTACCAGCCGATATCGTGTCCATTTTGCCAGCCAATATCGTGTCCATTTTGCCAGCCGATATCGTGTCCATTTCCCCAGCCTATATCGTGTCCATTTCCCCAGCCTATATCGTGTCCATTTCCCCAGCCTATATCGTGTCTATTCGCCAGCCGTTATCGTGTCCACTCGCCAGCCGATATCGTGTTCATTCCCCAGCCGATATCGTTTCCATTCGCCAGCCGATATCGTGTTCATTCGCCAGCCGATATTGTGTCCATTCGCTAGCCGATATCGTGTCCATTCGCCAGCCGATATCGTGTCCATTCGCCAGCCGTTATGTTTTCCATCCGCACACCGATTTTGCGTCTATTCACCTTGTGATTTCATAACCGTTTACCAGTTGATTTCGTGTCCAACCGCTTGCCGATTTTCTGACCGTTTGCTTGCAAATTTGGTGTACTCTAGACAACCAATTTTGGTGTACTCTAGACCACCAATTTTGAGTCCATTTGCCAGCTGATTTTCTGACCGTTTGATTGCAAATTTCTTGTCTATTCGCTTACCGATTTCGTATCCATAAAGTGCATTTTGCAATCAACCTTAGTAAACGTTGGGATAGCAAGACACTTATCTGGGCGGACATTTCGCATTATACGGTAGGGTCTAAAGTCACAAATCAGGCGGTCCAAAAAACCGTCCCGCTAGTTAAAATTCGTACTGTCCCCTCAGTTGATTTTTGTTGCAGGGGTAAGCAGAAGGTGATGCTCCATACTAAAATAAATTGAAATCTGGGGCTTACTAGTCAATTACACTATTAGTGACTACTTAAATAAATGGAGAAAGGACTCACTGATCAGCTTGACCACTAAAAGAAATATTTTTATGTACAGCCCTGGTTGCAGTAAAAAAAGTACGACGTGGCAAGGAGGGTGTGGTTCAATCGACTTCTATTTTCAGTTTTGCCCTTTTATGGCCATAATTTTAGATTTGCCCATATAAGGTGATAGTTTAGTCTTGGAGCCTTCCAATGAAAATGAGCGATGCAAGTTTGCGGAAAATCTCCAATCAACGATTAGGGAACAAACTACTTTCTCAAGAACTGACTACGGTATCGACTCCATGTTCTGTTACTGACTCATGTTCACTTGAGGCTGAACGAATTTTGGGAAATGAACCAACCATTTGGTGGAGTTGTATTTATCTTTGTTTTGGGAGACTTTTTCCAATTGCCACCGGTTCAAGGAAATCCCGCGTTTGTCAAAATCACTTCCGAAGAAGCCAGAATTAGATTCAATTGCATCGGAGCAAGTGATCTTTGGAACTTTTTTAAATACGATGAACTAACGCAAAATGTTAGACAAGCCAACGACCGAAGTTACGGCGACATTCTAAGCAGAGGTAGAATTGGAAATATTTCCGAAGCTGATGTTGCAACCTTAGAATCTAGATTGGTTGAGGGTGGAAAAAACATCGAGGTTTCTATGGAGCTTTTCAATAAGCTGTCCAATGAAGGGTTTCACCCAATTTGTTTGATGCCTAAGTTAGCCATGTGCGTAAAATTCAACTGTGAAATGCTGCGAAAAAACGGCGCGAAAGTTGATTTCATTCCTTGCCAGGATAGACTCGCTGACTACGGCAAAAAAATGAATATATATAATGAATAATAATATATATATATATTGGTAAACGCAATTGGGGAAATAATTCTCAAACTTTATAAAAACAAATTCTCCAACAATAGTAGGATATTAGTTAGTGGGACAAATTAGTTAGTTCATATGGCCATTAAATAGTTTTAAAAATGGATTTTTGTAAGTGGTATTAGATTGGGTCGGGTACACAGTATTGATAAGTTATACAAAGAAAAGGTTATATTAATAGATAATATTTAAACATAAAAGCTTTGCTAATCTTTGATATTGTAACAGGGTAATATTAGATTAGATTAATTTAATTTAATGTTTTTGAATAGTTTTAAATTGTTAATGAAAAAAAGTTATGGGCGTCTTAATTTTAAAAAAATAGCGCGCTTAAAAGAGAAAAAATGAAAGATGCGAAACTGATATTTAGAAAACTCTGAATATATTAATTTTAAACAGTATTTATTTAAAATTTGGATACGAGTGTCTAAATCTCAGTTCAAAAAATCTGTTCAATGTTAATTAATAGGATGAGTTTGTCTCAATAGTTTCACCAGCTTATTAAAGAATTATATTTAATCACATAGCATTACCAACAGGGGTTACGTTTTTAGCGTGTTTTTTACATAAAACACCATTGGGCAAGACTAATACAGAGTACTAAAAACCCTTCACTAGAAAATTCTAAAATGAATGCAAGAATCATCGCCTTTTTTCGTAACAATAGCATGGCCCTACAATCCTCCCTCCTCTCCCTTTCACGGTTATTATAGTAGGGAACATCAAAATTACTCCAGAACCATCGTTAACCTTAAATTTCCTCTAGGATTAACAATCTTACCCAGTCATAAATTACTTTAAAGGGAATATGAAACTATTAGTATATCTTTGACAGATATGATGCTCCTTTCTGGTACGAATATTGAAATTTTGGACTTTACGCGGGGTAAATTTGATATGGATTCTTCAAGCACGTTAGATTCCCTTTAATGTGTCTGGACCCTTTCCAAGAGCAGAACAGTGACGTCAGTCAAGTTACTGACGAATCTCTCCCTTTTTCTGATCATTGTATCACTGACCTCGTACCAGCCGTTGTCTTTTCTCACAAAGTTCACATAATGTCCCTCGGCCAACGATTCACCTTTATGAATAATCACCCCTTTAGTTTTAAAAAGCATCTTACTCATAGTGACATTTTGATTTTCAAAACTTGATATTTTGGTCGAAATCTTAATTGGTCGACCATCTTTGTAATCGCCACGGAGAAGACACAAAAATACGTACTTCCCGCTGGATATCAATACATCACGCTATTTTATTTTTGGGTTGTTACAAAATACGCATGGCATCTCTGTTAAACTCATCCGTTTTTTTAGAGATTTCCAATCAATTTTATCTCGGTTTTCTAGTGGAAGATTGAAAATGTTGCTTTCAACAATATTCTCCGAATTTTGTTCAACTTGATATTTGGGGCATTTGGTAACGTTTCGCGACTTTGACCAAAAAAGATCTTTTAGAGCCTTAGAGTAATCGGCTTCCATTTCTTGACTTAGTGTCGTCAAGAGCACCATCAAAAATTCACTGGCGTCTTGTTGATCGTTTTGCGTAAAATGATTTCCGACAACCATTCTCAGTTCCAAACCTTTACGACTGAAACTTCCTTGAGAACTCTCGATGTCTACCCTCTCAGTTTATCGTGTTATGGAGGCAACGTAAAACTGGTTTTTCAATGAATGATCCATTGTAAGATTTGACCAATTCTCTTAATTCCGGCACTAATAAGAGTAGTTGCTAAACGCTATTAGAATAGCATGTTACTTGGTCATCTTTAGCTAAACCCTTCAACGGCAAATTATCCGAACTCTGTTGGGCTTCCCTTTTTTTCTTCGGTGTTTCTGCACATCTCTCTTCCTCGCCTTCTAAAAGGCTTTTAGATAGTGTAGGCTCCGTTATTTCCAAAAGAGGCAGATCTGGCCTATATTTTTTGCGAAGCCTGTTATACTCCATAATGGCTCGTCCATCCGCCTTAATTTTATGCGGATCGAACTGTAATAGATGGAGTCCGGCTAAGGACGTCACTTTCGATAAAGCCACGTACGCCATGCCCGTTCCGAATAAATTCGGACCCAAATCCATAATGGCGCATTTTAAACTCATGCCTTGGCTTTTGTGGATCGTAATAGCGTACGCCAGGATGACGGGAAACTGGGAGCGTTGAACGTAAATGTGTGCCATGAGCAAAAATTTGACGCAAATTTTCTCAACTAAAAAGTCAGTGTTAGCGTCGTCGCTATTCGGTTCGCGATCTACTCTGAGAAAAATACCAGTAACGTTTCCTTGTTCGTCCCTCTTGAATCCAGTTACGAAACCCATCGTACTATTTACAACGCCTTTTTCAAAACGGATATTCCTTCTGACCATTATTCGGCAGCCAACGCAAAGAACTAACTCGCTCTCCAAACGACCCGTTTTGGATGGTTTGTTTTCTAGCCTTTGCAGTCTCCTGAGAATGTTTTAATTCATTTTTCTGCCATAGTCAGCGAGTCTATCATGACAAGGAATGACTTTCTCGCCGTTTTTTCGCAGCATATCATAGTTGAATTTTACGCACATGGCTAACTTAGGCATCAAACAAATTGGGTGAAACCCTTCATTGGACAGCTTATTGAAAAGCTCCATAGAAACCTCGATGTTTTTTCCACCCTCAACCAATCTAGATTCTAAGGTTGCAACATCAGCTTCGGAAATATTTCCAATTCTACCTCTGCTTAGAATGTCGCCGTAACTTCGGTCGTTGGCTTGTCTAACATTTTGCGTTAGTTCATCGTATTTAAAAAACTTCCAAAGATCACTTGCTCCGATGCAATTGAATCTAATTCTGGCTTCTTCGGAAGTGATTTTGACAAACGCGGGATTTCCTTGAACCGGTGGCAATTGGAAAAAGTCTCCCAAAACAAAGATAAATACAACTCCACCAAATGGTTGGTTCATTTCCCAAAATTCGTTCAGCCTCAAGTGAACATGAGTCAGTAACACCGACGAGACCATGGAAATTTCATCAATAATTAACAGTTTTAAATTACCCAAAGATTCTTTCATAATGCTTATATTCTCAGAACTCAGGGAATGGTATTCGGCGATACGCCCATGATCTACCGGCAACATTAGTAATCTGTGTAACGTTACGCCATTAACATTCAACGCTGCCAAACCCGTTGGCGCGGCAATGGCCACGCTAGCAGGATTTTGAAAGCGTCGCCTTACAGCGCTGGCGAGAGTGGCGATAAGAAACGATTTGCCAGTTCCACCAGGTCCCGACACAAAAAGGCACTTGTTTCTAGATTTTTCTCCCTCTTGGGCGAAGTAATTCATGATCTGATCTCAAATTCTCTTTTGATCCGAGTTTAGTGACGCCACATTGTCAACATCAGTCTCGAAATTCATTTCCATGGCAGCTTTTACATCAGCCATCGCGTGTTCGGTTTCGATAACAATTTCTTTCCCTTGCAGCGCATTTTCATCGTCGTCACTTTCAATCTCAGAGACTATGGTTTCTGGCTCTTGCGCCTTTTTAGAAGCCTTCCGTTTCTTTTCAACTTCTTTGGAAACCGAGTTTCTCGTGATATCTCTCATATCTTTGAACACCGAAAGCGAGTTTTTGAAAGCATCCGCGTAAGTTTCAAACTCGCCTAAAAGTTCAGTTTCGTCACGCCAAGGTTTGAAGAGGATCAGTAGAGCGTGACAATACTTTTCTTTCTCCTCTATCGGGTCGTGAATGTAGTGCTCCACTATGTAGGGCTTAATTCTCTTTCTCATGAAACCCAGATTGTTTTTCAACTCGATTACATTCGCATTTTTCTCGACACCCTCAGAGTGCTTCGCGTAATCGTAAAACTGACCAAATTCCCGCAAACTAAGATTTTCCAAGCTGTCGGGACGATTCGGATACTTGTAGTCGACGAACCCTTTTTGGCAAGTGTCCTTGCTTTCGGGGTCAGTTTCCCTCAAACGAGCGAGTTCCTTGTAACCTTTCAAAATTCTCGATCGGTTTTCTTTCAAGTTAGTGTTTATAAATTTAGTGCTGTCGGACTTGTTGTAAAGATCTTGGCCCAGCATCATATCAAGAGCTTCATAAATTCCTATTTGCTTGCACGTCAAAGATTTCAATCTATAGGCAAATAATTTTTTGGACAAACTTTCATTCCCTAACTCGGCAAAAGTTTGGTCCATGTCAGCTCGGTCTCCCTTTGTCACGTACGCAGTGACATAGTTTGCCACTATTTCCAATTTGTCAGCGACAAATTGCAAATTCATATTGGCTTTGGAAGCCAAAAGAAGCGTGGGATTATAATCATTTATTAACTCTTCGTGCTGTTTGCTCGGCAAGTCGTACAGTCGTTGCTGCACCTTTTTCATCTTACGATGACGAGTAACTGATCTGACGGAATTCATAGTGGCAACGTTTGTTACGTTTCGAGGGAAACCGTAACGACACACTTTTGATCCCTTTTTAGAATTTTTCACCTTCTTATAACAACTGGAGGTGCATTTGTGAGTTTGAAATTTTTTTACCAGCCGGTGCAGCTCCGGACTTACCGATGCGCTTGGCATCGAACACGTGACGTGTTTTTGCACGTAATCCAAAATAGTCTCGGCCGAAGAAGTTCCAATCTTTGGAGCGTCCTTGGCCCACAAAAGCATGTGGTAGTGAGGTAAACCTCGAGATTGGTATTCAACCCGCCAAAAATGATATTCTATCATGCCAAGAACTGAATTTTGCTTACACAAGACAAAGTTGTTTAACAGCGACCGCACTTTGTTGTGAAAGTGCAAATTGACGCTAAGTGGATCGAAATTCAACAATTCAGCCACCGTCATCGACTCTACTCCTGGAACGTCTGAATTCACTTTTCTCAAGTGATCGTGCAGTTCCACGTCATCATATTCGGCCGGATTAAAAGTCAAGAGCCAGGTGGGAGGGCCAAATTCCCGAATCATCGCTAGAACGGATCTAAGGACTTTATACCAGTAGTCCTTAGTACCTCGAATATGGCCCAAGAAAGTAGCTAAATTACTCTCAAGTTCTTTATCGCCAGATTCAACCCGACTGAGCAAAGTTCCAACTCCAATTGGCATGGGTTTTTTAACACGAAGAACGTAGTTCAAACTGCTAGAAATCGCTTTCATTTCGCATTCTTGATAAGAATGAAACAAATAGGCGTAATCTCGTCTAAAAATTGGACTTTTGTTCAAAAGACGGGATAAACGATACTCGGTTTCCGTTATTTTTCCAAATGGTCTATCATCGTGCTTGCCAAAGCGACCCCGAGGGAACAAATGAACGAAGCTCATGTATTCCAGTTTTTGTGCTAACCGGCTCGGCTTCGACGCGCTTCATTTGGTAAGTACCCAATAAATCCTTCGGTGGTTGGACGTTCACCGGATGAATAGAGTAGTGATCGTACAGATCATTGGCTTCGTATTCGGAAAGTTTTCGCAACAAAGCATCGGGCTGCGTTAAAATTGCGTAGGCGTCGTCTGCTGCAAGGTTCAAGTGATTTTCACCCTGCACGCCCATATTTGAAGCGTTTTGGCCAGCTTGCATGTCGTGACCGCTATTCACCGCTTCCATTGGAAGCGCAGCGGGAGCACGTGGCACCGCATCACAGCCATCGTTGATCAGCGCTAGTGGATCTGTAACGCTCAGTAATTCATCGGGAGTCAATGAATTTTCTCCGCCATCAACATTTTGCGTCCCACAAATATAATCCAGATTCATTGCCGAAATATCAATGCTTTGTAAAAAGGATTAATTTTTTTTAGCACACTGAATGCTTTCAACACTTTTTCGAGGCAAACAACCTGCTGCCAAACTTTTTGTCCGCAGTGGGAACGCCATTCACCAAGATATGCAGTTCGTGATTTGTGGGCAACGTCTTAGGAATCATCTTCAAATTTTTCTCCACGGGTATTGGAAGATAAATTACTCTTCCCTTTAAAGCTTTAACCGTACCAAACTGCATGTTGGAATTGGTTTTGGTGCCTAACCGCACCACAGTGTGGAACGGCTTCACAAGCTGAATTAAAACTTTCTCAAACATGTTTAAAGAGGTGACATCTGGCGGAGGATTGTCAACCGCCAAGTTGTTCAGAAAACATCTAATGGGAACTTTACCCTTTCCCAAATCCGTGGCGCAGTAACGACATAGAAGCATGTCTGCTTCTCTCGTGTCGGAATTATTCATTATCCAACCAGCTCTTAAAATCAAATAGGCCTCGTTATCAAAAACGGCACTGTTTACCAGTTTTTCTACTGCTCTTAAATCAGATTTTTTCAGTAATCTTAAACAGCAGTCGCAGGTTGTATCGTGAAATTCGTTGGTATGTAGCATTGCCCGAGCGAATTGATTCTCGTAAAGACTCAAGATTTCACTTTCATCGAGACTCGGCGAGGAGCGTTAACGCTTCCTGTAGGAGCATCGTTTTGTTCCTTATTCAAATTTTTTCCACGTGTGACAAGGATTTTTCTCAATTCCGCCATGACTTTTGTCAGAGACTCGTAATCACCACGTTCAATTTCAGTTGAAATTTTAGTTAAAGCGTTGAGCAACGCTTTGACGCGATAAATATTATTCAGAATAGTTCTAATTCCCGAATAATGAGGAGCGAGTTCAGCGAAAGAACGCAAATGACTTTGGCACTCTTCGGTATCAGCGCAGTAAGCAGTGTGTCCTAGAAACGGAACTATTTTCACGACTATTTCGTCCCCATCTGGTGGTATAGACACGTTTGATTTTGCGCAAAATTGTTTTCTTAATTCGCAAAGGTCCAAATCAAAAATTTTAGTCAAAGATTTTTCATTGGCAGTCGCAACTGTGTTTACGAAAGCTAGTACTTTTGAAATGGCTTGATTTCTAACTTTACAAATATGACTGCATTCCCAATAAACTGTTTTGGGTTGGTTTCAATGAACCCATCTTCGTTGATCACTAAATTTGCTTTGGGGTTTCTCCTCATTCTCAACAACGTTGAAAAGATTCGTAACAACCCCCGACTCATTAATTTGTAAGACTCGTTCAATGACATGAGTTTTGTCATTGTTTCTTATTTCAACGAAATTTCCCATTTCATCAACAAACAGTTCTTTAGTCGAATTGGAAGCACGGTCTCTCAGAACCTTTCGTACACTACCATCAGAATTCAATTGAAAAATTTTGGTATAGCGTGACTCTTCGTCATTTTTCAGTATTCTGCCATTATTCCCAATTGCATAATAGGTAATTTCATGAAAATAGGCTTCTTTTAGGCTACTGTGAAGCCTTTTCCCACCCACAACTTCCGTCAAATTGTCACAAGTGACTGACCCAATTTCTTTGATTTTTTTGACAAAATCTTTAAATTCGCTAACCATCCCTGATAGTTGGGCGTGGTATGCCGAATACATTTGCCTTTTCAAATGCAATATTTTACCAGCTAACAATTGGCATTTTAGCTTGTAAGAGACAAATTTGGTGCATCGTTTACTAGTCTCACCGTCAAAAGACTTCAATACTGCCAGCTTTTCAGTTAAACGTGTGACTAGAAACCGTATGTAACTTTCGGCTATAAATTTTTGTTTTTCGTCTTGAAAATCCCCGCATTAAGGAGTCTTTTCGCAAAGACAAATTTATCCCGTTTATTTGGTTTACTATTTGTTGAGCGCAAATTAGCGTCTCCACCTGGCGGCATAGTTTCTTTGGTTTTTTCCCTGTCTCAAGTAGAGATTTACGCTCCACATAGTTTTTGCATTATTTCTCTTAAACAACGCCTTGTTTTTAAGATAGTACTGTTTACACTTAAGTTTGTTAGTTTTATCATGTTTCAATGATTTACTCTGAACTTGCGATTTTAACTTGGCTTCCGCTCTTTTCTTTTGCATTACTAAGCGCATATATATTTTCTTTTGTTCTTCTCGAGAAACCATTTCGAATATTCGTAAAGAAATATAACACAGTTCTGTATTTTTGAAACAGATCTTAATTCCACACAGCAATTTTCAACTTGTGTTTGCAAAGAACCCAAATTAGGTATTGCACAAAGAACACCTTTGAACCACAAAGCTATCCAATAAAGCGTTGCACAAAGAACGCTTTGGAAAAACAAAGCTATCCAATAAAGCGTTGCACAAAGAACACTTTGGAACCACAAAGCTATCCAATAAAGCGTTGCACAAAGAACGCTTTGGAACCACAAAGCTATCCAATAAAGCGTTGCACAAAGAACACTTTGGAACCACAAAGAAGTACAATTATATACACTCTTAAATAAAAAATAAACATACAGTGAAATGTAAAAAAAAGTATTAGGCTTAACGTGAGGGAAAAAAGAATAAAAATTAA
>JAEQBA010000682.1:63153-95649 GCA_019434445.1 Phalangium opilio
TTTATATGAACTAGTTTGAAAATTGATGGGCGCACTTTTGTGGTTAATTGTGATTTTTTTTATTTCCTTGTTAACAGACCAAGGCTTATAAAAAATCTGGACAGTTGGAAATTACCGGCAACGTGTACGTTACCAACAATGGTGTTCGAGGTGGTCGCGGCGGTCGAGGCGGTCGTGGTGGTCGAGGCGGTCGTAATAAACGTGGGGGGAGGCGTCCGCGAGTGTGCTACTCATGCAAAAAGGAAGGGCATTTCATAAAAGATTGCCCTCCCCAAAAGGTACGGGATCCTTTTTTAGAAGCTGTTAGTGTGACCAATGACCATGGATAAAGAATGCGCGTGAAAAATTTGTTTTCACGCTATAGGATAGGCAACTCCATATCTCGAACGACAGCTTATTCTGTATGTACTCTGTTACAACACCGGTTGTCAGGACTCGTAAAGCTAGGTCTCTATGTAACCTAGCTTTGTGCGTGCTGACAAGAGACGAGGAAAATAGGGATCTTCAGGATTTGAAAATTCGCGAATTTTTTAACTCCAGTGTACGGACCTTTAGGCCTAAGGCAATTTCACACGTATTTCAAACTAAGGCCTAGAGGTCCGTGCACTCAGCTAAGTATTTCCAGCATATTTTAATCCTGACGATACTGAAGTTTTTCGTCTCTTGACAGCATGTACAAAGCTACGGTACATAGAGACCTAGTTTTGAGCGTGCTGATAACCGATGCTGTAACAGAGTACATACGGTATACCGTTTTACAGGCGTGGAGGATTCATACCATTTGCACAGGAGACCTGGCAACTTAGAGTGTAAAATAGCAGACGATTTTACACTCTAAGTCGCTTGGTCTCCTTGTCAACCTAGTTTTGAGCGTGCTGATAACCGATGCTGTAACAGAGCACATACGGTATACATAGTTTACAGGCGTGGAGGATTCATACCATTTGCACAAGGAGACCTGGCAACTTAGAGTGTAAAATAGCAGACGATTTTACACTCTAAGTCGCTTGGTCTCCTTGTGTTATTGGTAGGAATCCTCCACGCCTGTAAACTATGTATAAGCTGTCGTCCGAGGCATGGAGTTAATTATTTGCTCTATATGTTTTGTTTAAGTATTATAACAAGTTAGAGTTAGTTAGTAGCAATGAGATAGATAGAGTTACAATTCAAATCGGCTTACCGCGAAACACATTGCTTTTATCAAGCAAGTTTATTAAAACATGACAGTGCCATCTGTGAGCCTCTAGCGGAACTAATTACAACTTTTACTTGTTTATTTGCAATCAGAAACATCGTTATGATTTTTATTTCATCTATTTATTAGATTAAAAAGGACTAGAGTTTTTATTATTTAACTCGCGTATTTAATTAACACGTTTAAAACTATCTTGACAACTTGTTACACAGATTATAGCAGCATACGGTAATAAAAAGTTCTTAGGGTGGCGCCACCCGTATTTGATAAAGATTCATGCTCGACAAAAGGCGTATTGCGAAACGTCGATCTCGAGATCTCACGTTGTGACTCTAGGTTTAATATATATATTCTATCTCATTGGTTAGTAGTTACTTGTAAACACCCGGCCTTTTTCTATCCAAAATTTAGTCCCTAAACTATATTTAGTTTTCACAAATGGAGGATTCACACCATTTACGCCAGGAGGCCTGGCTACTTGGAAGACAAAAACCCTTTTCGCCTTTTTTCCTCCAGCTCGTGGCCTTCTGGTGTAAATGGTATGAATCCTCCACGTGTGTAATAATTGTTAAACCAAATGAATGGATTAGCAAACAAGCAGATAGTCAAAATTCATTAAAGATAGTTAATAGCCTATTTATATTATTGGAAAAGAAAAAAAGGAGGAGAAAATGCCTGAGGGCATGGAAGTGGGTGAGGGGGCGGAACCAAAGCCCCCCCCAAGATGTCATCATCGACGATAAGAAGGATGCCCCAGTGGCAGATTAATTTTTTTTTGTAAGTAAGATAAAAATTAAAGTTATTACAAAAATGTGATGACTTATATTAAACCGGGGCACAGGAAAAATCTTAACAGTTTTTAATGTGTTAGACATGAATATCATATAACATGGTAAAATTTAGGAACAAATATAATAATAAATAATTAAGCATAAGGAACTAACATTGGCGCCCCATAAATATGAGCATAGTATACATAGTTTACACTCAAGGAGGATTCATACCATTTGCATAAGGAGACCAGCCAACTTAAGAGTGTAAAATAACAGAGATTTTACACTCTAGGTGGCTTGGTCTCCTTGTGTTAATGGTAGAAATCCTCCATGCTTGTAAGCTATGTATTGCTCCAGAATAGACAAAAGTTTGGCTAGGGCTATGAGTTAATTGTCATAGTTTCCAAGTTAATTTGGTGGGTTTTGTTATCATGCTAATGAAAAGACCTGTTGCTTGAAACGCGCGAAAATTCAAATTTAAAGTAGCCTTATAATGTATTTGTTACTTGCTTTTCTGCCCCTATTGTATAGTTAAATTAATTTCCTGTGTTCCAATAACATTCTTATAATTTTGTCATCTTGTTTCATATAGCATCATCACAATTTTTTTTTCGTTTTTTTTAAGTAAATTTTCTTTTTCTTTTTATGTAATTAACATTAATAATTTTTTGGTAAAAATCATTATTTTCTTTTTTTAAAATCATAACTTCATTACCTAAAAATAATAAATATTTCATTTTTTAAAAATCATAATTTCATTTTTTAAAAATCATAATTTCATTTTGTAAAAATCAATTATTTCATTCCCTAAAAATAATAAATAAAACATTTTGCGAAAATCTTTAAAATCCATATATCACTTTTTATTTATCATTTGAATCTTGTCTATCTGCATGCCAATTTTTTAATTCATACAAAGGGGGCAGATTTTCAAGATTTAATGTGTTTTTAAGTACCGTTAAAATTCTATTTAAAATAAAATTAATTTATTTGGTTTGATCCCGGGTGGTGGCACTGAGTTCATCAAACTTGCAACAAACCCTTGTGAGTAGAACTCTACGGTTGATTGCTGACTTAATGTTTATTACTTCTATGCGACTTAGTTGTGGTACATATTTGACATAAACCAAAATTAATACCATTTAATTAAGCAAAATAGTGTTATAAACGTCTTCAAAAAACGCAACCTCAAACAAGCGTATATCGAAAATTTGGAAAGCATGTTAGAAGTCCAATAAACCACAATGGTTTTTCCCATAAACGTTAATACAGCCCCAAAGTCAGGTAACGTACATTTGCATCTAAAAAACATTTTTTCCCAATAATTTCAGAATAAATTAATAAATTATTTACACTGACATAAATGTATCATTTACACTGACATAAATGAATCATTTATACTGAAAATAATGAACAAACATGTATACTGACATTAATGAATCATGTCATGAATGAATGGAGTCTTTCAGTTACTGTTGTCTAATATTAATAATATCTATTAAAAATTGTCAATTTATTTATAAATTTGCGTTAACAATTATATCCACATAATTAATTTCCACACATCTCAAAGCAAAATTCTAGGAGAGCGGTCGCTCTCTTAGATAAGACTTGATACTGCCTCTAATGCTAAAGGAGGGTTCTCTGATTGGCCGTAACTTTTTTCGTATTGTGGTTGCTGCTTTGAAATTTTGCCAGTGAACTAAAATGTGGGCCCTAATTATGTGGTTAAAATTTCAAAGAGATCCAACTAATAGTTAGTTCTATAAAGAAAAAAGTTGTTAAGGGTGGTTTTAGAATCCATAAAATTAATCAGACATTTGGTGAAAGATACAATATTCTTCCATAGACTTAACATGGGATTTTTTTGAAAAATGACCTTAATTGGGATCGTGTATAAAGAAAACTAATCATTCGTTACGTTTGGGAATCATCTTAAATGAAACATAACAGTCCATAGATGTGCCTTTTCTTAGTTTCATTAAGATCAATTAAGTTTAAGTATCGATTTTTATCATTATTAACACATACTTTGACTTACGTTGTTTTGGGTATTGGAATTACGGCGTTTTACCACTGTTAGAGACACGCATTTTAGCCCTAGTTATTTATATTGGACTTACGGCGTTTTTGTCGTGATTCACGCCGTTAGAGGGATATTAAGCAAGAAAAACATTGCGTTTGAGCTCTAGTAGGTGCTTTGCCCGGGTTCTTGTGGGTACTTGTGGGTGCTTGTAGGTACTTGTGGGTGCTTGTAGGTACTTGTGGGTGCTTGTGGGTACTTGTGGGTACTTGTAGGTGCTTGTGGGTGCTTGTAGGCACTTAAGGGTGCTTGTGGGTACTTGTAGGTACTTGTGGGTACTTGTAGGTACTTGTGGGTGCTTGTGGGTACTTGTGGGTTCTTGTGGGTGCTTGAAGGTACTTGTGGGTACTTGCCCCGGGTACTTGTGGGTGTTTGTAGGTACTTGTGGGTACTTGTAGGTACTTGTGGGTACTTGTAGGTACTTGTGGGTGTTTGTAGGTACTTGTAGGTACTTGTGGGTACTTGTAGGTACTTGTGGGTACTTGTAGGTACTTGTGGGTGCTTGTGGGTACTTGTGGGTACTTGTAGGTACTTGTGGGTACTTGTGGGTACTTGTAGGTACTTGTAGGTACTTGTGGGTACTTGTGGGTACTTGTGGGTACTTGTGGGTACTTGTAGGTACTTGTGGGTACTTGTGGGTACTTGTAGGTACTTGTGGGTACTTGTAGGTACTTGTGGGTACTTGTAGGTACTTGTGGGTACTTGTGGGTACTTGTAGGTACTTGTGGGTACTTGTGGGTACTTGTGCGTGCTTGTGGGTACTTGTAGGTACTTGTGGGTACTTGTAGGTACTTGTGGGTACTTGTAGGTACTTGTAGGTACTTGTGGGTACTTGTAGGTACTTGTGGGTACTTGTAGGTACTTGTGGGTACTTGTAGGTACTTGTAGGTACTTGTGGGTACTTGTAGGTACTTGTGGGTACTTGTAGGTACTTGTGGGTACTTGTGGGTACTTGTGCTTGCTTGTGGGTACTTGTAGGTACTTGTAGGTACTTGTGGGTACTTGTGGGTACTTGTAGGTACTTGTAGGTACTTGTAGGTACTTGTAGGTACTTTTGGGTACTTTTGGTACTTGTAGGTACTTTTGGGTACTTGTAGGTACTTTTGGGTACTTGTAGGTACTTGTGGGTACTTGTGCGTGCTTGTGGGTACTTGTAGGTACTTGTGCGTGCTTGTGGGTGCTTGTAGGTACTTGTGGGTGCTTGCAGGTACTTGTGGGTGCTTGCAGGTACTTGTGGGTGCTTGTAGGTACTTGTGGGTACTTGTAGGTACTTGTGGGTACTTGTCCTGGGTACTTGTGGGTGCTTGTGGGTACTTGTCGGTGCTTGTGGGTACTTGTCGGTGCTTGTAGGTACTTGTGGGTGCTTGAAGGTACTTGTGGGTTCTTGTGGGTGCTTGAAGGTACTTGTGGGTTTTTGCCCCGGGTACTTGTGGGTGTTTGTAGGTTCTTGTGGGTGCTTGAAAGTACTTGTGGGTACTTGCCCCGGGTACTTGTGGGTACTTGCCCCGGGCACTTGTGGGTGCTTGAAGGTACTTGTGGGTTCTTGTAGGTACTTGTGGGTACTTGTCCCGGGTACTTGTGGGTGCTTGTGGGTACTTGTCCCGGGTACTTGTGGGTGCTTGTGGGTACTTGTCGGTACTTGTGGGTGCTTGAAGGTACTTGTGGGTACTTGTGGGTTCTTGAAGGTACTTGTAGGTACTTGAGGGTGCTTGAAGGTACTTGTGGGTTCTTGTGGGTACTTGTGGGTTCTTGAAGGTACTTGTAGGTACTTGAGGGTGCTTGAAGGTACTTGTAGGTACTTGTGGGTGCTTGTGGTTACTTGTGGGTGCTTGAAGGTACTTGTGGGTACTTGCCCCGGGTACTTGTGGGTGCTTGAAGGTACTTGTGGGTACTTGCCCCGGGTACTTGTGGGTGCTTGTAGGTACTTGTGGGTGTTTGTAGGTACTTGTGGGTGTTTGTAGGTACTTGTGGGTGTTTGTAGGTACTTGTGGGTGTTTGTAGGTACTTGTGGGTGCTTGTAGGTACTTGTGGGTGCTTGTAGGTACTTGTGGGTGCTTGTAGGTGCTTCTGGGTACTTGTAGGTGCTTGTAGGTACTTGTGGGTGCTTGTAGGTACTTGTAGGTACTTGTGGGTACTTGTGGGTGCTTGTGGTTACTTGTGGGTGCTTGAAGGTACTTGTAGGTACTTGTGGGTGCTTGTAGGTACTTGTAGGTGCTTGTGGTTGATTGTGGTTGATTGTGGGTGCTTGAAGGTACTTGTAGGTACTTCTGGGTGCTTGTGGTTACTTGTGGGTGCTTGAAGGTACTTTTAGGTACTTGTGGGTGCTTGTGGTTACTTGTGGGTGCTTGAAGGTACTTGTGGGTGCTTGAAGGTACTTGTGGGGACTTGTCCTGGGTACTTGTGGGTGTTTGTAGGTACCTGTGGGTACTTGCCACGGGTGCCTCTGGGTGCTTGCAGGTACTTGCCCCGGGGGCTTGCAGGTACTTGCCCCGGGTGCTCCTGGGTGCTTACCCCGGGTGCTTGTAGGTACTTGCCCTGGGTGCTCCTGGGTGCTTACCCCGGGTGCTTGTAGGTACTTGCCCCGGGTGCTTGTAGGTACTTGCCCCGGGTGCTTGTAGGTACTTGCCCCGGGTGCTTGTAGGTACTTGCCCCGGGTGCTTGTAGGTACTTGCTCCGGGTGATTGTAGCTACTTGCTCCGGGTGATTGTAGGTACTTGATCCGCATGCTTGTAGGTACTTGCCCCGGGTGCTTGTAGGTACTTGCCCCGGGTGCTTGTAGGTACTTGCCCCGGGTACTTGTAGGTACTTTTCCTCCTCCATAGGATTAACATTACACTAAATTTTGGAAGCTCGTAACTCTGGTTTTATTAGAGATACGGGGATATCCTTTGATTATGTAATAGTCCTATTTGCCCCTTCCCTCCTTTGTTAACATTTGCTCCATGGGATACTCCATATACGGGAAAAACATGGAAAACTCAGGGAAGTATATGGGGAAAAGCCTGGAAATCTCAGGGAAATTTGTTTTCCAAAAGTTGTATGAAGCTTGTTTTGGAACATATGTTATAAACTCATGGTTTCAGTTATATAAAGTTTTACCAAGAAGCGATATCTAGTTTACTAGAGAGAAGGTATTAGATGCCTAAGTATTCGCCCGCCATAGTCCCAGTCCCACTTTCAAAATACAAGGGGGGACGTAAAAGGAGGCCGGGCTATTTCGCCTCTCGGCAGTCGGAAAATACGTAGTTTTCGTCATTCGCGTCGCGTTTACGTGAGTTTTCTGGTTCGTGACCAAATAAGCATTTTTTAAACTGGACATTAGGCCAGTGACTTTCCTGACTTGGAATAAATAAACTGGTCCGTTACCATTGACCAGAGCACGTCGTCTGCTAAACTAAAGAAGTGGATAATTAAAATATTAGAATTTTAATGTGTGGAGTCTGATTACCCTTGAACTTTCTTAGTAGTCTCGTGGACCACTGACCCCCCTCCGATTTAATTTTTGAACTGGACCAGGGAATTTTTAAACTGGTCATTTGCCCTGTGTCACCGCCTTATTTCCCACGCTGGCGCGAGTTGCTTTGCGTTGTCGAGTGCGTGATGGAGTTGGCTATGCCTGGAGTCCCAACCTTGAAGGAGAGAGGAATGGAGTAGAAACCCCCATACCTATAGCGTTGCCTGTGTACCCCACCTACGGCAACATGTCCTCTCAGCATCCTCAGCGGTTAGGTAGGGTCGTACTGGACGAAATTGTAAAGGGCGCTCCCTCTATCTTCAAAATAGAAGCTAGTTCTCATACAAATAAAATGGTGCTCCGCGGCAGCACTTAGCAATTGCCTACCGAAGGGTAGGGGCGTGGGCGGGGTACATAGGGAGAGATACGGTGCCGCAGGTCGCCCATCATCATTTCCAATCCATCTCAACTTCCTTATCACTGTCCCAACCCCCGCGACTTCCAACCACTAGCATAGCCCACTCGATCACGCTCTCTTTTCCCAGGCTACATATTTTGAAGATGGCACTTTTTAGGCGTATTAACAATCTTGGATCATCTTGGTGAACTTTTAGGGTAGCCCTGACTATATTTTGTTTAAGGTTTTAAGCTTCATATCAAACAGACGTTAGTTTATGCTACAAAAAAGTGTGAAATTGAAAATCTCGGATCGTCTTTATGAAGTTTTAAGGATATCGGAATTTCATATTGGGCTTATGACAATTTTGAGCTAAATGATAAACGGTTATAAATCAGCATTTTTAAAAATTTTGTAAAATTGTCAATTTGGTCCTATTTATGGAATTTTTAGGGGGCGCCTCGCGTTTCAATGAATGATTGTAAAAAATTGTATTATGTTAATTACAATAAGAATACAAACTTTTATTGATTTACGTTTTTTTTGAAGTATCATTATAAATAAATGTCTGATTGAGCGAAAGTTATGGTCCCCTATATATATTTGTTTCTGCTTAGTTAATTAAAATGAAGACTGAAGGAACAGATATTAATCAAAAATGTCTTGATTATAATCAAGACCTAAAAAGTATCGATAAGACTGAGGTTATCACTTGTCTGAAGGATCAGATATTAATTTTTCTTTTTAATTGAAACTTAAATGCATGCTTAAGAAAAAACAACGTTCCATTACCGTTTTCCGTTGAAATAAATTATTTTACTGGTAATCAATTTCAAAAATTTACTTATCTCGGCTTTTCGACCACAATTCCATTCCCCGAAAACATTTTATCATTACATTAATTACTTTTGGAAGATAACGTGTCAAAATAACCTATAAAACAATAAAAAACTGTAATAGCGGTCTGTTAAGCCATGACAACAACCTTTTAAAAGTTACAAGGACTATATAACCCTTTCGAGACTAACAGGACCTGAGCAAACTATAGCTTAACCTGCTACTAGTACGAACAGATGTAAACTGGAGTTGAAATTTCATCATGTGCGACCTGTGGCCCAGAAACTCTCCCATAGTCCCAATGTGTGTAGAACATAATTTTTTTCGCTGTTATCTGCCAAAATCAATCTTTCTAGGTAGTGCCGCCTCCTCACTTGAATATTTCATGATATAATAAGGTTTGAACGAACAAAATTCTAGATTACTATTTTCACTACCATGTCCCTCTGCTACCTTGAAGCAAACTTTCATCTCTTCTTGCTGCTCATTGCCGGTGCCATTCCCTTGACTTTCTGTTCGTTATAACTACTATCATGAGTTTATTTATTTCAAACCAAAATATAAAAAAATGGATTCTTTTTCCTTTTGTGCTACTTAGAATTTACAAATGTATATAACGTTGTGCCGTGCCATATCAAATAGTCTCTAACCATTGTTAGAAACTAGAGAGAGAAATTGGGCAGTAACACTGATCATGCCCTGAACTATGAGAAAGAACAATACGACGGTTCACTAAAGTACACTTGATATTACATCATTTTGCAAAACCGTGAGTAAAAATGTTACTGTCCCTATTGAATTTGGCGCCATTGGTTTTAGAATAATTAAAATGTTCCACTGCGAAGCGTGCTGGTCACGAATGGGGATGTAACGTCTTTAGGAACCTTTTAAAACGCAAAAACCATACACGTACTCTCCCAAAAGTAATTAATGTAATGATAAAATGTTTTCGGGGAATGGAATTGTGGTCGAAAAGCCGAGATAAGTAAATTTTTGAAATTGATTACCAGTAAAATAATTTATTTCAACGGAAAACGGTAATGGAACGTTGTTTTTTCTTAAGCATGCATTTAAGTTTCAATTAAAAAGAAAAATTAATATCTGATCCTTCAGACAAGTGATAACCTCAGTCTTATCGATACTTTTTAGGTCTTGATTATAATCAAGACATTTTTGATTAATATCTGTTAGGGTTAATTTAACCCGACGGCACTAGATGCTCCGCTAACCTTAGCAAAATAAACTGTTTTTCTGCAAATCAATAATTTTACAACATTAGGAACATTGGTATTTTTAAACTGAGTTATGGACAGTGACTGGACACGCAAATAATTTATTTATAATTAAATTTTTACCTAATAACAAATGTTGGGCATTAAATACTGTTTTCAACATTCCAGTATTCGTTTTTCAGAAAACTATGTTAACGCTAACGGATAATTTTCTCCACCAAACTGATGGAAGTATTTTGTTGAAATAAAAGAAAAATACTAGCAGCATTCTAGGAAATTCTTTACTATTTTTGATTTACTCACAATAGTCTATTTGGTTAGAAACCATTGTTCGTTGGTTGGCTTGCGTTAAGTGGCGTCGTACCAAACTGAACTTCATCCATCAAGTGTTACATTCATACAATCACAATTAATAAAACTTTTTAAAAGCGTGTCAATTAAAGCACTTTGAGCTAAAATTATAATAAATGAGGACTATTAGTTAACAAAATAAGGTCTGCAGTCATTACTTATAAGGTGTGCAGTCATTACTTATTTCATTGGAAAATCACCGTTAAAGGTAGTGCTATTTCTTGTATTTAATAGTTTACAATGTAAACAAAGATGTTCCGTTGGCTGTTCTGTAGTAAGCGTGGTCTTTCAAAAAGCATTACCTAATTAAATATTTAAATTATTTGGGTAGAAATGCCATTTTTTAATTAATACAATGGAGATATGAAAATAGCGGTAACGGATAAAAGCAGATGTGTACTGAAGAACACGACAACATGGTTTTTTCTACCCTGATTTGAGCAAATTAGATAACGGTATCCTGAATTAACTAGCGCTACTGTTACCTATGTTGACGAAATAAACAAAGCATAAAATCATAGCATAAATAATTACGACTTCGAAGTTAGGAACAGAGGATATCCTAGCACGGTGCTACGGAAAAAAGGAAATTGTTTTGACCAAGGCTTAGTAAAATGAAATGGATTAATTTACAGTAATTTACAAATTTAATGATAATTTTTACCTTAAGCGTTTTATATTTAAATAATATTAAGTTTTAGCAACCAAAAATACTAAAATTAGACCAAATTACTTTCCTAAAGCTTCACAAAGTTCATAAACGCTATTTAAGGCGACGATTTAGACTCTAGTATTTTGATGGCGTCGCCGACTTAAGCTATCGCCGTTTCAACGTCACGGCGGCAGCGCGGCATTATTAAAGCCGTCTTATCCCGCTCTCTATAGGCCATTTCATCCAAAAAGCATTATGAAGAAACTCTCAAATTATTATGAGACAACTAAACGTTAAAATACGCCAATTTTGGTCGCGCTGATATTTTCTAGTAAATTAGTGTATCCATGATATAAAATCGCAAATCGAGTTATGTTCTAAATGTTATCAAAATTAATACTTAAACTTAATTATTTTCCATGAAAATCGCTTAGCGCCATGAGAAATGTTGTACCTTTCATTTAAGACCGTTCCCAAAACTAACAAACGTATAGTTTTTCTAACATCGGAGCCACCGGATCGTTTTTTTCAGAAAATTTCCCATGTTATTTCTATGGGAAAAATTCCGGTTTTTCAACAAAAGGTGTGATTAATTTTATGGAAATGAAAACCACCCTTAGCAACTTTATTTTTTATAAGAAAAACTAATGGATGGATCTTTTTGAAATTTTAACCACATATTTAGGGCCCGAATTGTAGTTCTGTGCAATTTTTTCAAAACAGTAAACTTAATACAAAAAAAGCTACATCCAATCAAAAAACCACCCTTATACATTAAGGGCAGTATGAAGTCTTATCTAAGAGAGCTACCGCTCTCTCAGAATACTGTTTTCGAATCTATAGACAAAAATCGAGTATTGATTCAAATAAACTTTGGATTTTTTCAAATGACTCGGCCGTACCACGTTGGCTTACGACTACGCCCGCCTTATGATCCAGTATTAAATCTTCAAGTTTCTGTTGTGAAGTCCTTACACCTATTCGCGATATAGCCTCATATCGAGTTTTTAGAGTCTTGTTGCCTGTTGAGCCGTCTATGTAGGTACAAGGGCTCTGGCTCGACAGATGTTATCAGAATTAAATATGCGAGTTATACCTTTTCTATCACCGCAGAACAGATAAAAAGGCTTAATTCCACGTGTTGATGATCGCCCTTCACCCTCTGGTAGTCTTACGATAATAAGAATCATTTTTATAAGCCCAAGAAAAAACTTATCTATAAGCCCAAGAAAAAACTTATGTATCTCGTCATCGTAGAGCATCTCGCTAAGTTAGTAAAATCGAATGGAGGGATACACTTGATCTAATCTTTTGAAGGACTATTCCAATTCTGAGCGACAGTCCGTTCCTAGGCTTCTTAATGTTATTTTTACATAATCTGTAGCTCTGTACTCGCTTTAAACATTGACTGTAATGGTGCATATACTTCCAATAGGGTCGTCGGTGATGTTTAGAATTATTTCTCGTCCGTACATATTAAAATGGTCATGAAGTTACTCAATTTGTTCCAAGATTTCGAAAGATGCGAGGTCATCAATAGGTGAAAAAGGTAGTCCCATCCTTCCCATTGGTTGTAGATTTCCTCGTCGAAAAGAGTCTCAGCCTCTTCGGAGTCTTGCTCACTTGGTTGGAAATCTACGAAGTTTAGCGACAAAGAGTCATCACACGTTTTTATCGTTCCTGATCTAATTACGCAGCCATCTCTATATCATATTGGGTATTATTGAAATCATCTATGAGAGCTTCTTCTTCCTTAAGAATATCACGATGTATTTCTGATCTCCGTCTTTATATGCGATCCATATACGGAATACTTAAAGGATGAGGAATTAAGTTCCTTAGGTGGTCCAGTTCGTCTATTGTAAGGCAGTCTTCCGGTGTTTTAGGGACGGTTTTTATGTACTCAATAACATCCTGAAAAGCTTGAATGACGTTCAAACCGCAATTCATAATAAAACTGGGTAAGATCAATGGTACATTAACAGGGTCGATGTGTAAATAGGAGCATAAGAAAAATTAAAAATTTATATTAGAGCTAGGGGCCAAGGCCTAAAGTTCGTCCAAATTCCAACAAAAAGATTCTGGGAGGCTATTCTCTAAAAATCGAAAATCATTCGGATCACTCCGAATCCTTATGATTCGGATCGGGCTCATTCGGAGTGGACCGAACAAACCGTATTCTCTAACCCCAATCCTTATCGTCATTCGGATACTTCGAAAATTTCTCTCAATCCAAATGGACGTCACTTCCTCTTAAGCCACGTGGTACTTTTTAACGACCACTTTATCTTTATTGGACAATTTTACTTGGCGCGCTTTCAAATTGAAGGGATGGAAACTGGTTTTTCTCAAGGAGTGGAAATTTTGGGAAATGGTCTTTGTATTGGGAAGTTGGGAACACATTCAATACAAAGCAAATTTTCTCTTTTTCGATTTCTTTTCTTAAGATAGAAACAAGTGTTTTTTTACTTTTTTATTTATTTATTTATTTTTGATAAAAATTATTTATTATTAAATTGATTCATAATATTCTTTTAAAATGGGTATTAAAGAACACGCTAAACAACAGTTAATATACGTTTAATTTTGAATGAAACTTAGCGCAAGTTTTAGTAGGGTTAAATATGAGGCAATGAGAACCTAGAATAACAACGTTAATTAATCGCAAATTATAATCCAATTGTGTGGATCTCGTGAGACTATGATAAATTCATTAATGTAGATCATTAGCCCCCTATCAATGGTTACACACCTACCAAAATTTAATAATTTAAATAGATGCTAAACGAAATAACCAAATTTAATCTAGCATTTATTAATACTTGATGCAATTGGTCAAAAATAGGTGGCTCTAACTTACAAGCCCCGGTAGAAAAATATTAAAATGAACAATTAATCTGTGTTAAGTAATTGGATCTCGCGAAATTATCCATTAAATGTAGGATAAATTCAACGACTTTTTTTTACCTTTAAATCTACCAAAAAAGCCGTCGATCTACCTTGTAGATTTCGCCAAGGCCCGCCAAGGCCTAAAGCCATTTCCCGCTTTAACCTAAAATTTTGCCCACGCTTGATATTTAGTCTCGAAAAACCCTTTGAACTCGTAAATCGCGACGGGCAATGCGATTACCATGTTCAAATCGCCAACGATGAAGCTTGAGTTGAAAAAACAAAGCAACCATACTAAATAAAAATATGAACCGCAGCCAAGGTGCCAGCAAAAAGGTACGGGGAAAAATACCACTAAATACTCGAAACTAAGGTGAAACACGCTTTTTCATTTTTGAACAGATGCTCTCAATCCGTTTATGACTCACAATCAAAATAATACTGCAGTTTGACATCTACTAGGGAGCGCAAACTTGAGAATGAACATAAATAGCTGATAGCTTAACGCATTATATAAAAAAGACTTGGTTTGCCCAAGCCTTAAAAACGAAACGATAAGAGTTTTTCCAGTTGTCTGAAGCGCGGATATTATTTTTTTTTCTATATAATTTTAAAATCAATCCGTATTTTACTACTGTTTAGAATTTAATTCAATCTCCTGATTTTACTGCTAATGGATTTATTTCCTATAAATTAATTGATATAAAAAATTACTTATCTCAGATTTTTCAACAAAAATTCCATTTTTGTAAAATTTTATCATGAAAAATCTGCGATAAGTAATTTTTTATTTCAATTAATTTATACGAAATAAATCCAATAGCAGTAAAATCAGGAGATTGAATTAAATTCTAAAGAGTAGTAAAATACGGATTGTCTTTAAAATTATATAGAAAAATATAAAATATCCGAGCTTCAGTCAACTGGAAAAAAACTCTTATCGTTTTGTTTTTTAGGCTTGGGCAAACCAAGTCCTTTTTTATATAATTGATAGAGTACTGATTGAACCGATTGGTATATTTACATATACAGTAAATATATACATGTATGCAAGCGCTGTGACGAGTTAGAAAGTCACCCGCTCCTTTCGCTCCCACTAGCAGGTATTACGAACCGATTTTCATCTTTCAACCATAAAAACTGAAAAGTATAAACTTATTTTTCAACCATTCAGAGAAACTCGTCTTTTAGCACCAAACTCCAGAAAAAGATTAATCAAAATGGGTTCATCTACAATTACACTATTACGCCTTATATACTTAAAGAAGCTTTTCTCCGTGGCACCACTTCCCTTTTTCAAGATAAGAAATACATTCTGACAGAATTATTATATCAAGCTCATTCCAATTTGCTGCAATCAAGAACAAAAATTTACATTGGAAAAGAGTCTTACGAGCCAAGATATTATCATTATTTCATAAACAAACAACTCCCTCGTGACATACTTGAAAACATCAACTATTTGTAAGTACTGTACTTGATGTTATCAAAATGTATAGAAGCGGTTTTGCTTCTCCGAGTGAGAGGTATTAAACTGGAATTGTCTATGAGTGGGTCAGTCACTATGTTCGAATTTGGCTAATCGGAGCTAACATGGTCGCAGAAAGCAATATTTGGCTTGTACTCTCATCGTTAGGATTAAGGAGCACGCCGCGAACGGCTAGGGTTACGAGAAACGTTTACCCTCCCAATGCTTCCACTAAAGATTCACGCAATTGTGGGTTTTCTTATCATAAATTGTGAATCAATCGCCTTTTATACCCTAAATTACCAAAAATTAGGTGTCGTACGTTTGAATTCTAGCGTCAACAATAGCTAGGCTTAAAATGATTTTAGGCATAACATTAGTTAAAACGATTTAACTACAATTAAGGTAAATTAATGACGATCAAAATATTTATATTTATTTAATTATTTAAGAAAAACGTCTTAAATAAATGGGTAGGATTGCCAATGTATGTTGTACTATGTACTCCTTCAATCTTTGTCGCCCAGGGCCTGGACTAACAGAAGAAATACTTAAAAATGCATGCATTCCTTTTTATATGCAAACGTGTTTATTGATTTCAAATAATTACAATTTTTTATATGCAAACGTGTTTATTGATTTCAAATAATTACAATTTTTTATATGCAAACGTGTTTATTGATTTCAAATAATTACAATTAAAGCTTCAAATAATTACAATTAAAGCTATGTCCACACTAACCATTACTATGTGTTTAGACTTAAAATGATGAATTTATTTTTTTAATCAGAACACTGTCACTCAAAAATGAGTGAAGTTACGGAAAGTTATTCATACTAACAAAAAATTTATTTAGAAATGTACGATCATTTTAAAGATTTGTTTATACCAGGAAAGCGTATATTAGTAGAATTTGGAAGTAACGAAGAGATCAGGATGTCTCTTTTTAGGTTTCGAGATGTGAATAATCAGGGAAATAAAATTTACTTGGGAAGTGACATAAGGGGTGTTTAGGCTGAAATCACTTCCGCTAGACAAGGGGCAGTCGGTACCTATAGGTTAGGATTGCCGAAGTATGTTGTTTTCCTTTCAATCTTTGTCGCCCAGAACCTGGACTAACAGTAGAAATACTTAAAAATACATGTATTCTTTTTTACATGCAAACGTGTTTATTTATTTCAAATAATAACAATAAAATAAGTCATGTCCATATATATAATGGTTAATTAAAATTTTTAATTCAGAACACTAATGTTTTCGGAGACTAGTCAAGGAACTCCAAAAGAAATTGACGACGCCTTTCTATCTCGGGAATTGCTTTTGACGGACTTCAATCAACTGGAAGAGACCATTCCGTTGTCCCTTGGGTTTCTCAGTCCCGTTTTCACCATATACTTTTACGGAATTTCAATCGCCACTGTGGTCGCCATTTGCGAGATTTTATCCAATTTAAAGAAGCTGAATTTATTTCATTAAAAATGGATTACGCACCAAAGTCAATTTAAATTAATGATTCGCAGAAGTTGTTATGCTCATTAGTTTTCCCTGAAATTCAAATTGATAACCAGTTTTTTTCACTGTTATTATTAGGCAAACTATAATTCAATATATAAAATCCAAAAAAAACTTCATAAATCGCTTATATATAAATAAGAATTTACTATCATGTTCAGTAGGAGACATTAAAAACATCTTAATAATGGAGCACTTTTTTATTAAAAACATCCATATCTCAATGAAATCTAATCTATGAAATATCAATGTACTTTAGGAAAGTGAAACTTAACGATGTTGATTACGATGTTATATTAAAACAAGGAAAGAAAAGTTACCCATTTCTTGACAACAGAGAAAATATCGTTTTTATTTGATTCGTTTGTTCCGAATAATATTTGGGTTCTCTAAATCAAAAATGGGTGCGAAGATGGGAAGGTATTGAAACGATCCGTGGATATTGCCAAAGGTATTAGTGAAAAATCTCCCTCCTGGGTGTTGAAAACGTTTATGAAAGAAGCTGATTAAAATCTAACTCGTATTACTATAAGAATATGGCGAGACTCTGATTCTAAACTAATCGTCTCATTTTACGTGACAATTAACTTTCATATAAGACTCAAAGCTCCTTGTTTTCGAATCAACTATACCCTAATTATTTCACGAAAATTTAAAACTAAAATAACGAAGTGGACCTTTAACATTATATCAGAAGCCCATTTAATTAGCCTTCATCAGTATTACTACACAAGAGAAGGGAGTCCCAAGCCCTTCTTTTAGTTACTTCTTAGGTTAATTTAATGAACTTGAAAATGTATAAGCGATAAAACCAAACGATGTAATTTCGTTACAAACAATCTAAAGCTTTTTCAACTTATTCTTAGTATCGAGAAAGAATTTGTAGGCTCAGAAAAATCAGAATATAAATTTAATTATCCATTTCTCTGTAGCATTCCTAGCATTCCATTCCACCAATTGTTAACTCTCGCTCCCGCACACCGATCAGCATTCAGGATAAGAGTAACGCTGAAAATCATTTTCACGATTTCGATTATTAGCAGAAGCAAAAGAAAAAAAATAAGAAAAACAGACCACTAATGTTACGCTTATTTTTTTGATATTGTCGAGTATTTGTAAAATATGCAGAAATTTAATCATGTAGCCAGTTTTCTCTCCTTGTTCATTCAAATAAAGAAATGGCGAAAACTGGAAAAATATAATGTACTCAGCTTAAGTGTATGGAAGACAAAGACTGAAACTAATCTAGAGATTTATTTCAATCCTGGGGATTGGACCACTATCATTATCCTTGAACAGCAGTAAATCACGAAATGCTTTAAACTTACTTCACCAAAGGATGCTCTTTAGTTGTTTGCGTCCGAAAATGCCAGCTACAAAGTATTCCACTCTTTAATACAAAAATTAACAAAATTGGTGCAAATTATGATTGGAACCACATGATTATCATAGTAAAATTTTTCAGCTCTGTGTTTTATGGTTTTGTCGCCATAGTGGAAAATGGCCGCCGTGAATGCTAGGTACAGTATATTTCACCATGTTCTTGGAAAATTATGAAAAACGGATAGATATTATAATGAGAGCTATGTGAACCTCTTAGTAAAATATTGAAGTCAGTGCTCAGCTAGTTTGGTAGCCATGCTGGAAAATGGCCGCCGAGAATGATTTTTGCTACACTTATTTCTTTAAAAATTATGAAATTTATTAAATATTTTGATTAAGATCGTTGGAGCATCTTAGTAAAATATTGAAGACGTGCTTTTGTTAATTTAGGCGCCATCTTGGAAAATGAATGCGGAAATGACAAATATATTTGAAATTTATAAATCTTTTTGAAATTTCTCTATTCAGTAGATGATTCTCAATGACATAATAAACAACGAAAAATAGCTATTTCCAAGTTTAGATTATCGACCTAAGCTTTGAAAATAGCAACAAAAAATTTATAACCCTAAATTCTTAATGAAAGGAATAGCATTCAGAGCTGTAATTATCAACATCTTGATTTGGAGAAAATACTTTAATATGGGATTTATACATACTAGAATTGTTAAAGATTTGATTTTAGACATATTCATCGTCAGCCTAAAGATCTTTTCCCGATAATTGAAGCTAGTTTCGCGACATTGTCTACGCAATGCTGAGCAAATTAATTCGGATCGGCTACATTCACAGTTCTTCACACAAGAGATTCCGCAGTTACAGGTAATGAGAATTAAAAGTTGGCCTGGTGCAGGAGAGAGTGATATGAATGGGTCTCAGACTTCCGCTGGTTTCGAATCACAGGGATTAAGGTACAACGTCGTTTTAAAATAATCCGGCTTTGGCTTTAATAATGAAGTAATTCACAATTTCAAACCCATTTTTGCTTTGCAAATTCACACAGCGTCATTGACCTTCATTGTTTCCATTTCGTTTCACAATATATTGATATCATTATTCTCTCTTGTACTAGGTTTGACTGTTATGAACACGTGACTATTTCGTGCGGTTTGGTTAGAGTAGTTATTTCCAGAATAATATGATGCCTTTTGCAAAATGTATATTTTTTAATTTAGTTATTTTTACAGAATTATGAGGGCTTTTCCAAAATAGTTTTCTCACAATAATTTTGCGCCTGGGTTAGGTGTTCTTCGTCTGGGCTAGAATAAGCTAGGCAAGGGTTGGTTAGGTCAAGTTATTTTACCTTGTGTAACTCAAACTAAAAATATAAACACTTAAATAAATTAAAAGGATACGGAGGTTTGGTTAACTAATACAATCATAGTTTATAGAATAGATGCTAGAGTTTTCCGTAACTACTTTTATAATGAAGTTTTGAGTTCAAATTAAGGATACGATTAACTGTTTTTTTTTCATTGAACTTCTTAGCTGAAAATTAGTCAAAAAATGTTAGTTAGAAATTTGTCCAATGTGGCATTTTTTAGTTCAATATCCGTTAGATATTAGTTCAATATGGGCTTGTTATTGGAACGATATGGTTTGAAATTTGTTCAAAGTGGGTTTGATTTTAGTTCTAAATCGGTTAGAAATTTGGAATGTAGGTAAGGAAATTTATTTCGTTTTACTTTAATGTTATAAATACACAATATATAAATTAACTAATAATAATAAACTAAATAAACTAATAATAATAAACTAAATAAACTAATAATAATAAACTAAATAAACTTATAATAATAAACTAAATAAACTAATAATAAACTAAATAAAAAGCTTTGTTCCACGTATTATTATGATCGATATGATATTGAGTCTTTTGTGAAAATACACATGTACACTATGCATTACGTGATATAGGAAATATTTACAAAAAAGGATTTTTAAATTACACGGGAAATTGGGGGGTAAAGTTTAAATTTATACATTAAAAGTAATATTACAAGCGAGGGTATTTTAAGATTTTGAATTCGACATCTGTTTCATCGAATATTAGGGGGTGATTAACGGTGTGGTAAATATTTTTAAATGTTTCTTTACAAATGGTTTACGTAAAAATAGTGAATAAGGGGGTAGTGTAACAATTGTTACACCAATTGTTACCCTTATCCAGAACGATATTGTCGTAAATATCGTCCCTGTCTATAATTGAATGATATTTCACACGGGCCACTTGATCAAAGTCTTTCTCAATATTCATATCGATATCATAATAACACGTGGAACAAAGTTTTAATATACGTTTTGAATCGTTTTCGTGACTCCTTAAGCAATGTGGGTTTTTGTTAGGGCATGCAAAAACATTTTCTAATTTAAAATAGTCTTTTACAACGTGAGTACCGTTACACCAATCGTGAATATTGCGCGGTAATTGTGAGGGGCGCGTCATAACATAATTGTATTGTAGAAATGAAAGTTTATAATGTGCTTTAACTTGAGTGTCGAAAACATCTTGTGCCGAAAGATAGTTTAAAATGTTTGAATCGAGACACTGACCGGCGGTAGCGAGTGATTCTTCAAGTTCAGTAGCGATATGAGTGGGTAAACAACCCGAATAAAGGTCATGCCGAGAAGATAGTTCATACTCGTATAGTATATTAAAAGTTTCGTGCGACGCTACTTTAGCCAAGGTATACAGAGAAGGTACATTCGATAAAGACATAACTATTGTTATGGTGGGGAGAATTTAATAGTTTTTAGATCTGAATACAGTAACTTATTGCTAGTAGTGAACTTGGTTATCCAGCAGATATACTTTTCGTAACGGGGGGAAAGAATCATATTATATTAATACATCCACGGTACTATAGTCATCAACTGAATTTACTCTCAAGTATCATTGGTTCGCTCGTTAACGTATCTGCCTTTAAACTCGTTGTTCTATGAAGTACGAGTTCGAATCCCCTTATAGAGTGTCCTTAACAAGCGAACCAACGTTACTTTTGTAAAGGATATATTTTTATCTCTTATAACTAACAGTTGTTTTTCTATTAAGCTAGCTAGGACCCGAGGATTCGTTATACCTCAAGGTGAGTAATATAGCGCCTATCCCGTGTTAAAAATATATTTTGCTCCTTTATAACTAACAGTTGTTGGTTATAGACTTCGTTCCATAAAATACTATTAAGCTAGCCAGGACCCGAGGATTCGTTATACCTCATGGTGAATAATATAGCTCCTACACCTAGTTGAAAAATATATTTCTATCTCTTATAACTAACAGTTGTTGGTTATAGACTTCGTTCCATAAAATACTATTAAGCTAGCTAGGACCCGAGGATTCGTTATACCTCAAGGTGAATAATATAGCGCTTATACCTAGTTGAAAAATATATTTCTATCTCTTATAACTAACAGTTGTTTTTATAAAGCAAAGACAAGGTTGTTTGGCGTTAAATATAATTCGAAATATACGTATGACGTCAAGGTTATAATATATTTTTCTCCGTTATAACTAACAGTTGTTTTTATAAAGCAAAGACAAGGTTGTTTGGCGTCAAGGATAATTCGAAATAGACGTATGACGTCAAGGTTATAGACTTCGTTCTACAAAAATCTATGAATCTCGGATCAGCATACCTTAAAGGACGAGAATCATTCGGACCGAAAAAATACTTTACTAACAACTTGCGATAACATATTTCTATAAAAAGATGAGTACTTTATACTTTTCAAATGGACTAGAAAATTTAGTAAAAGGGAAATAGTTATTTTATACAGCGAATCAAAGTAAGAGACACGCTCTTGTGACCGAAATGGAAGAAGAAAATATAATAGAATCTCCGAGAAAAAAACAAAAAATAGAAGACGTTAAAGTAACGTCTTTACAAGATATCGCTATAAAAAATTTGATGCATGTTTTTAATATAAGTTTCATAATGAAAGATATTTTAATTTTAACGATGTAAAAAATTTTATACCGAAAACATTTTGGGGACAAATAGAATCAGTCTTTTTTAAATCCGCTGAAGTAAATAAACGTTGACCACCTGGTACTTTCGAAGATTTAGATATAAGTAAATCAAAATCGTCTATAGAGAGAGAAATAGTGTTCGACGAATTCATTCCCTTAACGTTTGAAGAATTTGAACTAGTGCATCGCAATCGGATAGAAACGCCACCATTTATCTTAACAAATGAACAAAATCATTTACATTACCAATATTTTGTAAAAATTTGCTATTGTGGTTGCCCGCAAAATTATAGACGAATATGTCCCGCTTGCTATTTTCATCAAGTTTAAACTATTGTTTAAACGCTAAATATGAACAGTTAGCTGATCACTATTAGGTTAATAGTAAAGACGCGCTACGCTATTATATCTGGAACTATAACAAAAATTGGTGCTCCAACTGCATTTTACAACCATTATTCTCATTAAAAGATGCTGACGATTGCGAACAAACTACTGATTGGCATAGTCCGTCAAACACGGTTTTATCGGGGAAGACATTAACCGTAACACTGTTCCAAGACCTACAATAGAAGATGCGTTCTAACAGTTAATTACGTACAGGCGCCGCTCCAACTGAATTTTACCATAAATTCTAAATTTCCCTAAATTTTTTGTCAACCATTTATTTGCCTTAGTTTTCCCAGGTTTGCACGAGCCCTGAATTCAACCTCGTTCAGATAGGCAGTTCAGCGTTATTATGAAAAATACAGAAATAATGTCCTAATAACTTAATTGATCGGTTAAGAAAATTAAGATTAATAATAAAAAAGTTCACCACAATGTTTAATGGTAACATTTATTTTCTGTTTTTCTTTACAATTAATTGACAAGAGATATTTCATTAAGAGTTTGTTTTTTAAAATGAAGAGCTATTGTTGTTATTTATTTGTCTTTGATATTTCTTTTTTCGTTCCTTTTATTTTTCAATAAAACGAGGGGGCAGGGACCGAAGAAACGATTTCATCTGTTTCTGAGGTTTATTTCAAGTAACGTACTCTAGTTCCTAGATGCACAGACGCGCTGCTGTTTTTCAATTAACCACAATTTTTGACAATTACTTCTTAACTTTTTCAACGTAATTCGCGGAGGATATTAACCCTTTTGAAACACTCAACCTCAAACTATACTCCTAATCTAACCTCAAATCCCAACCCGTAACTCGAACTCAAACCCCACCCGTAACCCAAACCCTATACCTAACCCGAACTCAAACCTTGAAGATGTTTCATTAAGAGTTTGTTTTTTAAAATGAAGAGATATTGTTGTTATTTATTTGTTTTTGATATTTTGTTTTTTCGTTCCTTTTATTTTTTAATGAAATGATGGGGCAGGCACCGAAGAAACGATTTCATCTGTTTCTGAGGTTTATTTCAAGTAACGTACTCTAGTCCCTAGATGCACAGACGCGCTACTGTTTTTCAATTAACCGCAAGTTTTGACAATTACTTCTTAACTTCTTCAACGTAATTCGCGGGATAAAGGTCCATGCGGTCCTCTGTACGCTCTTTGCACCAAACTTGCTCGTATGTATATATTAGCGTTTTTCTAAAAAAAGGTTTTATTCACTTATTATAAATTATGGCATGCAGATTAAAATTTATTCATCCGAATCAAATGGTTTGCTCCGGACCAACTCTGTCGGGAAAATCGACATTTGTATTTAGATTGTTGGAAAATAGTCGATTAATAATTGAGCCACCTCCAGATCGTATAGTTTATTGTTATTCTATGTATCAACCAAAATTTGACGAATTAAAAAGAAAAATTGGAAATATTGATTTTATAAAAGGTTTACCACCTAATGACGAAGAATTCTTCGATAGGACTAAAAATAATCTGTTGATTTTCGACGACCTATCATCCGAGTGTAATAGTAGGAGTCAAATTTCTGATTGGTTTGTCAAGGGGTCTCATCATCTCAATACCTCGTTGATTTTAATTACGCAGAACCTCTTCGCTAAGGGGAAAGAGGCCAGGACCATAAGTCTTAATTGTTCTTATATAATTATCTATAAGTCTCCAAGAGATTCGTCCGCTGTTGAATACCTAGGACGGCAAACGTTTCCCAAAAAGAAACAATTTTTAGCTCAAGCCTATGAAATGGCTACGGAGAAACCGCATAGTTACATATTAATTGATTGTAAACAGGACCAAGATGATAAACTACGTTTAAGGAGCAATGTCCTTCCTTCTGATGGTCCTATGATAGTTTTTTTGAGGATTAAATTAACGTGAACTCGTCAAAATAAATTATTTACCATAACGATGGTACCCAGATCACTTCGTCCACACTATCCCTTCTTACACGTTTTAAAAAATAGTAAACAAAGAAAAAATTCTTAAAAATAGTAGCAATGCGCAGATAAAAGCTATTTCCAATATTTGTCATAATATTACAACTGGAGGCTTGCCAATCTCCACGGCTCAAAAGGCAAAAATTAGGAGTCATAGAAGGGTTATAAGAAGATTAGCTCTAAAATCTTTGTCATTAAAAAAGAAACGTCGTTTGATGACGAATCAAACAGGAGGATTCTGGCCTTTACTACTAGGAACATTGGTACCTAGTGTAATTTCGGCGATTAACGCTGCACGATGAAAAAAAGTGATACTAGTTCCGGCTTCGACAGTTGTTTCGACCGTAGACAGAGAATTATCTGATTTAGACAAAGAAATGAGTGAAATTCTTGAAAAACCAGGAACATCCGAAACAAAATTGAGAGAATATTTGACAACTCTACAAAAGTTTCTAAATGTTAAGAAATTAGTTGAACCACCGACCGTAAAATTAAGTCAACCCTCTATTGTACAACCATTGCCAGTTCCAATGGTCCCCACATCGACACCTAATCTAATGCCTACAATGCCTCCAAATATAATTCCATTAACACCTACAAATGTGATGTCACCAGCAGCAACAGCAGCAGCAGCTCCGGCATTTTCATTTACTGCTCCTGTATTACCAAATCCTGAAAGGCTTAAAAAGAATAGGAAAAACAGTATGGCCCCAGTAATTCACGAATATCAAGAACTGAAAAAATTGTACTCTCCGCTTGAACTAAGAAAGAAAACTAAAACAAAATCCAAACCAAAAGAAGAAGAATCAAACATAACTGTTACACGACAAAACAAAAAACGAAAGACGGAAAATAAATGGATCGATTTATACGAATAAATTTATTGATTACAATACATGTCTTTATGATTTAATAAATGATTGCACATAAACAAAAGTACCATTGTCGCTTCGTTATACATTAAATCATGAGGATTATATAAGTCTTGAATAATCATATCTAGGGTATAGCCGTTACACATGTTAAATAAATAGAAAATACAATGTAGTCCACACGTTTCGGACAAAGGATATAGTATAGGTACGTGGTTAAAATACAATTTTCTAGCGTAAAGGTTAAGGTCTACAAGATTGTAGTAAAACGGATCATTTCCGTAAGAATCAAAAAAGGTACCTATTCCATTATCTACGTAGATTGCTAACCAGTGAACGCCTCGGCTTGATTTTGGTTCCGTATTCAAACAAAAACAATAGTTTTTCTGTCTGGGTGGTAATGGTTTTTGGTCAAAGGCAAAAACACCGAGAAAAAATGGTTTTGTGACGGAATCACACTTTAAAAATTCATTTATTTCTACGGTGTTTATTCTCCGGAGGGATTGTAAATCACGGTACGATCTTTTGAAATTATTATTTCCGATTCAAATTCCGCGTAAACAACAGCCGTTACATTATGAATCAACGGAGACTTAAATTTCATTGACATTCTCAAGTTTCCTTGTTTATTCCGTGATAGATGGTCAGCACTAGCTTGTTCTTCCGGGGTTAAATCAAATCCGTAGAGAACGTTACCTTCTTTATATTCTTCGTAAGAAACACAGTTTCCTTTATTTCTTTTTAACAAGTCCAAAGCCGTATAATTTGAAAGATACTGGAATACTCGTTAACGTTATAGTTTGGCGTAAACGGAGGGTTGGGAAATGTTTGGTTCCCTATTGTTAAGGCCAAGTAGTTTAAATTGAAATGAGCAAATTCGAAACCATTTAAACTCAGATCACCGTTAAAGGCTGCCGTTCTAACTAAACCAATAATTACCCGGGCTGGCATTTTATTCATAAATACATTTTCGCGTGTAATATCCGTTAAGCCACTGCTAATAGAAAAGTATTTTAACACGGTCCGGTTAATAGGGTAAATAACGTTATGTTTTTCATGAACCATAGCGTGAGCTAACATTATTTCCGCATTTACCTTAACCTTTTAATTAGTAAAGTTACGTCTATATTTTAAATTTAAATTTTTGATTTGCTATTGTTGAGATAATAGCAAATTCGTTTACTGACTTTATGAATCGAAACCTAACATCTACGTTATTTAAAAGAAACTTGTCCATTCGACACACATCAAGATGTAAATCACCGATCATATCAACGGGGTTTGAGAGGGCTACGCGATTTTTCCTTTTCAACATACCATTGTTATCATTTTTATTCGCAGCTAAAAACATTTTTGCGGCATCTACTGGATTATCTTTGTAGTACATTTTTGCAGATAGATAGGAATTTTTTGCACTGTCACCGTAATTTAGATGCGTTTCAAAGAATGCCAAATACGGATAAGCGTTTGTCGAAGTATTAACTTGAGTATCTCCGAAAAACACATCTACTTGATTAAACAGAGCGGCGTGTAACAAATTTACAGGACCCACGTCCGTTTCTAGAGCAGTTAAAGCAGAACCATCATCTTTGAGTAATTTTACTCTAACTTGTAGCAATGTTTTAGCCAAGTCCGTATAGAGATCATTAGATCCTGGAACAAAGAACTCAATAGGGCCTTGATCCGAAATTGATGCCAAAGGTTTGTAAATTACGTAGTCACTATTTTCTACATTGTAATTCGCCGGTGGTACCGCGAATAAATCCAGTTCTGACATCATACCCTCAACCATGTTTATTGTTTTTTAGTCCAAAAAGTCAGTCTTGGTTCGTTTTTTCTTTATGCTTCGATTTCTAGTCTTCAGCTTTCTACGGCGACCCGAACCATTTGCGGTTGTGACAAGTGTTGACTCGCTTTTTGTAATAAATTTGCTCCAGCTTCACTCAAATTAGATTTCAGAGACTCTTTTAGGTTTCTACCCGCAATGTAATCACCAGCTATTTTGGACCCAGTTCTTAGGGCTTCTCTTCCTAATGCTTTTCCAACGGGCTTAAAAACTGGTGTTATAAATCTTATTAAGCTTTTAAAAATGCTTCCGAGACCATTTCCTCTCTGAAATACTGGTCCCCGGAAGTGACTAAGACCACTTCCGGTAAGACCACTTCCGGTTTGGTTCAAGTAGTAATTTAGGTATATGTTACTTCGTGTCATGTTTGAGTATGAAATGAAGTTTTATGACTGATTTGTTTAACTTAAACATAATATTCTCTCCATAATCAGTTCTCATGTCTATTTCTATCATTTCAAATGACGGACATCTTAATGGGTAATAGTCAATGTTTTGAAACCGATGGACGGCTAACGTTGTTGATTTATCATTGACTATAGGTACAACCCTTAGTAACGGAGCATAGACATCACCAACTACTTGAGGCAGTATTAAATTTGTATAAATAAATAAACTTGCAGTTCCCTTGTTTGCTATACTCTTGCTAGTTGAATTTCTAAGAGGAGAGTCCATTTGATCCTCGTGAAACCCTAACAATCTTCCAAGACCCGACTTTTCTTTCGTGAACAGTAGATAATAATCATTTACACATTTGATATTTACTTTTCCGTCGGGATTCAGGTTTATTTTAATCTTAGATCTATGTTCCGTAGGAATTTCATTGGTCATAGCTTCGATGACGTTTTCAATGCTTGTATATTGCCCTCCGGTTGAATTGTAATATCAGCTCTCGAGCATTTTTATGACCTTTTCTCTTCCTGATATAGAAAAAATTATTGGAACTATCTAGGACGAGAGGGTCCTCTTTCTTTCTTTTAACGAGTTCTTCGGGAAACGTAAATCTTTCTTTTATCCATTCCATGGAACTCAGGCCTAGGATTTTACCCATCTCCTCAGGTATTTGAATTTCATACCCATTTTTAGCCCTCAGGGCGCAAAAAGCTTTTTCATTATCGTCACTATATGTTACAAACATGTATACCGAAGATCGTATTTCCGGTGGTATGGCATTGTTCATAGTTTTTAATAAATTTTTGTACGCGTCGTAACCATCTCCGCGTAAAGTTCCGCCGGTAAATTGCACCTTTGATTGATCCCAAATATTATCCGTATAATCGTAGACTCCGGCCCTAAAATATAGATCGTCTGCAGACACATTATCCCAAGCTTTAGGTAAAAATGCTTCGGCTAAACCCACATGCCAGTTTCAATTCAAATTCGATGGAGCTGGTAATTGAACTTTAAAATGAGATTGCGTGTTTCCCGGAAACATGTTCATAGAAGCCGTACTCACGAGAGTTACGTAAAATGAATCGTTCGACATGACTCGTTAACTTTAAATGTTTTATATTTTTCAATTACTATTCTATATACTTTACAAGATAACTTTTTGAAGTTCGTATTCGTAAAAGGTTCCCCTTATTTCTTCATCATCAAAGTCCTTTACAATATAACAAACGGGGTTTCTGTACAGAATTTTTGAAAAGATAAATATTTCCTTGGTCCAGTACCCTTTGTAACCCTTTTCGAACAAAGGTTTGCTTTTTGATAGCCTAACAAGGTCACCGGTCTTTAACATTGGTGGTTTTGCACTAGATTGTTTACCATACAGACGTTTCCACACTAAATGCTCATTTTGCATATTGACATCAACAGGAGCGAAACCAGTACTTGAATGTACAGTTGAATTGTAGGCTTTCATTATTTTTGGTAAGGCATCAATGTAATTTAGTTTCTTCGTTCTAGTTAATAACTTGAAGATTTTATCCTTTAAAATTCTATTAAACCTTTCAATTACTGCGCATTTAATCGCACCTACACTAGTATAAAGACTTATTCCCTCTTTTCTTAAATAATCTTTAAACAATTTTGATAAAAATTCACTACCTTGATCAACATTAATTCGTAACGGCTTTCTTTCTTTAATAATTCTCCGCAAAGCTTTCAAAACCTCTTTACTAGTTTTATTTTTCAAAGGAAGACTCCAAGCATATTTTGAGAGGATATCAATAATAGTTAGAATATATTGAAACCCTTTATTATATTTTTTAAGATTTCGTAGATCGATCAAGTCGCACTGAAATACTTCATTGGCTGTTGTAACGTAAGTACGATTTCTTGGAAAGTATATCCTCCTTGATTTGTGAATGGTATATGTTGGCTGAGAGTGAAGCCATGTCTTAATTTTTTCCTTCGAAACATTTTTCACTCCTTGTTTCAATTTCTTTACGCTACCGTAACTGAGAGGACTTTCACTGTTATAATACACTCGGCTTAACTTATTTTCCATAATTACACTTTCTCAATGAAAGATTTTCTATCTAACCCTTGTCAATGTACGTTTAAAGCTATCCATTCATCCTCAACTCTTATCAATGACGTCACAGATACAGTTGTAGAAGATTTAACCCTTGTCAATGTACGTTTAAAGCTATCCATTCTCGTCTCTTATCAATGACGTCACAGATACAGTTGTAGAAGATTTAACCCTTGTCAATGTACGTTTAAGCTAGCCAATCATCTCTTATCAATGACGTCACAGATACAGTTGTAGAAGAGACTGGCAGGAATTTCCCAATAGGCGGCGCACGGTGTTTTCCCCCAATGACGTCACAGATACAGTTGTAGAAGAGACTGACAGGACTGCCAGATTCCCGCGCAGTGTTTTCCCGCGAGGGGGCGCTGTTGGGGGCGTGGCATAACTCGGGTCATTGACCCTGTGACCTTGACCTACATTTACATCTACCTACGGAGGTACGAAGTGTGGGTTATACTACTCATATGTCCTTATTAGAAATTTATAAGATGCGATAAGTGTGCAACGGCATAAGTCTATGTTGTAAACTCATCGAGGGGATTATCACTAAAACTATCTATTCTTCGATTCGCCGGAATATTAGAATTACAGCATAAGTAAATTTATACGGTTATAATTTTATCAATGTTTAGAGTAGGGCATCGAGGGGCTATTAACTCTGATTTTATGCACGGTAAATCATTTAAGAATTGTAAAAGATAGCGCTATTCACTCATCAGGGTAAGGTATAGAGAGGTTATCCACTCATTAGGGTAGGGTATAGAGGAGCTATTCACTCGTACGATGTGGCTACTATTACGAGCCCTTGGGCCGTCTTGTTTATAGTTTAGATTCAAATTTACTCCCTTATCTACAATCCCAGCTATTTCTCCGTAGGCCGATGGCGTCGTCTGCTATTTTATCACCGACGCACGACAAGCGCATGCGCGCATAAATTTGCGAAAAGGTCTATTATTCATGGCTTTGAAGAGAAATCATGCAAGATGCTCATGCATTTCGCCGAGTTTCAAGAAGAGACCAATCCAAACTGAGGTGGACATGATTAGTTCTAGTAAAACTTTATAGAAATAAAAACAAAAAGTATGCTTCGTTGAAACTTGCTGTCGCCGTGTACTATGTGACCCCTCTGCGTATGATTACCTTCCCGACCGTGGCACAGGGATCAAGCCGTGAATAGGCTCATAAAGTAGCACATTCTGGCTCTAGAACCAAAAATAGCGTTTGGATCGCCAGTATCATGTGCTACCTTCTATAAAGCTATGACGTCAAGAAGCTCTTCTCTGACTGGTTAGTTCGCGTAGGCTGTTGAGCGGAGTGTAGTTTGCTTCGCTTCAGTAAAGACGCATTCTGAGTTCGCCGTCATATTATAAAGAATATTGTTACAGTGTTTTTTATATCGTAGCGTATAAAAGGCTTTTTAGACCCCAAATATATTTTATGAAGTTCTGTCGAACGCCCTCTGCCCCGAGTCGTGTGATAAGAGATAAGATATGGGATGTTTACCTGTTAGGGAATGTGGCAGATTCTGTTTCGGGGAGTTGAGTATTTACGGGAATAACTTGTTAAGAATAAACTATTGAGATTAATAATGTGAGATTATGAAGTTATGTATTAAAGCTCGGAATTATTATTAAAGTCCACCACTTTACCCACAACATACTGCTGCAACAATATCACCATAATCGAAAATTGGAAATATTGCGGTTTTATACCAGATAGCTAAGATCGATGATGTAATGTTACTATGTTATATAATATTTGCCGAAAATTTCAGTTCTTTGCCCAAATGAGGCCAATTTTTCATTTTAGTTCTCTTGCGAAAATAAATTAGAGGTAAAAAATTGAGCGTGGCAAAAGAACTCTAATCTAGTTCGTTACACAGTTTCTATATAAGTAATTACAAAACGACTCGTAAGCCCTTATCGACCTTTACGGTGCAAGTTTAGCTATGAATTGCGTGTGAAAGGAACATTTAACCTGCTACCTTGCTTGGCTCTTAATATCAAAGCTCTTTAAATACTCAAAGCATTGAACTCAAAAGCTTTATAATATTATCTGTGTAATGATTCAATCGACTCTTTTAGTCCAGTAATTAAAAGCGAACTGTTTGCCACGCTCTATATACGTAATTCCAGAAGTAAGATGAGACTAGAAGTAAAGTGCTCTAGCATTGGTAATAGATCCTGGTACTAGTGAACAAATTTGAGGATTTTATGCCACTTCCATCGCGCCTACACTAGAGAGAAAAAATTGGTCGAGTTCCAAAATAATTTCCTACCACCTTCCAATCAACCTAAAGCCGCTGAACACGGACGCGGGTGCTTGAATCTAGTTCGGCCGTCTACCGCAGCGAGCGTCTCATGTTTTGGAGGGAAAATTCAGAAAACCACTACCAGAGGGCCAACCGTTGGTAAGTTATTAAGAATATTCACTTTCGCCAAGTGAAGAATTTGGTTAGCTCAGAGCCTCAGTACTTCTAGTCTCATCTCACTTCTGGTAATACTTCACAAAACGGCTGGGTGCAAGTATAGCTAAAAATTGACTGTGAAAGGAACTTTCGGAATTCTTTTTGTTGAAAACAGAAGGATGCAGTCATGAACCAGAGCTACCCATTATAAATTTTCGATAGGAAATATAAGTAATGCTTGTTTTTACTATAGGAACTGCCAGAGAGGTGTGGCTTAAAATGTCTCCTCCGATTTCACCAAAATGGCGGCAAACTTCATAGAGTGAAAGGCTAGTGCTCTCCTTATTGGCTAAGTGAGG
>JAEQBA010000683.1:0-32067 GCA_019434445.1 Phalangium opilio
TTATATTTGTTTCATGGCAATGAAATGTCGAGCTAAGAATTGATTTAATTTCACTATCGGTCGTTAAACTACCACGACAGCCCACTTTCCTACTGGTACATTCCCATTTTATAAACTCACAACTAAGAATTTTCTGTTTAACATACGAAAATCCGTCTTTAAGATCTTTTTCCCGCCTTTATTGGTCGTTATAATTTCCAGGGTTTAATGAGCAGTGCCCAAATATGCATTGTCTTTTATAGAAATCTTTGATAATACTCACGTACCTTCGGGGAATCGAACCCACCATTCTTCTCTCCGCTGTTCAACGCCTTATCCACTACGCCACCAGATCGCTAAGGCTTCCAGTGTTTTAGATAATATTGATATTGTATTTTTTACTGTCGGGGGATTATGACAAGGGAATTTTGTCTAGAGCGTTGGAGGATTTTGTCTTGAGAGTGGGGGGATTTTGTACTCTTTACTTGGATGGGGGAAAATGACCGGGGATTTTGTCTTGAGAGAGGGTGGTATTTAGTCCGTATACCATATTTGTTAGAACTAAATTATAGTTAAGAATTATGAATTCATAACTATCATCTATGTAAAGGGTTTCCGTTAGTATAATAATATCAAACAACAAGTTGGGAAAGCCAAAATATTACCTCTCCGAGTGGAGATGACTATCACTACCCCTTAATCAACCTAAATATATGCATCTATCGCTTTTTTTAATTCTTTGCAAGTGCAGGAATTCAAGTTTAAAATAGTCAATTGTTCTAGCCTTTTCATTATCTCTCAATTGCTGTGGAAACTCTACACTCTCGCTATACCTCAACCGAATTCTTAGTCTACCAGTATGATTTGTAACATTTGTCCATATCAAAGCTGAATCATACCTCGCCACACAAAAAGCAAATGTCCCCAAAACATGGAAGCCACAACCCAATCACACATAAGCTAGGCTCGTACTTGTTCATCGCTTTCGATGATTTCACTAATATTAGCATTAACATTTTGTACATTATTGGGTTCCTTATTAATAGATATGCCTACGCCTACAGTACTTTCAATAGAACATTTATTTAATGCATTATCTTTCGTACGATCATGGCCAACTGGCCTCGTGGTAGGACCAACATTTTGTGTGCTAGAACCTGTTCCAGAAACAGCCTTTTTTCCGCGGTTAACGCTCTTCTCCTTTCATTTTCGCGTTTCCTAAATTCGGGATCTGACCTTTTTGCCCTCATTCTTTCCCTTGCCTTTCGTTTTCTGATTTCCTCTTTACTTAAATTATTATCTTCCTCCATTTTATTATTCAGTTAAATTCTCACAAAAATCCGCAAAAGCAATCCCCTTGCAAGACTGTAACGTTTGAAATATTATTTTCCGAAGAAATTTATTACGGAAGATTGAATTATGAAGTACTAGCTTTGAAATTCAAATAAAGAATGATAAGAGTACGTAAAAAAGGTCTTTCACAAATAGGGGGCGTATAAACTTAACAGCATTTGTTTATATTTAAAAATATTCTTAGATAGTCAAATACTTTTTGCGCCGTTGAATTTTTTTAACACCAGCTTGTAAAAAAGGTCTCTTTCAAACTAAGGGGGGGGGGGCGTATGAAAAAACAGTTAAACATTATTCATAGAATAATTTCCATATATGGGGGTAGGAAAACGGTAACAGTTGACAAAGACTAATTGTATTTACCTTAAGTGGACAAGCAATTTTTCACTATCTTGTGGTTTTGAAAATGCATAGCTTGGCAACACTGTCACTTGCATCGCGAATCGGCGTATGGGTTTTCCATCTTGAAGGAGAGAGGAATGGAGTGGAAACCCCCATACCTATAGCGTTGCCTGTGTACCCCCACCTACGGCACCGTAGTCCTCCCAGCATCCTCAGCGGTTAGGTAGGGTCGTACTGGACAAAATTATAAAGGGCGCTCCCTCTATCTTAAAAATAGAAGCTAGTTCTCATACAAATAAAATGGCGCTACGCGGCAGCACTTAGCAATCGCCTACCGAAGGGTAGGGGCGTGCGCGAGGTACATTGGGAGAGATACGGTGCCGCAGGTCGCCCATCATCATTTCCAATCCATCTCAACTCCCTTTTCCCTGCCTACATCAGACCATTTGGGGCAAGGTTACTAAATCGAATCACATACGCGATAAATAGTTCCCTCATCAATGGCAGTACTACGTATGCTAACGTCATACCCTTCTATCTCTTAGCTCAGTGTCATCCCCCTACTGGGCGCGTACAGTATATCCTCTCGCAAGAGCGCGCCCAGAGGAAGGGATACACAGTCTACACCCCTCTCTACCGCCACTAGTAGAGAAAAAGAAATTATTATGGTTTTGAGAGGAGCTTCTCATTTTGGTTGTTGTTTTGAAATGCACGGGCCTTGATAGATATAGCAGGCAATGAATGAAATATATCGCAATGCACGGGCCATGATAGATAGAGGAGGCATTGTAGGAAATATAACGCAATAAACGGGCCTAAATAGATATAGGAGGCAATGATTTAACGACTTCGGTACTTGGGTTTATCTTTAATATTTAAATAAATATAATTATTTTTAATTATTTTAATCGCCAGTAAATAACTTTAAAAATAGTTAAATCGTTTAAAATAAAGTTGTTCATAATATCTTTCGACACTTTGCTAATATTGACGTTTAAACTGAAGGGTACCCTTCTTGCCCGCTTTCTTCAAATTTTGGGGTATATATACGATCCGTTTCCATTATAATAATAGATAAAAACGCATTCGCGTGAACCTTTGGTGGAAGCCCTGCCATTGGGAGGCTAGACGTTTCTCGTAACCCTTGCTGATCGCCGCGTATATCTTAAAACCAAATAATAGATAAAAACGCATTCGCGTGAACCGATGGTGGAAGCCCTGCCATTGGGAGGCTAGACGTTTCTCGTAACCCTAGCCGCTCGCCGCGTATATCTTGAAACCAAACGATGACGGTGGAAAAGAAGACAGAATGTACTGACCGGCGTCCACGTGGAATGGACAAAAGACCTGAAGATGGTGGTGCATAGAAGCTGGTGTCAATGTGGAATTGACGAAGAACAGAAGATGGTGGTGCATAGAAGCTGGAGTCAAGGTGAAATTGACGAAGAACAGAAGTTGGTGGTGCTTGGAAGCAAGCAAGTACAGACTAGTGTCCATGTGGAGTGGACGAAAACCAAAGCTGGTGGTGTTGGAACTCAAGAAGAATAGCCAGAGGAGACAAACCCAAATTTCCGTGAACTGTCAATGCAGTCCGGAAATTGGGAACACGTTTGCTCCGATACGCAAACTGCGAACGCGGTCACGTGGGGTCTGACAGACAGACACACAGACACACACACAGACAGACACGGCCGGTGTAATACCTCTCACGTGACATACGTCACTCGGAGAGGTAAACAGTCCAGCGATTATAAAAATGCAATCAGCTCATCGAAGTGTTTCCTAACGCTACGGATATTTAAGTTAAATACATTTATTTTAAGATTCTTTTGACATACTTTATCTTCTAGTTTTCTTATGTTCAGGGTTGAAAATTTACTTAGTTCTTTAAACATTTTTATAAGGTTGTTGCATGCTATTAATTTTGCTTCACATTTTTTTACAACTGTTTTAAGTCTTCCAATGTTTCTATTTTAATCACTGAAGCATTATCAATTTTTCTAATAAATATTTTACCACCACTCACCCATACATATTTATAGTTTTTAGCTTTTGTCAACAATTTTACTTCGTAAAGTAGTTTTTACTTTTGCGCTCTTTAGAGCACCGAAAGTATTGTTCCGACCTCTGTTGGCTGAACGGCTGGCTGGATTTGGTGTAACCGCATAATAAGTTTCGTCATAAATAAACTTTTTAATTTCAAATTTCCCGCGAATTTTCGACTCGAAATTCACCCGTAGGTGGCGTAACGTATTTAATTTCAAATGAAATTACTTTTCTGTCGGTGCCGGGAAGCGAACTTGCGACGTCCTGATCCATACGAGACGCCAGTGAAGGTGCCCGCGCGCGCTACCACGAAGCCAGGCTTGCTTGTAATAAAAAGCGAGTTAAATTATAGTGAAGAAAAGAGAGAGGTAGAAGGATATGGACCCCCCCACACACCTCCCGGCGCCCGCCCCTTTCTGCGTGGCTTTAGCGGGAGACGAGAGAGAGAGAGAGCTGTCTGGCTTTACGGTGGCACGCCCCAATTTTTTAATTTAGCAATATAATTTAAATCTATGAAACACACTCATTTAAAGTTAAATAATTATAATTAGCTAACATGATTATTATAATTAAAAAAATATATTATTTAAGTAATATATTTAACGATAGTTGTTGAGAGATAATCAATAGAGGGCAACATGAGATGTCATAAATAGACTGCAAAATTCGTAAAACTTGGCATTTCATTCACCGCTTGTTGTGTATTAGACTTATACTATTAAGTTACATCAACTACTGTACAATATGAAGTTTAATGGTATTTACAATGTTCACGTTACATAACTTCTAAGTCCGGTTACATTGATATCAACTGCCCATATCGACTCTATACTAAGGGTATTTATACTATTTCTTATCAGCGTAGATTAGAGCGTAGTAGGTGTAAAATAGGTGAATTGGTTTTTTATACAAACATAACACCGCTCTATCAGCTTTGTTTGGAATAAGTAAAGTTCAGACTTCAAATCATTTTAAATTAACTCTTACGCAGTTCCCAAGGTTGTTTAAACCCGTGAAAAAAAAATGCAAATAAATTATGCACCCAAGACTCCTGAAATTTTGTTAAACAATTTTATTTAATAAATCTGTAAATATCTATCACATTTTAAGGAACTTAAAAATATTACTTCAGCCTCATTTGCGCCATTACATTCCGTCCTTTTTATTCCATTTCAAATAATTTGGAATGTAGTAATTAAAATAAGTAATTTGTAATCTTGGTAAAAGATTGTTAATAAATGTTTGGTCTTTAGGCACATCAATAACTAAACAATCATCTTCCAGTTTAGAATAAATTACAAAATGACAACTTTGAAGTCCTAAAAGGGCCAAACTAAGTTGCACTTGCCCATAATACATTTGTTAGGGTTTCAAAGAAAATGTTCCGTCCTTCTTGATTACGTAAGGAATTTTCTTGAGGACTGTTTCTAAGTTTCCTTTTTCACCAATGACTGGACACTTCATTTCGACCAAATTATCGTTGACTAGACCGTCAGGGGAACACCCCAAGAATGGATAAGAAGGGTTGACTTCAAAACCAATCTTCGGTACTTTTAAATTAGACTTTTTTAAAGCAACAAGTGTTTTTTTTCGTTTGTAATTCCATACTGTGTGAATTCATTTCCTTTAAAGTTTGACTGAAGAGCTTTTCGAATTTTTTCAGTAGGATCTTTTGGAAAATATGTGTAATACTCGTAGCAATTTTGACAAGAGAGAGAGAGCAACAGGTATTAAACAAAACAAAAACAGTATTACCAATTTTTATACTCATGTTATGACCAAGGCTTAAGAGTTTACATAACTAATCTGGTTAATATTAGGGTAATTAGGTTTTCAACACTTACCATTTTTGAAAATATTCTCTTCTGAAAATTGTGGTACTAATTTTCATTTGGCACTGAATTATAAGTTTAAACGTCAAATACACTGCCGCTGATGCTACAGGTTTCCCCTAGATCAAGCTTCGCGTTTTCTCCGCACGGTGGCACTTGTGAAACTTTTGGTTCTAGGCGCGGAATCTGGCAGCCCTGAACTAGGGAAATTTTGGTCCAAAAAGGTAAATTTTAAGGGTTAGAAAGGGAAATTTCATTTTTCCCACCTGGCATCACTGCTTTGAACATCCTTTCCTTTGTTCTCTTGCGAGCTCTGCGTTTAACGGCTTTGGAAGATTTCTTCTGCTTTTTGTGAATGCCAATTGAAAACTTATTGTTCGAAATAAGTATTTGTTTTGAAATTTGTTACCATAGTTCTCCTTTTTTATTAGGCCTATTAATTTACCACTAATTATAGTTTATTTTCAGAATTAATTTCAAGTAAGTATTTCTTTGAACGTGTAGTTTTGTCTTATATTATTATTTGTTAGGCCTATTTACGCGTAACCTAAGATTGTTTTCAGGATATCTAACAAGTCATGAACTAAGTTAGGACATTTTCAACGGTCTGAAATCAAAATTGACTTTGTGCCGTTTAACTCGGCTGTTATACAAATACGAGAGTTCAGAAATGGCATCTAATGTGAAAGAAACATCAGCGGAAAAGATGAGAAGGCTACGTTTGAATCCAGAATACAGAGAAAGAGAAAAAGCTCGAAGACTAGAGAGATATGCGGCCAAAAAGAAGCGAGAGAGGCAGTTGGTGTTAGAATCTCCTCCTAGTCAGGGCCCTTCTACCAGTCAGAGTTCTTTAACTCTTCAGAACCCATCAACTAGTCAGAGTTCTTTGACTCTTCAGAACCCATCAACTAGTCAGAGTTCTTTGACTCTGCAGGACCCATCAACTAGGCAGAGTTCTTTGACTCTGCAGGACCCATCAACTAGGCAGAGTTCTTTGACTCTGCAGGACCCATCAACTAGTCAGAGTTCTTTAACTCTGCAGGACCCATCAACTAGTCAAAGTTCTTTAACTCTGCAGGACCCATCAACTAGTCGGAGTTCTTTAACTCAGCAGGAACCATCAACTAGTCAGAGTTCTTTAACTCAGCAGGAACCATCAACTAGACAGAGTTCTTTAACTCAGCAGGAACCATCAACTAGTCAGAGTTCTTTAACTCAGCAGGAACCGTCAACTTATCTTTTGAAACGGAGACAAAAGCGCACAGATTCAAATTATGCTCAATCTGAGTTAGAAATGGATAATCTTTCCAGGAAGAAAAGAAGAGGAAATATGGATTATGCTAAGGCGGAAATCCAGACAGATAATTCTACAAGGCAAATTAGGCGTGAAAATCCTCTGTACTGTGAAGCCGAAAACCAGAGAGATAATCTGTCAAGAATTGTCAGGCGTCAAGATCCCAACTATAGAGAAGCCGAAATGCAGAGGGACAACGCTACAAGGCAGATTAGGAGACAACACTCACAATATTTCGAAAACGCCTATCTGCAAAATATATCATATGGTCCAGATTATAAATGCGAATGCTGTTATGGACTATTTTTCCGTACTTCTGTTAAAAAAACAGAGTCGGTGAAATACTTGTCAGTTGAAGGAGTACACGAGAGAGTGCTTCCGTCACATATTTTGTTGTGTGGTTCTTGCCACAGCTACGTTTCTAGAAATAAAGTACCACCACTCTCTAGAGAAAACGGCTATTTTTATCCTGATTTGCCCATGGAGTTGAAAGATCTTACAGAACTTGAATGTAGAATGATTTCTCCGCAATTACCGTTTATGCAAATAAGAAAACTAGGAGTTGATCAGCAAAGAGGCATTCGCGGTAATGTCGTAAATGTACCAGTTTCAATCGACTCTTCTGTTTCAATTCTGCCCAGAGGCCCCACTGACACTCAAGTTATTCAAATTAAACTCATGAGGAAGAAGGAATATCAACACCACTATATGTTTGAAACAGTTCGTCCCAGAAAAATACTTGATGCTTTAAAGATTCTAATAACAACTCCTTTGTATTTGAAACATGAAGTTACAGTTCCAGATGAAGTGGCTTTGGAATTCAGCGAATCTAATAGTGTAAATTTCGTATCGAATGAGGAAGATATGCCAACTGAAGTAGAGCACACGCCCCCTGTTAGTACAGATCAACTAAATAATTTCGTATCGAATGAGGAAGATATGCCAACTGAAGTGGAGCACACGCCCCCTGTTGGTACAGATCACCCAAGTAATTCTGCTGTAGAACCTAAACAAGCACCTGACAGTGACCAGGAATGGGACGAAATTGATGAAGAAACAGCATTGAACAATGGCAACAGTGATACCCTTTTGCTTTCATCTGAAGATCTAATTACGCCCCAAATTGAAAGTATTGCTTATGCTCCTGGAGAAGGGCAGACACCACAATCAATTCTTTATGATGAGGACTCCAAATACCTATCTTTCCCGAGTATTTACGCTGGGCAAGCTTTGAAGCTCCCAGCTAAGGCAACGTACACACAGCATATCAAATGGAAGTTCAGATGCAGCGATAGGCGTTGTGCCTCTAGTATTCCAAAAATATTTTATTCCTATGTTAAATTAGTATCGTCAAAACTACGGAGCGCTACTAATATTTGCATGAGAAAAACCAAGTCCAAAGCTGGCCTAGCATACACAGCAGGAGCATTAACAGCGCCAGGAAGTTTGGATTCTTTGGTGAAACACGATGATGGTTACAAAGTTTTGGAAAGCGTCAGATCTTCCCCTGGCTATTTACAACAGCGTGAGAAAGACCTTCTGGCTATGGTTCGCCAACTTGGTAATCCTACGTGGTTCCTCACTCTGAGTGCCGCTGAGACGAAATGGGAAGAGCTTTTGGAGTCCTTGTGCGTCATTGCCGGGCACCCTCGGGAAACTGCGAAAGAATATGTAAAAACCTTGGCATTTATCAACGAGGACCCTGTCACCTGCAGCCGATAGTTTGATTATCGTTTGAGAGAATTTTTCAAGTTTCTGCGAAGCAAAGAGTCACCGATTGGAATCATTGATGATTACTACATTAGAATAGAGTTCCAAATGAGGGGATCACCACACGCCCATATTCTACTATGGAATAAATACGTCCCACAATTGAGAAGCGATAACTCCAATCTAGAAGAGGTTATCATATTCATTGATTCCAACATTACCTGCTCGAAAGGGGATGGAAGTGAAAAATGGAACAACTTGTTCAAGCTGCAAACTCACAAGCATTCTAAAACCTGTCGTAAGAAGAACGATAGTGGACAGTCATCGTGTCGTTTTGGCATACCTTTTCCGCCAATCGGAAGAACCCTTATTTACGACCCTTCTAAGCGTGATGAAAACGAAAACGTTGAAGAGGTTGAAGCCTTAAGCAAATTGGTGCAAAATGCTATCGAGAAATTGAAAGTCGAAACTGCACCGGAAACATTTGAAGAATTTTTGGAAACGCTGAACATAACGGAAGAGCAATATATTGCAGCTATAACTTATCCAATTAGATGGAACACTGTCCTTCTGAAAAAGTCACCGCAGGAAGTAACAATAAATCATTACAACAAGAAGATTTTGGAGTTATGGAACGCTAATATGGATCTTCAATACGTCCTAGACCCATACGCCTGTCTCATGTATATAGTTTCCTACATCGGCAAAGCCCAAAAGGGGATGTCACAGCTCTTGAGGGAGGCAATCAAGGAAGCGAAAAATAAAGGCAGTGGTATAAAAGAGAGATTAAAAGTTTTTGCTAATAAGTTTATTAATTGTGAAGAAATTAGTGCCCAAGAATGCTGGTACATACTACTTTCCATTCCAATTTGCCGGAGCAGTCGTGCTCATATTTTCATAAAAACTTCACCCCCTGAAGAAAGGGTACACATTTTTAAAAGACCATCTGAATTGGAATTATTGCCTGATGATAGTACTAACGTTTTTTTCCGATGGAATCATCGAGCACTACATTGTGAGACCTGATGAACTGGAAAATCTCAGATTAGCTGCTTTTGAATCATGGTATGAGTTTTCTTGATCCAAACGCAATAGAACCCAAAATTTGAACGAAGATGAGGACCAAGAAATTGAAACGACTTCTGTGGAAACGTCTCTTGAGCTGAAAGATTCTTCAGGATACGTCAGGAAAAGGATGCAGGCCAAAGTAATCAGATTCAAAAAGTACAGTATGGTGAAAGATCTCAAAAATTACTGTCGAGTGGAAATGATTCTATTTTTACCTTGGCGTTGTGAGGAAACCGAATTGCTAGAAGCTAACGTTGAAGAAATTTATGAAGCCCATAAGCAGGAAATATCTGAAGCTAGAAGGGAATTTATAAGTGAAGTTGATTATCTGGATCTGGACCAAATGATTCAAGAAGTAAGAGAAAACCAACACTCAAATGACGTTCAAAATATTCAACCTATGATTGAACATCAAAACGAGCTTCCGAGTTAGATGCTGTCGATATTCAACAACGTAAAGCCTGGCAAAATTGGGCTAGGATTGAAGCCGAAAGAATTCGGACCCGCGTAGGTCCTTTTCGTGAAGACCTAGGGACGGGTGAGCTACATCGGGAGCCACTGCGGGGAATTACCCCTTTATTCCCGTTAAGGGCACCCCCTCCAAATATCCAGGTACTGAGAACCTCGTCGCCCTTGCATCAGAGACAGGTATTAGCCTCTGCCCCCCCTCCCCCTTTCGACCAGCCAGGAGCTGTCAATCAGCCCCCCTTTGTAACCCCAAGGAATAAGGGTGCCGTATCTAATATTCCGGCTAGTTCTAGAAATCGTAATTTTCCGGGGGAAGCTCCTCGTATGGTAACATCTGGTAATAGCTCGGGTAGGGGCCCTGTTCTTCGACCTCCGCATGTTCCAGTGGTCAACCCACCTCGAACACCACCTCCAGTAACTCGTAGAACGATGGGGACCAACCCCTCACCCCCTGCTACGCCAGCTCAACATATTCCGGTGGTCAATCCACCTCGAACACCACCTCCGGTAACTCGTAGGACGAGGGGGACCAATCCTTCACCCCCTGCTATGCCAGCTCAGCATCAAACACCACCTCCAGTAACTCGTAGGACGAGGGGGACCAACCCCTCACCCCCTGCTACGCCAGCTCAGCATCAAACACCACCTCCAGTAACTCGTAGGACGATGGGGACCAACCCCTCACCCCCTGCTACGCCAGCTCAGAATATTCCGGTGGTCATTCCACCTCAAACACCACCTCGAGTAACGTATAGGACCATGGGGGTTAATCCATCACCCCCTGCTGCCCTCGCTCAGCAGGTTTAGGGGGGCAATCAGCCACTAACGCCGCCCCGTGTAACTCATAGAGTGTCTGGAACTACTACACCCCCGCCGGTGAACCCCACTAACCCGGTACAGATAGTGGCCACCCCAGCCAGTGGCACGCGTTATAACCCGGTTCTGGGGCCGGCCATTATGTTGCCTAGTTTTTCGGGTAGGGAGGATCCCAAAGAATATTTATGTCAAATGGAAATGTTCATTCGGTATCATAGGTTTACAGCTCAGGACATAGACTTATTAATACCCTTATCCTTAAAGGAAGATGCTCTTAGCTGGTGGAAAAATCTTAGCCGCCATGCTAGTCGCCCCGGGGATTGGGGATATTTCCTTCAACAATTCACCCACGAATATTTGTCCTCCAGAAGAGACAGAGAAATTAGGATCACCCTATATAGTTTAAAACAGGGTATGGGTGAAGACCTACATTCATTTCGTAGACGAGTCATGCAGTTGAACGAGACCTTGTTGGAGCCGATTTCAGAACGTGAATTAGTCGAGGTTTTAACTACCAATGTTTTACCGGAAATCACCTTGCTGTTGCCGGTAGGTTTATGTCGTACCATGACTCAAGTGCAGCAAGAGTTTAGCCGTATCCAGAGTGGTTTAGACCGAAGGTATGCCCAGGGGGGAACAGGGGGATATCCTTCAGATCCCAGCCCAAGGGTACGTTTTTCCGGTCCTTCTGGGACCACGGGCAGTAATACCGGACAGACGAGTGGCCCGAATAGACCACCACTATCCCAGGCTTGCTATCGGTGTGGTAGTTTTAGCCATCTTCGTCGAGATTGCCCCAGACCGGCAGGAACACCTCCTCGCCCGACGCATCCGAGAAATTTACCCGCACTTCCACCTGTGGCCCCCCAAGGTCCGGCACCAGGTGCGGGAAATGCTTAGGACGCATCCTGTATGGGTCTCAGGATGTGCGCCGGAATACACAAGACTCGAATTTTAATTCCGTCCCGGGGGATCAGGTTAACAACAGTCGACTTAAGGGAATAGCGATTCAGATTGCATGTAAACCCTGTATAGCTTTCCTGGATAGTGGGGCTGATCTCAGTATTGTTGCCTGGGACTTCTTATATAAATTGGGCGTTATTTCATTGGTGGTTCCTCAGTCGAAGATGGTCAAGGGTATACAAAAAGGAATAACTACGACTTCTGTAGGTTATATTGACTTGGAAATAGATTTGGGGAGACAAATGGGTACAATACCGGTGCGTTTCCACGTTCTGAAAGATATAGAATTCCCAATTATTCTGGGAATGGACCTCTTGGACGAGCTGCGAGCTAGCATCGACCATGAACGCAACGAATTCCGGTATTGTGGGTATACTCTCCCCCTCATTTATTTGCGGGATCATGCGCCCGGGTTTACTCAAAACCACGAACTTGACACTGGGACAGTTGATGTGTCCCAATTAAACATGGGTACCTTGACGGAACAGGAAATGGGGGACTTAATCAGTATCTGTCAAGAATTTTCATCTCTGTTTACCGGTCGTCCAGGTAGAACTCACCTATTGCGACACCGTATTAAGTTAAAACCAGGAACTGTCCCTATTCATCGCCAACCATAGCCGGGTGGCCAATGAAGAAATAAACACTCAGGTCAAGGACTTGTTGCAACAGGGGTTAATCAGGCCTTCAGATAGTCCGTGGGCGTCCCCTACTATAGTGGTGGGTAAGAAAAATACAACAGAAAAACGAATGTGTATAGATGTTACCCGGTTAAATAGTGTTACAATAGACGATCCCTATCCGGTGCCACGCATCGAAGATATCATAGATTCCATGGGAAAGCCCAAATATATTACTAAGCTTGATCTAAAGTCCGGTTACTGGCAGGTAGAGATGCACCCGAATGATATTGAGAAAACGGCATTTGTCACAAGGGAAGGGAAATTTGAATGGCTAGTAATGCCCTTCGGGTTAAAGAATGCCCCTTCCACTTTTTCCCGGTTAATGAATAAGGTTTTGAAGTATGCCAGACGATTTGGAGTTGGAGTATACCTGGACGATATTGTTATCGCTAACGCCACCTGGGTGAATCACCTGGAAGCTCTTCGGTATGTGTTTTCGCAGCTGAAACACGCCGGTTTAACACTTAATTTAAGAAAGTCGAGCTTCGGAGTTTCTAAGGTCTCGGTACTCGGCTATGTTGTAAGCGCACAAGGGGTACAAATCGATCCTGAGAAAGTAGAAGTGATTCGGAACTTTCCCAGACCCCGAACCATAAAACAGGTTTCATCCTTCTTGGGAATGTGTGGGTTTCACTCCCGGTTTATCCCTCACTTCGCCGATCTTACGGCCTCGCTTAATCGTCTAAAACGTAAACACCAGCGATGGCGGTGGAGAGATGATGAGGAGAAATCTTTTCAGGGTTTAAAGCAGGCTATAGCAGAAGCAGCTATGCTGCAGGCCCCAACCCCTGGGGGGAAGTTTATTGTTACCACGGATGCTAGTGGCATCGGTATCGGGGGTATGTTAACCCAGATCCAGGGGGATGTTGAGGTACCTCTTGCATATACCAGTCGCCTTTTACGACCTACTGAATTAAAATATAGTACCCCGGAACAGGAGGCGCTGGCAGTAGTAGAAGCCGTACGTAAATTCAGGCATTACATTGAAGGGCGAGAGTTTGCAGTTCTATCAGATCACCGGGCTTTATGTTGGTTGTTGAGGTTAAAAGATAAAAAGAGCAGGCTAATGCGATGGGCTTTGGAACTACAGGAGTTTATGCCGTTTGAAATCTTGCATAAATCCGGCAGGGAAAATGTAGTTGCCTATGCCTTGTCTCGATGCCCGGTATCAGATTTGGACGCGGTCAGTCCAAAGGTTTTAGAAACGGACGACACAGATCAGTCGCCCGGTCCGGAAGACCAGGAAGTCCGGGTCAATATGGTATCGTGTAACCCGGTAGTGGTAGGTCTCCCGTTAGACGTAGCAACTAAGGCTGATATTTAGCTAGCACAGGCTAGTGATCCGTATTGGCTGTCTGTTAGACAGGACTTGGAACGTGGAAAGGCGTCAAAATTGTATATACTTAAAGAGGATATGTTATACCGGATAGCCCAGGGTTTTCAACCGGAAAAGGTAGTTATTCCAACCGCGATAGTACCCCGGGTATGTCAAGCCTACCATGACCATCCGCTCACGGGTCATAGAGGTCGCACCGCAACTTATAAACGGGTGCAAGCTAAATACTACCATCCTAAGTTGTATTCCCTGGTTAAAGACTATGTCCGGGGATGCGAAACTTGTCAGAGGTATAAGAGTAGGAACACTAAGAGACCAGGTTTAATGATTCCCTCCCATAAAATCCATCCCGGAGATCTAGTGGGGATTGATATTATGGGTCCTTTACCAGTAACGAAATCCCAGAATAGGTTCTTGGTGGTAATGGTAGATTATTTTACCAAGTATGTAGAGCTATTCCCGGCACGAAGTGTTACCGCCCCTATATTATGTAAGATTCTATTACAGTATGTTTCACGTCATGGTACGATGACTGCTTTATTATCGGACAATGGACCTCAGTTCATATCTGTCTTATGGAAGCGCTTATGTCACATGTTAAAAATTCAGTTAAAATTCACATCCCCTTATCATCCCCAGGCGAATATGACAGAACGAGCAAACAGGGTTATAGGTGAAATAATGAGTATTTATACCGGGAATGGCCATACGAAGTGGGACGAAAGCTTGCCCCTTATTAAGTTTGCCATTAACAGTGCCATACATACTTCCACTGGTTCATCTCCGTTTTATTTACATCATGGTTATGAGCCGACGTTACCCTGGGATGAGCGTACATTTGCCGGAGTCCCTGAGGACATAGAAGGAGAAATAAGGGGTTATGAGGATGGGCCACTCCGGGAATGGCAACTGTCCATTGACTTTGCTCAGGAGATGAATGAGCAAGCGAGCGCTAAACAAAAACGCTTTTATGATCGGAACTATTCCGATGGTGAACTAGAAGTGGGGCAGTTAGTATGGAAAGTAGGACATAGCTTGTCGAACGCTGCAGCTAAGTTCTCGGCTAAGTTACCTCCAGCTTGGGAGGGTCCCTATAGAGTAGTCGAAAAGATATCCCCAGTTTCCTATGTTATCATGGATTTAGAGTCAGGCGCCTTGGCCGGTACTTGGCATATCAATCAGTTAAAACTGCTGTTGACCTCGGTGGTTCTAGAAACTCAAGAAGCCACAGAGATAGAAATCCCACCGGTAACACAGGAAATGGAGAACGGCGTCGACCCAGATGAGGGACAGGGACCGGAGATGGTTGTCACGCAAGATGAAAGGTCGTTTGACGAGGCCAATTCCCGGGAAGGACAGGAGAATGTCTGGAATACGGTACCCGATAGAGTATATGACTTCCGGCCCCGTCAAAGCCAGGCTGAAGGTATCGGTGATGGGCCACCAACATCGATAGATATAGACCCGGATATACCCGATCCGAATCATAGCCTTTCGGTAGTACATGACTTACTTCCCACCCCGACCCCACGGCGGGAATATAACCTCCGTCGCCGGATTCGAGATCAGGAACAGGAACAGGAAGGGGTAGACCTAGCTGTGGCAGGTCCTTCCGGTGAGGGTAGGCGGAAACGTGGTAGTCAAAAGGACCCGGTGCCGGAGATAGACCCGGAGGATGAGGACAATGTGTTGATGGCTCCTTTTCGGTATGGGTGGAAAAGGGAAATAGTTTTGAGAAAGGATACCGGAGGTCGCATTGGGGATGTATATTATTATACACCGGAACCAGTTAGGGAGAAGTTACGATCGTACAAACAAATTGCGGCTTTTCTCGGTACTCATCGCGACCAAGCCCGACTCTTGGGCATGCGCAATTTCAGTATGAAGCCCCAGCCGTTTGCGTACCCCCCGTTTGAGATTGTTCGCCATGCCTTATGGTGAAGCACGTGATGAGACTAACTGTCTACAGTCCACTTTTTACTTTTCAGACTATGGCTAGCGCATTCCCAAAAATCTGTTCGGGGCAACTTTTTGGTGGCAGGGAGGCGGCGTCAAGTGACGACGATGACGTCCCGGGCCACACGACAACTCAACCGTTGTTAGCAGAAAATATCGAGGCGACTATACAACCAGAGGTAGTTGAAATAATCGAAGAACTTGAGAACGTAGACCTTCCCCAAGCGTCAGCAACGATGTCAACATTGGAAGATGAGATCACCGAGGAAACTGAGGAGGTGACAGGTGATCAGGCGTTAGGTATCGGATCAACCGAAAATCCGGGTTCGGCGGCCTCCCTTACCCCGGTAGTGGAGGAGCAGGCCTTAGCCCTCCCTACTACAGCTGATCATTCAATGAACGAAGGAGATGAATAGAGGCTACCTCTACGCTACGTGGATATCTTTTGCTCGCTTCCATGTTACGCATCCCGGACTGGAACGGATTTAAAACATTTTTCCCGGCACGTGCGCACCCTCCCGGAACGTTTCCCGGGAAATTTTAAAGGATGCATATCCCATTTCGGCGCCATTCCGGATGAACTCGATATCGATTTCATTCAATCCGTATTAGCAAACCCCGGGGTTCTCGGTGCAGTGGGCATCCCGCCCCTGTACGCTAAGGCGTATTTGCAGGACGAGCGCATTGAACGCGATTTAATTAAGGCCTTGGCCTTTTCTAAAGTCCGCGCGATTGGCGCGATAGGCTTGGACGCATCCCGGGTCATCGACCTATGTCCCCCGGAGCTTCAATGTCAGGCATTTCGGCGCCAGCTGCGTCTAGCGGCGCTTTATGACTATCCCGTCCTAGTCCAATGCCGAGAAGGACGTCAGGAAAAGGACGTTTTTCGCACATGCTACCGCCTGCTAGGCGAGGAGCTCCCTCCCGGGCACGTTATAATATTGTTGAACTTCTCCGGCGGCCGTGAAGTAGCAAACAAGTTCCTTGCCAGGTTCCCACGCCTATATCTGGCGCTATCCCCGGCCATGGATCCTCAGTTCATAACAATATTCCTGCATGGTATCCCGGTGGAACGCCTGTTGGCGCAGTCAGGGGCGCCAATGTTTTCCCTGGTCCGAGCTTCCCCAGCTGTACCATCCCCTGGATTGGCATTGACTGTAATTAACAGGATTGCGCAGGCCAAGGCGTTACCGGTCGCGGAAGTGGCCACTATTTTGTGGTCCACCTCTCTAAAGTTATTCCGTTATTCAGACTAAGCGTTGTTTTCCCGGATTTTCCGCTTTGTTTTCTTTTCATATTTTGTAACATTCCTTTTTTTTTGAGTGGAACCCAGTGTCGTTCCCTCTTTACGTTTAAATAATCAATTTTCCCGTAAAACATGGTTTTTGCCACCATTATTATTACTTAAGACTAACAAAAAAAAACAAAAAAAAAACAACGACAACATTAACACATATAGTATTCTTTGTCTGTTTTGGTTATTTGTAGGCCATACTGGCTATTTTCTTGGTTTCCCTCCCCAAAATGGACATGTCCCCTTTTCCCCCGTTGGGATTCAATAAATATGTTTTTTTTCCGTAACTCCTTATCTGTGGTCCACCTGTGTAGTTGAATTCAGTTCCCTGGTTTTGGGTGGGGTTTCCCCTCCCTATATTTCTTTTCAGATACTCCCTGCGGCCTTTCACTGCTGTTTCCCCTTTTACCAGGGGCCGCTGCTTCTTTCTTGCAGAGGGGGAGGATGTAACGGGGAGCCCGTTACCAGGGTTCACCACCAGATGGAGCAAGGTACAATAACCCCAGGGATCCCCGCTAGACGGCGCCCATTCCCGGAGTACTGAACCTTGGACCTGTCGTCTGCCCGAGCCCCGGATTGGACGATCCCCGAGGCCAGAGGGGATAAATTCAAAGGTAGCCCGGGAATCAGGGCAGTTGGAGGATAACCGGCATCAAGATCAATTTAATACCTTTTGTTATATAAATTAACTTATTTGCTTGTTTATATGTTATTTATCGGATTGTAATAGATATATATTAACTTTACTAACGGATTGTAAATATAAATTAACCGGCTTGCTATACAAATAAATGATTAATTAACTGAAACTACGTAGTCGTGTGTTTTCTGGACTCAGTGAAAGTGCGCGATTACATTGTTAGAATATTTAAATTATTTTATTGTTAGTTTGTTGAATTATTTTAGATTATTTTTTCAGTGTAAACTTGATACTTATACCAGGTATTGGTGCTGGTGTATCTAAATTAACAAAGGCTTAGCTCAGTTATTGTATGTCGAACATATCTACTGTTAGTGATATTTTTGCCCAGTCCCCTTGCAAACATTGTAGCCAGGCTTCCAGCTTAGATTCTCTTCACTCTTTCGACAATTATTGATCGTTGAAGCGACAAAGTTAAAGGCAGGTGCATTTATTACTCTGAATTATCCTTCACGGTCTGTCATGTCACTTGACAATGAGACTAACTCGCTCCCTGTTACTGAGAATCGAGCCCTTGGGATATGTTGGCTAAAAGTATTGCGTTGATGGATACCATGCAAGCATCTCAACAGGCTCATAGACACATCCCCACACCACCTTTTACTTTTTCGGGGTCTAGAGATGACAACCCCCAAGGTATTTTTGAGGTCTCTTGAGCGTTTCCTGGCATCTGAACAGTTGATGCCTGATGATTTACTACGTGTGTTGCCATTAATTCTTAAGGAACATGCTGAGGTTTGGTGGGATTCGTTAGCCTTGAAGTTTTCAGAGTTATCCCGAATTTTGCCAGGAATTTTTGATTAAATTTTTTAATGCGGATTTTGAAAAAGAGTTAGTTAGTCAATTACGATCGCGGGCTCAAAAACCAGGCTAGTAGTACCCTATGGTTAAACCCCGTTATGGATCCTGAGGCACAACTGCCCAATGATGTGGCTGATATGATCGAGTCTGCTGTACACCGAGCAAATCTCCCTGATGACAAGAAGGCAGATCTTCGTAAGTTGCTTTCCAAGTGCCCAAGTGTTTTTGAGAAGCGTATTGGGTTAACGGATCGTGCTTTTCATACAATTAATACCGGAACTCAGTGCCCCATTGCTTGTAAGCCTTATCGTGTCTCTCCCCTTAAGCAACGGTTGATTGAGCGCCACGTGGACGACATGCTTAATACGGGTATCATACGTCGATCCCAGAGCCCTTGGGCTTCCCCCGTTGACGTTATTCCTAAAAAGGACTCACTTCAAGGTGTTGACGAGTCTGAACCCGTCACTTCCATTAGTCGTTTTTGTGTAGATTTACGTAGTCTTAATGCGATTACCATTAGGGACCGATCCCACGGATCGACGATTTGTTAGATGTCTTGGGCCAGCGCCATTATATAACTACTTTAGATTTACGATCCGGGTTTTGGCAAGTGCCGATGAAAGCTAGTTCAATTCCCAAAACAAGTTTTACTACACATTATGGAAATTATGAGTTTTTGCGTATGCTTTTTGGACATGTGAATAGTCCGGCCACCTGCCAACGTATGATGCAGGAGGTTTTAAAAGACCGACGTCTTTATGGAACTGTTGTATATTTTGACAATATTGTCGCTGCCCATGAGCACTGGCTCGACCATCTCCGCACTTTGGACTATATTTTCCAATGTTTAGCTGACGCGGGTCTGACACTTCGTTTGGACAAATGCGCATTTGCCATGTCTGAGACCAAGGTTCTGGGACATATTCATGGACCCTATGGGGTTAAGGTTGATCCTTCCAAACTAACCGCGGTTGAGCGCTACCCTTGGCCCACAAATCTTAAACAACTAGAGCGTTTCCTTGGGTTTATTGGTTGGCATCAGCGGTTTATCCCTAATTTCGCTACCTTGGCCTATCCCTTTTATCAGCTCAAACGCAAGCATATTCGATGGCAGTGGTCGTCTGTTCTTCGAGCTGCTTTTGACTCTTTGAAAAGAGCTCTTCTCAACTCTCTTCCATTGGCCACGTTAAAAGAGGATTTGCCACTTACGCTTACGACTCATGTATCTGATACTGGTATTGGTGCCATGTTAGCCCAAGTTGTTGGCGGTGCTGAGGTTTCGGTTGCTTATTTTAGTTGTTCTCTCAAACCGGCTCAGCGGAATTATACCACCAGTGAACGGGAATGTTTGCCAATTGTAGAGGCTGTAAAACATTTCCCTCATCTTCTAGAGGGGCGTCGTTTTACGGTTTTAACTGACCATAATGCCTTGCAGTATTTACAACGCATAAAAAGTCCTCAGGGTCGACTAGCTCGACGGTCCTTGATTCTGCAAGCGTTCGACATAGACATTCTATATAAGAAAGGAACCACCAATGTCGTTGCCGATGCTTTATCACCGTTTCCTGTAGACTCCCTTTGCTTGACCTCTGAGTCTGTAGTACCTTCTCGCTGTCCTGGCGTCCCCTCTGCCTCTGAGTCCCCGTCGGCCGTTCAACGTTTATGTGTTGTAAGTCCACTAATACATCTTGGAGTGGGAGATGGCGTTTTCGACACTTTGTCCACACAGGAAATTATCGATGCTCAAACCCTTGATGATACCTTTGGTCCTATTGTCACTAGAGACGAGTCGGGTCTTCCATTTTTAAAACCCGACCCGGCCCAGCCCGAAAGTTTAAAATAAAAACTTGACCCGACCCGGCCCAACCCGATAAAAGTTTTCAAAAGTAAAACCCGACCCAGCCCGGGCCCGAATGAAAATGAGCCCGACCCGATCCGACCCGAATTTTATTCATTTAAATAAAACCCGACTCGACCCGAAATTGGCATAGGACATGAAAAATCCGACCCGACCCGAAGAGCCGATTGCTTTATCAAAAAGAGATCACACCAAATAAGTAGTAAAAATACTTTATTATTTTACTTGTTCAAAAAGTTCTTATGGACAAACGTAAGGCTCGAGAGTGTTGAGCCTTCTAAATTGGTTCTTCGTGGGCCAAGGGTGTTTCCAGTGGTAGAAAAGACACGTTCATCACTAGTTTGGGATGAAGGAATTCCGAGAATTCTTTGAGCGATACGTGTCAGTCCAGGGAACTTCGAAAGTTTAATGGTAGACCAGAATTCGAGTACTGAAAATGAATTTCCTAGAGAAAAAAAGAGGATACATCTTATGAAACTACTGTATACTTAATTATTCTTTAAAATTTAAACAGTACAAATCAAAAAACTATGCTCACAGTGACCACAAACAGGTTTCAATTTCAGTTTCATATAACGTTCAAACTCTTCTTCAGCTCTTTCTTCAAGTGAAATATCTCCGTTTGTCTCAAATCCTTCCTCTTCAGATGAATCTTCAAATTCGGTACCTTACTTTTTGGAGAGTAAACAGCCATGCTTGAAGTTGAACTTCTTGAAGATTTTGTTGACATTTGACTTAGAGGGCGAATACTATCTCTGCTCTGTTGGTGTTGGTACTCCATTACTAGTTGAGATTTCAATTTCAAATAGGCCAGCTCTTTCATTTCATTACTGGCAAACTTGAGCTTTCGATACCTGGTGAAAAAACCAAACTCGAAATTAGATTATTATGCAATATGCATCGCGAATTCCCGAATCGCGACCATAATCAGGCGAACATACTTAGGGTTAAACAGAGTGGCAACATAGTGGCAGCATAGTGAAACGTGTCTAAACAGCAGTATTCTTTATAGCATTCTCTGGCTTGTTGTTTCAAAGATTTCAACTCCAACAAGTCCTTATCACCATCTTGAATATGGTTAAAAATTATATGCCACCATGGAGCAGTTTCATGAATGGTTGGCTTCTTTTCTTTGCTAAACACTTCAGTTGCTTCGTGAAAAGGCTTTAAGAAATTAATGATCGTTTCCAATACTTGATCGTCAATTTGGAACAGGCGATAAAGCTGATTTTTTTCCAATAACATTTTCTTAAGCTGCTTGGAAGACTTCATGTACGATTCTAACATAATTAGTGTACTGTTCCATCGGGTTGGAACCTCTTGTTTTAAAGAGTATTCCAACTCTGCATTTAACCCCGACCTTTTGAAATAGGAAACTACAACTTTAACTCCTTGAATGGTTGAGTCAATTTTCGGGCATTGCTCCTTTAACGCAAAAAGCTTTTTTTTTGGTAGCGTTTCAGGATTTTTATATTTCTTTGGGTCCAGGGCAGTATTATTTAACATCCACATTACAAAAAGATTCAACTTGTGGCACTGGCAGTTTAGATTATTTTTTGATGGGAATAATTTCGTCATATTTGAGCTACCATCCGTTACAAGATATGATGATTCCAAGACTTTGGTAGCCAATTCGTTGAAATAGAAATGTAGAATTTCGGTTAACTGCATTCGTATATTATCAGTCGTTTTCTTTTCAAACTCGAGTTCGTCAACGGCAAGCATTCTACATACTAATTTCCAAAGAGAGTCTATGTAGTGAATAGACAGCGAGATGAAACTTCTCTGTTTAAACTTGTCAGACCACATGTCTGTGGTGAAAGTAAATACTGGTGATTGGGGTGCAAGACTTAATTCAGATATTATTTCTTGTTGTTTTGACGATACTAATGATGGCAGAATCTGTCGCTTTAAAGTAGTACGGTGGAATATTACTTTGGAGGCATTTTGATGCCCGTGCTTGGCTCCAAAGTCAATTAATGATTGACTTAAATGCCTGAAACCTTCACCCTCCACTGCACCCAAGGGCCGTAAACCCTTAGCTAGGCCAAGTACGATACTATTGTTCAATGATAAAATTTCTCCCTGCGGTACCTTTTTAGAAAAACAACTAGAGATGGAGGGTTGGACTTGGTTTTGTAACTTTTCATATGAAATTTGGGAAACATTTGGACGAATTTCAGAAACTTCGAATATAACTCTTGAATGTTGTTTGGCACTTTAGGTAGCAGAGCAGTAATTGTTTTGGTGGCGGTTTAAGCTCGATGTTCCAGTTTTGGCTTGATACGAAATAATACTTTTACATTTTTCACATCTAACAAAGGGCTGTTCATTATCGTCTACAAAAACAATTTAAACGTCTTCCATATACTTGACGTTTTACGTGCCGAAGAGTTTTTTCAAATTTAATTCGAGAACTGTTTTTGATAATCAGACCTTCTATCACGCTTTTGCTTGAGTTTAAATATATGTTCAAATGGCAGCTAAAATATAAATTAAAATTTAAAAAGTATCAAATAATCAACAGCTATAATGTTGAAAACGGGAAACAACTAATAACTATGTGTATGCGAGTAATCTTGCGAATGTTATCTATACAACAAAGGCTACAGGCTACAATCCAGGCCTTGGCTTGTCAGCACGACATATTCGGCTAATTATATTTTTATATGAAATTGAAAACTTGAAATTACCTTTTTTTTTCTATATCTATACCTTCGTCAATAGAATTCGAATCTTCATTATTTTCCATGGTTTCAAAAAGAAAATTACATCTGTCGTGACGACACTAAAAGGAAACCGAGCCTAAGGAAGTGTCGATTTGCGGTTGGAGGGGCCGGTGAAAAACTGAAAACCAACAACCGTGCGCAGAGCCAAATATTTTTCTTCAAGGTTTCTCTATTCAGAAGTTTCGACAGCCGAGGCCCGAGGACACGTGTAGTACGTTCTGCCGCTCTTACTCTGGCTCTGCTTCTGCGATTGCCTGGTTCATATGAAATCGGGTCTGGTCTCTTGTTTTCTAATAAAAAACCCGACCCGGCCCGACCCATTTCTTTTCTGAATATTAAAAATCCGACCCGGACCGACCCGAAAGAAACTTAGCCCGATTCGACCCGTTTTTTTTCTGATAATAGAAAATCCGACCCGGCCCGGCCCGAATATTTTTAAATAATTTTGCACCCGACCCGGCCCTAAACGGGCCCGGGTCGGGTCGGGTAGGAAAACCCAATTAAATCGGGGGCCCGACTCGTCTCTAATTGTCACTCAGTTGCGTGACCCTTTGGCTGTTTTGTGTTGTATCAGATCGTTTTATTTGATAAAGCTGGGGGTGCGCAAAAGTTGATCGTCGTTCCTGAGACTTTGATTGATAAAGTTCTGGGTCTGGGCCACGACTGCCCTTTGTCCGGCCATTTGGGTGCTAAAAAACTTATGACCGCCTTGCTCGGTCTTTTTGGTGGCTGCACATGCTGGCACGTGTCAAGACTTATGTTAAGGGATGCTTGGTTTGTCAGCAGCGTAAAGCTCGTAATGTCAGGGTTCCGGGTCCCATGCAGTCAATGGTCCTTGGGTTATGGTGGGCGTTGACCTTATGAGCCCCATGATTGTAAGTATTAATCGCAAAAAGTATTTACCTGTGTTTACCGATTACTTTACCAAATGTATCGACGTTATGCCATTGTGCGAGTCCACTGCGGTGTTTACGTGAACGTGTTATCCCCTGTCCGCCTTTTAAAGGATAACGGTCCTCAATTTGTTTCTGCAGTTTGGAAGGAAACCTGCTCCTCCTTATGTCTTCGTTGCACTTACACATCCCCTTATCACCCTCAGACAAATCAAACTGAACGTGTTAACTGGGTTCTTGGGGACATGATGAGTTCGTATGTCGTAAATCGCCACCGGCTATGGGATGTCCATTTGGACTTGTTTCAGCTTGCCTATAATAGTGCTGTGCATGCGACTACGGGAGTATCTCCGTATTTCCTTAACCATGGTCGCGAACCCCGTTTGCCCTGGCTTGAGCCCATTTTCGATCCTACGGGCGTTGCTGCTGACCCTGACACACAGCGTCAGCATATAGCTGACCAATCATATTTTAGTTGGTGAGAGGGGCATATTATCCAATGTATATACCTCTCTTCCTCTGAGAAGGGGTTCCTAAATTTTTTCTCAAATGAAAAATCGTAACTGCCCAGCTTGTTAATGTTAATTGTGTCCCCAAATGCTCCATTGACGCCCATAGTTACTTTTAACAGTGACAAATTTTCACTTGACACACACACACACCAGCCCTAAGGTTTGGAAACCATAGGTATAGAAGTCTTCGATTGTTTGATACAGACAAGCTACTAGTAATTTCTGTTGGAAGGGGAATGGCGACGTGAAATATGGGCCAATAATATCAAACCCCGATGTCATATCCCTCCAAAGAAATTGTAGAACATACTTTGCTGGTGCAGGTGTTCGCCTGCTTGTTTTAAAAATATCGGTTAGTACTGGATAATCTTCTTCATCCACTGCGTAACCAACAAATTCGTGGGTTTTAGAATTCCACATGACTTTATCGATGACTTTTATTTCATCCAACACCAAAATTCCATCCCCTTTTGGGACTTCTAGTCCTAATCGTACTCTTTCTTCCTTCCAATTGAAGTATTAACTTTGTTGTACAGACAGGTACTCTTCAACTACACCAGACGGATGGTAAAATTTCTTACTTTTCTCCCTAAGAGTCGATTCACTAAAGAGGTTTAGAATTTTAAACCCCCTCAATGCTTTATACGCAGCCTTGCTTCGACTTGCCACTGCTAGAGCAATTCTCAGCGTGATGGAAGTCCATTGCCCCTTTTTTAACCGCTTAATGATTGTGATTGACCCGGAACAAATTCCATTTGATCTTGCATGTGCTTTATTTTAGAATCTCGCTCCCATGATGCTTTGAGTAAACTTTTAGTGAAACCATCAGTGGTATTTAAAGTCTGTTCAATTGCTTCATTGCAGTTCTCATTTATCTCTGTAACTATTTCAGATAATTGTTGTGAATGGGGACCTATTAAGTCCAGTTTTCTCTTTTCCAGCTCTTTTTCTAGCTTTCAAATTTTACGCCTCAATATATATCGTGCTTTTACAACTCTAGATGAACGATTCTTTTTACTGTTGGGCGTTAAGAACTTCAAGGGAAAATTACTCTCAACACGTTGTCGCTTAATTTTTCTGGTTGGAGTTTCACAGGCGTTTCTCTTCTTTGCTCTTGAGATTTCGTTCGTTAAAACTGCGCAAAATTTACACTGTTTGGCTTTATTTTTGGGTGTCATCTCATCTTCTTGTTCACTATTTTGATTGTAGTAAACCTCGCATCGTAATGGTAACGAAGAAACGGTTAGTTATCGTAATGGTAACGAAGAAACGGTTAGTTATAAGTTTTTAAACTTTTGGGCATAGTACAAATTGCATTTTTAACTTTGGTTTCATTAACTCCCTGACACAAAACATGTCCTAAATATCCACCAATTAAAAGTAAAGCATTTCGTATAATTTTTTGTTCAACTATTTTGTCTTAATTTTTGAGTTGAATTGTTTTCACTGGCTTGAAAACAACGTACAAATGAGATACACCATCTTCACTTACAACTAGCTCAACTGGATCTTGACGATAGTTTAAACCAATCAATCCAATGTTTTTTCTCCTTTTAATTGACAACAGGCATGCATTCTTATGATCCAATTTAATCTGCAAAAACGTTTTTGTAGGTGGATCCAGACATAATTAATTATTTATAATAATTTTATCCTTACCTCATATTGTAGTTCAGCGAAAAAATCTAAATCTACAATTGATTTCACTTCATTAAGAAATGGTGTGAGGTGTTCATCAGTTTGAGTGGACAAATTAAGAATTTCTTTTCCCGTGGTACTTGTTGACTTATCTAACTTATTTAAACTTGATTTGCTAGTCAAATTTAATTTATCTAACGAAAAGAAGCACTGTGTGGAGACAGTTTATGTCAAAGGCTTAACTACCAACTTGGGTTTTTTAACATGCGTATCGCAAACCCTCGCTTCTGTTAATATATTAAACATCACCGACCTGTTGTAAAATTTTGGTCTATTCATTAAATAGAAATTGCACTGCGTACTTGCGTCATTAACTAGACTTAAATCTAATATTTTACATTCATTTCGTCCTAATGCCAAATCTCCACCACTACTGCCGGTCGCCATCTTTCAAACTACGTCATAAAAATACCTCGTTAACTTCAGTGGTGGCCGGTAGGTAGCGTAAATAGAAACGAGGGAAAAACTTGGGGAAGAACACAAGGGGGCTCCTTATATACAGAAATAAAGTTTAAGTAAAGCACTCGCCTCCACAATGGGCTCTATGGCGGTTCCGAAACTTCTGCTCATTTTCTTCTGGTAACATTTTGCTTTTTTACACAAAATCACTCAAAATGCACCAGAATTACTGTTTTTCTTAAATATACGGTACATTTTTTTACGAGTGGAATAGCTTTATTTGAGATCGCATAGAATTCTCAAACCATTTCGACTGTTTGAAGTGTTATGAAATAGAATGAATGTTTCTCCATATTTTTTTTAGTCATTCAGATACAATTAAAGTTCTCATTGTTCATAAAATAACTTGGCATGAACATGAGGATTTAATGAACTTGGTTGAGCAGTCCGCTAATGTCGAAGTCGTAGAAAAAGAGAAAGCAAATGCTGTTGAAATAATTAAAAATAATTTTCTCGAATTAGAAGTAAACGAGGAAGATGTTTTCAAAGTCGCGAATAAAAAAACTAATTTTAAAATGTTGTAGATATGCTTATTTCAACTCGAAAAAGCGGTGAGGCGTTTTATTAATGCTATTAATAAAACGCCTCACCGCTTTTTCGAGTTGAAATAAGCATATCTACAACATTTTAAAATTAGTTTTTTTATTCGCGACTTTGAAAACATCTTCCTCGTTTACTTCTAATTCGAGAAAATTATTTTTAATTATTTCAACAGCATTTGCTTTCTCTTTTTCTACGACTTCGACATTAGCGGACTGCTCAACCAAGTTCATTAAATCCTCATGTTCATGCCAAGTTATTTTATGAACAATGAGAACTTTAATTGTATCTGAATGACTAAAAAAAATATGGAGAAACATTCATTCTATTTCATAACACTTCAAACAGTCGAAATGGTTTGAGAATTCTATGCGATCTCAAATAAAGCTATTCCACTCGTAAAAAAATGTACCGTATATTTAAGAAAAACAGTAATTCTGGTGCATTTTGAGTGATTTTGTGTAAAAAAGCAAAATGTTACCAGAAGAAAATGAGCAGAAGTTTCGGAACCGCCATAGAGCCCATTGTGGAGGCGAGTGCTTTACTTAAACTTTATTTCTGTATATAAGGAGCCCCCTTGTGTTCTTCCCCAAGTTTTTCCCTCGTTTCTATTTACGCTACCTACCGGCCACCACTGAAGTTAACGAGGTATTTTTATGACGTAGTTTGAAAGATGGCGACCGGCAGTAGTGGTGGAGATTTGGCATTAGGACGAAATGAATGTAAAATATTAGATTTAAGTCTAGTTAATGACGCAAGTACGCAGTGCAATTTCTATTTAATGAATAGACCAAAATTTTACAACAGGTCGGTGATGTTTAATATATTAACAGAAGCGAGGGTTTGCGATACGCATGTTAAAAAACCCAAGTTGGTAGTTAAGCCTTTGACATAAACTGTCTCCACACAGTGCTTCTTTTCGTTAGATAAATTAAATTTGACTAGCAAATCAAGTTTAAATAAGTTAGATAAGTCAACAAGTACCACGGGAAAAGAAATTCTTAATTTGTCCACTCAAACTGATGAACACCTCACACCATTTCTTAATGAAGTGAAATCAATTGTAGATTTAGATTTTTTCGCTGAACTACAATATGAGGTAAGGATAAAATTATTATAAATAATTAATTATGTCTGGATCCACCTACAAAAACGTTTTTGCAGATTAAATTGGATCATAAGAATGCATGCCTGTTGTCAATTAAAAGGAGAAAAAACATTGGATTGATTGGTTTAAACTATCGTCAAGATCCAGTTGAGCTAGTTGTAAGTGAAGATGGTGTATCTCATTTGTACGTTGTTTTCAAGCCAGTGAAAACAATTCAACTCAAAAATTAAGACAAAATAGTTGAACAAAAAAATTATACGAAATGCTTTACTTTTAATTGGTGGATATTTAGGACATGTTTTGTGTCAGGGAGTTAATGAAACCAAAGTTAAAAATGCAATTTGTACTATGCCCAAAAGTTTAAAAACTTATAACTAACCGTTTCTTCGTTACCATTACGATAACTAACCGTTTCTTCGTTACCATTACGATGCGAGGTTTACTACAATCAAAATAGTGAACAAGAAGATGAGATGACACCCAAAAATAAAGCCAAACAGTGTAAATTTTGCGCAGTTTTAACGAACGAAATCTCAAGAGCAAAGAAGAGAAACGCCTGTGAAACTCCAACCAGAAAAATTAAGCGACAACGTGTTGAGAGTAATTTTCCCTTGAAGTTCTTAACGCCCAACAGTAAAAAGAATCGTTCATCTAGAGTTGTAAAAGCACGATATATATTGAGGCGTAAAATTTGAAAGCTAGAAAAAGAGCTGGAAAAGAAAAACTGGACTTAATAGGTCCCCATTCACAACAATTATCTGAAATAGTTACAGAGATAAATGAGAACTGCAATGAAGCAATTGAACAGACTTTAAATACCACTGATGGTTTCACTAAAAGTTTACTCAAAGCATCATGGGAGCGAGATTCTAAAATAAAGCACATGCAAGATCAAATGGAATTTGTTCCGGGTCAATCACAATCATTAAGCGGTTAAAAAAGGGGCAATGGACTTCCATCACGCTGAGAATTGCTCTAGCAGTGGCAAGTCGAAGCAAGGCTGCGTATAAAGCATTGAGGGGGTTTAAAATTCTAAACCTCTTTAGTGAATCGACTCTTAGGGAGAAAAGTAAGAAATTTTACCATCCGTCTGGTGTAGTTGAAGAGTACCTGTCTGTACAACAAAGTTAATACTTCAATTGGAAGGAAGAAAGAGTACGATTAGGACTAGAAGTCCCAAAAGGGGATGGAATTTTGGTGTTGGATGAAATAAAAGTCATCGATAAAGTCATGTGGAATTCTAAAACCCACGAATTTGTTGGTTACGCAGTGGATGAAGAAGATTATCCAGTACTAACCGATATTTTTAAAACAAGCAGGCGAACACCTGCACCAGCAAAGTATGTTCTACAATTTCTTTGGAGGGATATGACATCGGGGTTTGATATTATTGGCCCATATTTCACGTCGCCATTCCCCTTCCAACAGAAATTACTAGTAGCTTGTCTGTATCAAACAATCGAAGACTTCTATACCTATGGTTTCCAAACCTTAGGGCTGGTGTGTGTGTGTGTCAAGTGAAAATTTGTCACTGTTAAAAGTAACTATGGGCGTCAATGGAGCATTTGGGGACACAATTAACATTAACAAGCTGGGCAGTTACGATTTTTCATTTGAGAAAAAATTTAGGAACCCCTTCTCAGAGGAAGAGAGGTATATACATTGGATAATATGCCCCTCTCACCAACTAAAATATGATTGGTCAGCTATATGCTGACGCTGTGTGTCAGGGTCAGCAGCAACGCCCGTAGGATCGAAAATGGGCTCAAGCCAGGGCAAACGGGGTTCGCGACCATGGTTAAGGAAATACGGAGATACTCCCGTAGTCGCATGCACAGCACTATTATAGGCAAGCTGAAACAAGTCCAAATGGACATCCCATAGCCGGTGGCGATTTACGACATACGAACTCATCATGTCCCCAAGAACCCAGTTAACACGTTCAGTTTGATTTGTCTGAGGGTGATAAGGGGATGTGTAAGTGCAACGAAGACATAAGGAGGAGCAGGTTTCCTTCCAAACTGCAGAAACAAATTGAGGACCGTTATCCTTTAAAAGGCGGACAGGGGATAACACGTTCACGTAAACACCGCAGTGGACTCGCACAATGGCATAACGTCGATACATTTGGTAAAGTAATCGGTAAACACAGGTAAATACTTTTTGCGATTAATACTTACAATCATGGGGCTCATAAGGTCAACGCCCACCATAACCCAAGGACCATTGACTGCATGGGACCCGGAACCCTGACATTACGAGCTTTACGCTGCTGACAAACCAAGCATCCCTTAACATAAGTCTTGACACGTGCCAGCATGTGCAGCCACCAAAAAGACCGAGCAAGGCGGTCATAAGTTTTTTAGCACCCAAATGGCCGGACAAAGGGCAGTCGTGGCCCAGACCCAGAACTTTATCAATCAAAGTCTCAGGAACGACGATCAACTTTTGCGCACCCCCAGCTTTATCAAATAAAACGATCTGATACAACACAAAACAGCCAAAGGGTCACGCAACTGAGTGACAATTAGAGACGAGTCGGGCCCCCGATTTAATTGGGTTTTCCTACCCGACCCGACCCGGGCCCGTTTAGGGCCGGGTCGGGTGCAAAATTATTTAAAATATTCGGGCCGGGCCGGGTCGGATTTTCTATTATCAGAAAAAAAACGGGTCGAATCGGGCTAAGTTTCTTTCGGGTCGGTCCGGGTCGGATTTTTAATATTCAGAAAAGAAATGGGTCGGGCCGGGTCGGGTTTTTTATTAGAAAACAAGAGACCAGACCCGATTTCATATGAACCAGGCAATCGCAGAAGCAGAGCCAGAGTAAGAGCGGCAGAACGTACTACACGTGTCCTCGGGCCTCGGCTGTCGAAACTTCTGAATAGAGAAACCTTGAAGAAAAATATTTGGCTCTGCGCACGGTTGTTGGTTTTCAGTTTTTCACCGGCCCCTCCAACCGCAAATCGACACTTCCTTAGGCTCGGTTTCCTTTTAGTGTCGTCACGACAGATGTAATTTTCTTTTTGAAACCATGGAAAATAATGAAGATTCGAATTCTATTGACGAAGGTATAGATATAGAAAAAAAAGGTAATTTCAAGTTTTCAATTTCATATAAAAATATATTAGCCGAATATGTCGTGCTGACAAGCCAAGGCCTGGATTGTAGCCTGTAGCCTTTGTTGTATAGATAACATTCGCAATTACTCGCATACACATAGTTATTAGTTGTTTCCGTTTTCACATTATAGCTGTTGATTATTTGATACTTTTTAAATTTTAATTTATATTTTAGCTGCCATTTGAACATATATTTAAACTCAAGCCAAAGCGTGATAGAAGGTCTGATTATCAAAACAGTTCTCGAATTAAATTTGAAAAAACTCTTCGGCACGTAAAACGTCAAGTATCTGGAAGACGTTTAAAATTGTTTTTGTAGACGATATGAACAGCCCTTTGTTAATGTGAAAAATGTAAATATTATTTCGTATCAAGCCAAAACTGAACATCGAGCTTAAACCGCCACCAAAACAATTACTGCTCTGCTACCTAAAGTGCCAAACACATTCAAGAGTTATATTCGAAGTTTCTGAAATTCGTCCAATGTTTCCCAAATTTCATATGAAAAGTTAC
>JAEQBA010000683.1:36611-50816 GCA_019434445.1 Phalangium opilio
ATTAACAAAATATAGGGGGGAAATGCGCGAAAAAAAATTAAATTTAAAGTTTGATGAAATACCAGAGGTTGTCAGTCTTATAGACAAAGTTTTAAAGAAAATACCTGTAACTGTATAAGAAATTTGAAAATGTACGCAATAAAGAATTTTTAAAACGTATTTTAAAACGTATTTTAGAAAAATTAATACTTTTTTTTATTTTAGAACTTGTAGTGTATATTATTTTAGATATTTTAGTTTGTTTCCTAGGTCTACGTCAAGAGTTTTATTTCGAGTCGCGCCTAAGATCAAATAGAAAACATGTCATCATCCGAAGAAGAGCCTTTGGATCTTTCCTATTTCAATCCTAAAAGGTTTTACGAATTATCAAAAGTTAACCAAACTGTCTCTCGAAAGTTCAACTGTTTAGCCTCTGAATATAAAATTATTTTAAAGACCTTCATATGCTCAAATTGACAGAAGTATATGAACAATTGAAAAAAATTTTCAATCCATTATAGAGACAATTTTAGAATCTTCTTCAGGTTACAATAGCGTTAGATTTTGTGTTAGGTCTGACTTATGGAAAATGCTATAAATTAAATTTTATGGCCCTAAATGAGTTAACGGCGGAAAGATTAATGACTGCCATTAGTCAAGTAAGTCAAAGCCGAAGAAATTTTTTCTCGAGGGTGATGTCAGGCTCGATGCTATATTTTTAAACGTTAATATATGTACAATATCAGGTCGTCGATCTGTTAAAATAGATCGATGATAGCTCTCGACAAATATATCAGAAAGGAAGGACATTTTTACCCATAATAAACGATGACGAACTATGCGTATCAAGAGCAATCGTTTGCGGGACGATGGTTGCTGATTTAACATATTTAAAGAAACAAAAGCTTAGTACTTTGACTTTGATTTTAATCGTTATAGACGTATACAAATAGGTCATAGACCTTTGCAAAAAGAAGAAGCGTTAAAGCTTCATGCCAAGGCTAATGTGCCTATTGGTCCCGTTAGTTTAGACCCAAATTGCAATGTTTCAAAAAGTATTGCAACCCGAGTATCAAATAGTTATTTTCAGTGCTAATGATAATTTCAAAAAGGTTTATCAAGGTGAAATGTTTTCGGAGAAAAAATTTTTCTATTACAAATAGATCAACACATGCACGTTATTAAAAGTTTAGCCAGTATGTTTGGGCCATGTCGTATTGCAATACGTGTTTAACAACGTTTACTAATTCAAAGAACGCAAAAAAACACAAATGTTTTAATCAAAAAACCAATGTTGGCGTTGTTACTCTGAGACCTTTCACGAAGACCCTCAGATTGAAATATCTCGCTGCCAAAACTGTAATAGATACTTTAAAGGACCTGAATGTTTCCAATTTCACATAGAAAATGGCACTTGTTTAAAAATTAAACGGTGCTTAAAATGTTGCAAAGAAATTCGCGATGACAAACATAAATGTCTTACAACTTGTTCTAGATGTAAAATTGAGCACCCTCCCAAAATGTGTTACGTTCAACCTCTTGATGATACTTTTAAAGAAACTAGATTTTGTTATTTTGACTGTGAAACTATTGATATGAACTATAAACATACCCCAGTTCTATTAGTTTCGGCCATGCAAATTAATGATACCGAATACGATTATCAAATTTTTAGAGGTTTTGATTGTGTTGATAAGTTTATGAAATATCTGACCCAAACAGAAGATGAGACATCTTATACAAGGAACAATAAACGAATAAAATAAGTAAACCTAAATTTGAAAATTTGACTATAGTGGCCCACAACTTTAAAGGTTTTGATTCGTATTTTATATTAAATTGGTTAATTAATAACCATGTAAAACCAGACGTCATATTCGACGGCTCTAAAATTCTAGCTCTCTTTATTAAAAGTCAAAATTTTAGGTTTATTTGTAGTTATTCCTTCGTGGCCCTTCCTCTGAGAGCTTTTACAGAAACCTTTCAATTGGGTAGTTACAAAAAACAGTTTTTTCCTTATTTTTCTTAAAAGAGGACACTTTAAACTATGAAGGTCCGTTACCTGAAAAAGCCGTATTTCAACCTGAATTTATGAATGAAAAGGACCGACAGGCCTTTGATTTATGGTACAGTGAAAAAGGTAAAAAATCCACGTACAAAATAATGACCGAATTAGAGGAATACGCTGTACAAGATGTGGTAGTTTTACAAAAAGGAATTACAAAATTTAGAGAACTTTACAAAAAGGCATCGGGTCTAGATCCTCTTAATTGCGGAGCTATTACAATATCGGGGGCCTGTACTAACGTGTTTTTACACAAATATTTAGAAAAAAATACATTGGGTGTGGTACCTAGTCCGGGTTATCGCGGGTCATACAACCAAAGTAGTAAAGCTATAAAGTGGTTGGCTTGGGTTAGTAAAGAAATGAAGGTAGAAATACAGACAGCCCTATCTCCTGAAGGAGAAAAAAGAATTGGACCTTATTTAGTTGACGGTTACTCAAAGGATCCTGAAATTATCCTAGAGTTCAATGGTTGCGCGTATCACGGTTGTCCGAAATGTTTAAAAGGTAGTGAATGGAACAGTTTAGTAAATGATACAAATAAAAACTGTTACGAAAAGGGTCTGGATAGAATAGAATTTATAAAAAAGTTACACCCCAATGCAAAGTATATAATAATGTGGGAATGCGAGTTTGAAAAGTTGTTAAAGACAAATGCCGCTTGTAGTACCTTTTGCGAGACTGTAGAGGTACCTCCGCCAATATTAGCCAGGTCGGCTTTATACGGTGGAAGGACAGAAGTCTTCAAATTATATCATAAACCGGATGAAGCAAAAAACGAAAAAATTTATTATTACGACCTCATGTCACTCTATCCCGCTGTCAATAAATACGGAATCTACCCAAAAGGACATCCCAAAATTTTAAATAGTAACTTTAACTATGAAAAAAATGCCTATTTTGGTATAATATCGTGTGAACTCTTGCCCCCGACTGACCTATATATCCCAGTTTTACCATATAGGTTTAATGGAAAATTGTTTTTCCCCCTGTGTAAGTCATGTGCCCTTGAATCAAATAATGAAGCGTGTCAACATTCTGACAAGGAACGAATTATTTCGGGTATTTGGCCCTCGCCTGAAATTTACAAAGCCGTAGAAATGGGTTATAAAATTTTAAAAATATACGAAGTACATCATTTCGACGAGACATTTCAGTATGAAAAACATGTTAACGATGGACTATTTGGCGGTTATGTTAACAATTTTTTGAAGATAAAACAAGCTAATTCCGGCTATCCGTCTTCAGTTAAAACTGACGAGCAAAAACAAAAATATATTGAATCGATTTATGAATCTGAAGGTATTAGTGTCGAGATGGATGAAGTAGTTCATAACCCCGCGCTGAGAGCTATTTCAAAGATTTGTCTCAACAGTCTTTGGGGTCGTTTTGGTATGAATACAAACAAAACCAAAACACTAATTGTTAACGAGTGCACAGAACTTGTGCGTATCTTATCTGATGACACAAAGGAATTGGTAGATTTAAGACCAATTAATGAAGAAATGTGCTTATTATCGTACAAAAACAAAGATGATTTTGCACCAACATATTTCAAAGGAAATCCGTATGTGGCTTGTTTCGTTTCGTGTTACGGAAGATTAACCTTATTCGAGACCTTGCATAAATTGGGTAAAAGAGCATTATACACAGATACGGACAGCGTTTTATTTGTGGCGGGGGAAAACGATTTTAAACCCCCCACGGGTAACAATTTAGGATGTTGGGTTAACGAACTAGGGGACGCTACAATTGCAGAGTTTGTTTCAAATGGGCCCAAGAGTTACGGTTACAGAACTACGGACGGTCAATCTGTCGTGAAGGTTAAAGGAATTTGCCTTAATCGTGTTAATGAGAAAATTATAAACTTTGAAGCTATAGTGGACTCTATAAAAAATAAATCCAAACGTCTAAAAGTGGACGTTCCTTTCAACGTCATTCGAAATAAAACGTCGGCCAATCTTTTAAGTCGAAAACTAGAAAAAAGCTTTGGATTTACGTTTAACAAACGTGCAATTAAAGGTTGGGACACTTTGCCATTTGGTTTTAAAGCGGACCCATGAAAAGTATTTTAGAACTTTGTGTAAAAGAAAAAATTAGTAATTTTATCTTGTGTAAATAACAAATCAAATAATCATAATAATTAATAATGTATAGTCTAAAATTAACAAAATAGATCAATGTAAAAAAATAATATAGGTAAATAAGATAACAGCTTAGAAAACCTCTGCTGTTCTAAGATAAAAAACGGACACGTGACGTATAGGGTCTCGCGTCTCTTGTTAGTGAGTCTCTCAAAAAATCACTCTCGAAATTACCTCCAACGCGAGAAGTTCATTTAATTTTAACCTTGCTAAAATAAACTATTTCTTGCAAATAAAGTCTCAAAGTTTATTCATTTACAAAATAACCAACAAAAGTATATTAAGACTAGTTAATTTTTCAGTCGGTTAATTAGTTCTTTTAGATAATATTAGTTCTCCCAATAACCTAAACACCAACAAGGAGCTATTCGCAACAACTTTACCTGATGAGAGAAAAGCATCTTTGTGTAAAAAACCAAAAATTGTTGGTTAGTTTTTCACATATAATAACTGTACATGTAATACCGCTGGAAGATCGATATAACATGGAACTATATAATAACATGAGGTTTAAACATCGGATTAAAGAAACTGAAAAACTTTTAAAACCAATTTTCGATAGTTTCCTAAATTGCCCGAAATAAAGAAATTTTGATTTCCAATTGGGTCTAAGAATTTAATAATTAAATATTTTTTAGGAAATTTTAGAAAAATTAAGTAATAAGATAATAAGAACCGAAAATGAGAAATTGTACGAAAAACACCCGTCATGGAGAAATTTACAGATAGCGCGGGTCAGGCCGATGTTGCGTGAAGGTGTACAGGAGCAACAGGACCCAATTGAGGAAATACCCTTCGTTTTGCGTTTGAACGAGCAACAACGTCAATGGATAAGATCACAACATAGAAGTCAGGGGTTGCCCTTACCACTTGAAGCGGCCTCTACATCCACAACTCCTAACTCTAATAATCATCCTAGTAACACTTCAAACCTTAACCGTAACCCACCACAATAAAATACACTAAGGTGCAATAAAACATTTATTTTCTGTACTGGTACCGTAACCCACCACAATAAAATACACTAAGGTGCAATAAAACATTTATTTTCTGTACTGGTATTTGATTCCGTTTGGGCTGACAAATCTTTGTTCCCTTTTAATTACCATCCAGCAGAGACCTATCATTAACCCTTGGCAATGTATTAAAGCTATCCATTCTCGTCTCTTATCAATGACGTCACAGCTACAATTGTAGAAGATTTAAGCCTTGGTAATGTACGTTTAAAGCTTCCATTCGTCTCTTATCAATGACGTCACAGCTACAATTGTAGAAGATTTAAGCCTTGGCAATGTACGTTTAAAGTTTTTATCGTCTCTTATCTATGACGTCACAGTTGTAGAAGAGACTGACTTTTAATTACCATTAAAAACAATACCATAATCAAAATAAACTCCTTGAAAAAAGGTTAAAATTTTGAGTCAAACTAAATATTACAATGGATTGCGCAACTTTCAGCCTATCATTAACCCTTGGCCATGTACGTTTAATAAATTCTCGTCTCTTATCAATGACGTCACAAATACAGTTGTAGAAGGGAGGAGTTTCCCAATAGGCGGCGCACGGTGTTTTCCCGCCAATGACGTCACAAATACAGTTGTAGATTTTCCCGCCAATGACGTCACAGATACAGTTGTAGACAGGTCTGCCAGATTCCCGCGCAGGGTTTTCCCGCGAGGGGGCGCGCGAGTTTTCCCGCGAGGGGGCGCAGCCGCCAGGGGGCGCGCGGGGGCCCGCGAGTTTTCCCGCGAGGGGGCGCGCGCGAGTTTCCCAAGGGGGCGTGGCGAGAGGGTGACCTTGAAATTCTACACCTACACTCTACACCTACATTCTACACCTACATTCTACACCTACGGAGGTACGAAGTGCGGCTTTACACTACTAAGACTAGTGGATGGTGGTGTTTAGGAGCCAGTATGTACAGACTGGTGTCCAAGTGGATTGGACAAAGACCAGAAGATGGTGGTGATTAGTAGCCAGTATGTACAGACTGGTGTCCAAGTGGGTTGGACAAAGACCAGAAGATGGTGGTGATTAGTAGCCAGTATGTACAGACTGGTGTCCAAGTGGAATGGACGAGGACCAGAAGATGGTGGTGTGAGAACTCAAGTAGAGGAGCCGTTTCCGTGACTGTGAATGCAGTTCGGAAATGGCGAACACGTTTGCTCCGATTTGGAAACTGCGAACGCGGTCACGTGGGTGTAACAACGGACAGACACACAGACACACACACACACACACAGACACGGCCGTTACAGAACCTCTCCTGGACTACGTCACACGGAGAGGTAAAAACACCGCTCCCGGTTGGGCTCGAACCACCAAGCTATTGGTTAACAGCCGAACGCGCTAACCATTGAGCCACGAAAGATCAGAAAATAAATGGTTATCACGTATTATGGAAAAAGCTTGACTTTTCACGCTTCATCTGAGACCTCACAACACCTCTCCCGGGTGGGCTCGAATACCAACCTTTCGATTAACAGCTGAACGCGCTAACCATTGCGCCACGGAAGCCCAAAAATTAAATGTTCGTCAGGTATTGTGGAAAAACTCTGACATTTTACGTTACATCTGAGACGTCACAACACCGCTCCCTGGAGGGCTCGAACCACCAACCTTTCGGTTAACAGCTGAACGCGCTAACCATTGCGCCACGGAAGCCCAAAAATTAAATGGTCGTCAGGTATTGTGGAAAAACTTTGGCTATTTACGTTACATTTGAGATCCAAAAACACCGCTCCCGGGTGGGCTCGAACCACCAAGCTAATGGTTAACAGCCGAACGCGCTAACCATTGAGCCACGAAAGATCAGAAAATAAATGGTTATCACGTATTATGGAAAAAGTTTGACTTTTCACGCTACATCTGAGACCTCACAACACCTCTCCCGGGTGGGCTCGAACCACCAACCTTTCGATTAACAGCTGAACGCGCTAACCATTGCGCCACGGAAGCCCAAAAAATAAATGCTCGTCAGGTATTGAGGTAAAACTTTGACATTTTACTTCACATCCGAGACATCACAACACCGCTCCCGGATGGGCTCGAACCACCAACCTTTCGATTAACAGCCGAACGCGCTAACCATTGAGCCACGGAAGCTCAGAAATTAAATGGTTGTCACGTATTGTGGAAAAGTTTTGACTTTTTACGCTACATCTGAGACCCCACATCACCTCTTCCGGGTGGGCTCGAACCACCAACCTTTCGATTAACAGCTGAACGCGCTAACCATTGCGCCACGGAAGCCCAAAAATGAAATGTTCGTCAGGTATTGTGGAAAAACTCTGACATTTTACGTTACATCTGAGACGTCACAACACTTCTCCCGGATGGGCTCGAACCACCAACCTATTGGTTAATAGCCGAACGCGCTAACCATTGCGCCACTGAAGCCCAAAAATTAAATTTTCGTCAGGTATTGAGGTAAAACTTTGACTTTTTACTTCACATCTGAGGTTTCACAACACCGCTCCCGGATGGGCTCGAACCACCAACCTTTCGGTTAACAGCCGAATGCGCTAACCATTCACCACGGACGCCCAAAAATTAAATGGACTTCTCTGCATCGGTGGCAAACGTAAATGACAAGAATACGTCATCAGCTTTGTCGCCCATCATGTATATTAACGCGTTGACTTGTTCCTCTCCTGTCTTGGAACTAAGACCGGACGCGGATCTGAATATCTCGAACCTCCTCCTCCATCGGGGCCACTCATTGGAATTCAAAAAGTTGAATTGGCAAGGCGGTTGCACTTGAAAGGCTGCGGCGTTCTGCATTTTCCGTGTCGAGGTAGACCGCAAATCTAGTCGATTACTGATTAACGAATTAAAGCTAACCGTGATATCGCGCGACTAAATACCACATTAACGAACTTCTGACACCATGTTGTGTGTTTGTACGACTACACAGGAGTTGATACTTTAAAACTATGGTTTTATTTACAATGATTTATACATGATCGAGGTCCGAGATAGACTGAATTTTTAACACAGAGAGGGGGCCTTTTTATACACGAGAGATTAGATAAATAATAGACATTAAGCTAATATGGGGCTGTTCATAAACTGGCCTACTAATAATACAAAGCATAATGTCACACTTATCCACAAAACCTAACAACCATTTAATTTCTGAGCTTCTGTGGCTCAATGGTTAGCGCGTTCGGCTGTTAACCAATTGGTTGGTGGTTCGAGCCTATCCGGGAGAAGTGTTGTGACGTCTCAGATGTAACGTAAAATGTCAGAGTTTTTCCACAATACCTGACGAACATTTAATTTTTGGGCTTGCGTGGCGCAATGGTTAGCGCGTTCAGCTGTTAATCGAAAGGTTGGTGGTTCGAGCCCACCCGGGAGGGGTGTTGTTGGGTCTCATATGTAGCGTAAAAAGTCAAAACTTTTCCACAATACGTGACAACCATTTATTTTCTGAGCGTTCGTGGCTCAATGGTTAGCGCGTTCGGCTGTTAACCAATAGGTTGGTGGTTCGAGCCCACCCGGGAGCGGTGTTTTTGGATCTCAAATGTAACGTAAATAGCCAAAGTTTTTCCACAATACCTGACGACCATTTAATTTTTGGGCGTCCGTGGCGAATGGTTAGCGCATTCGGCTGTTAACCGAAAGGTTGGTGGTTCGAGCCCATCCGGGAGCGGTGTTGTGAGGCCTCAGATGTGAAGTAAAAAGTCAAAGTTTTACCTCAATACCTGACGAAAATTTAATTTTTGGGCTTCAGTGGCGCAATGGTTAGCGCGTTCGGCTATTAACCAATAGGTTGGTGGTTCGAGCCCATCCGGGAGAAGTGTTGTGACGTCTCAGATGTAACGTAAAATGTCAGAGTTTTTCCACAATACCTGACGAACATTTCATTTTTGGGCTTCCGTGGCGCAATGGTTAGCGCGTTCAGCTGTTAATCGAAAGGTTGGTGGTTCGAGCCCACCCGGAAGAGGTGATGTGGGGTCTCAGATGTAGCGTAAAAAGTCAAAAATTTTCCACAATACGTGACAACCATTTAATTTCTGAGCTTCCGTGGCTCAATGGTTAGCGCGTTCGGCTGTTAATCGAAAGGTTGGTGGTTCGAGCCCATCCGGGAGCGGTGTTGTGAGGTCTCGGATGTGAAGTAAAATGTCAAAGTTTTACCTCAATACCTGACGAGCATTTATTTTTTGGGCTTCCGTGGCGCAATGGTTAGCGCGTTCAGCTGTTAATCGAAAGGTTGGTGGTTCGAGCCCACCCGGGAGAGGTGTTGTGAGGTCTCAGATGTAGCGTGAAAAGTCAAACTTTTTCCATAATACGTGATAACCATTTATTTTCTGATCTTTCGTGGCTCAATGGTTAGCGCGTTCGGCTGTTAACCATTAGCTTGGTGGTTCGAGCCCACCCGGGAGCGGTGTTTTTGGATCTCAAATGTAACGTAAATAGCCAAAGTTTTTCCACAATACCTGACGACCATTTAATTTTTGGGCTTCCGTGGCGCAATGGTTAGCGCGTTCAGCTGTTAACCGAAAGGTTGGTGGTTCGAGCCCATCCGGGAGCGGTGTTGTGAGGTCTCAGATGTGAAGTAAAAAGACAAGGTTTTTCCTCAATACCTGACGAACATTTAATTTTTGGGCTTCAGTGGCGCAATGGTCAGCGCGTTCAGCTGTTAACCGAAAGGTTGGTGGTTCGAGCCCTCCAGGGAGCGGTGTTGTGACGTCTCAGATGTAACGTAAAATGTCAGAGTTTTTCCACAATACCTGACGAGCATTTAATTTTTGGGCTTCCGTGGCGCAATGGTTAGCGCGTTCAGCTGTTAATCGAAAGGTTGGTATTCGAGCCCACCCGGGAGAGGTGTTGTGAGGTCTCAGATGAAGCGTGAAAAGTCAAGCTTTTTCCATAATACGTGATAACCATTTATTTTCTGATCTTTCGTGGCTCAATGGTTAGCGCGTTCGGCTGTTAACCAATAGCTTGGTGGTTCGAGCCCAACCGGGAGCGGTGTTTTTACCTCTCCGTGTGACGTAGTCCAGGAGAGGTTCTGTAACGGCCGTGTCTGTGTGTGTGTGTGTGTGTCTGTGTGTCTGTCCGTTGTTACACCCACGTGACCGCGTTCGCAGTTTCCAAATCGGAGCAAACGTGTTCGCCATTTCCGAACTGCATTCACAGTCACGGAAACGGCTCCTCTACTTGAGTTCTCACACCACCATCTTCTGGTCCTCGTCCATTCCACTTGGACACCAGTCTGTACATACTGGCTACTAATCACCACCATCTTCTGGTCTTTGTCCAACCCACTTGGACACCAGTCTGTACATACTGGCTACTAATCACCACCATCTTCTGGTCTTTGTCCAATCCACTTGGACACCAGTCTGTACATACTGGCTCCTAAACACCACCATCCACTAGTCTTCCGTCTATTCCACATAGACACCAATCCGTATCATTGGCTTCTAACACCACCATCCACTGATCTTCCGTCTATTCCACATAGACACCAATCTGTATCATTGGCTTCTACTCCATTATCATCGTTTGGTTTTAGGATATACGCGGCGATCAGCTAGGGTTACGAGAAACGTCTAGCCTCCCTAAGGTGGGATCGCCACCAAAGGTTTTCGCAATTGCGCTTTTTCCTTACTATTATAATGGAAACGAATCGTATATATACCCCAAAATTTGAAGAAAGTGGGCAAGAGGGGTACCCTTCACTTTAAACGTCAATATTAGCAAAGTTTGAGATGATATTAGGTATAACGTTATTTTAAACGATTTAACTATTATTAATGTTAATTATTGAAGATTAAAATAATTAAAAATAATTATATTTATTTAAATATTAAAGATAAACCTCTCGTGCAAAGAGAGAGATTATCATCGCCTCCTATATCTACCAAGGCCCGTGCATGCGATATATTTCATTCATTGCCTCCTATATCTATCAAGGCCCGTGCATTGCGATATATTTTCCAAAACAACAACCAAAATGGGAAGCTCCTCTCAGAAACATAATAATTTCTTTTCTCTGTATATGAAATGAAAATATGGATAATATTGCGCTCCTTGTTTAATGGTATCAATCTTTGCCTGTCTATTAATATTTTACGTAGTAGTAATACGTTTTTAGCGAAGTCTAGAGAGGATAGACATAAGCGAGATTGTTTCGGAAAACAAATACTGCTTCCACTAATGGGTTTATACTCCTTGTTACTCTTGTTGTCTGTGTGTGTCCGTCCATTGTTACACTAGTGCGTCGCGTTAGCAAATAGCCTTGTGTTGATGTGTTAAGAAATCATACAGAACCTTAATATTCCCTTTTTCCATAATATAAAGTGAATATGTGGAAGTATTTTTCGTAATTATGATGCATTTAGTACTTTTGTAGCTTTAAAGCTCTGTTTCATTTTGATATTCCAAAGATGTTTTTTTAATATTGTTATTTGAAATGGCTGTTTATATATTGCTTAAGCTATACTACATCTGTATATAGAATAATCCTTGGTTTAGTGATTTCATGAAGCAAACTAAGACCTAGACTCCGGCGCGTATAACAAGTACTATCCGCAGTAGGCTTAGTGAAACAAAGAGTAAATAATTGAGGCTTTGATTTTCGTGTCTGAAATGAACAGACATCAACGTATCAGAGTGAGCCGAAAGTTAAATACACTCTTAAATAATAATAATAAGATTAGTAAAAGGGCTAATGGTAAACGGGTAGTATCTACAGACTTATTATTCTCTTTATGGTGCGCATTGACTATTAGTGCGTCTAGCTACAATTTAGCTTTGGTGTTATTTAACGTTAACATTCATGTTGGCAAACTAAGAATATTGTTGAGGTGAGACGAGACGATAGTGTTTACACTGCAAACCAGTTGTGAATGTAGCTTTCAGAATATAGGGTAAACAGCTGAAGCGTAGACTTCATTTCCTGTTCTTTTCCCCATTGACTGATTTCCATGTGTCCAAGATTTATCCTTATTGGATGTGAAATGTCGCCTGCTTTACTGTACATTCGCTATGTTTGGAATACTGCTTCAATATTTCGTAAATTTTTACTTCAAAAAAGTGAAATAATTCCATATCTAGGTAAATACGTTTGTAGTAGTAGACCTCTTGACACGGAGAGGTAATATTTTGGTTTTCCCAACTTGTTGGATCTCAAATGTAACGTAAATAGCCAAAGTTTTTCCGCAATACCTGACGACCATTTCTTTTGGGCGTCCGTGGCGCAATGGTTAGCGCGTTCGGCTGTTAACCGAAAGGTTGGTGGTTCGAGCCCATCCGGGAGAAGTGTTGTGACGTCTCAGATGTAACGTAAAATGTCGGAGTTTTTCCACAATACCTGACGAACATTTAATTTTTGGGCTTCAGTGGCGCAATGGTCAGCGCGTTCAGCTGTTAACCGAAAGGTTGGTGGTTCGAGCCCAAACGAGAGAGGTTTTGTGGGGTCTCAGATGTAGCTTGAAAAGTCGTAACTTTTCAACAATACCTGACAACCATTTAATTTCGGAGCTTCCGTGGCTCAATGGTTAGCGCGTTCGGCTGTTAACCAATAGGTTGGAGGTTCTAGCCCATCCGGGAGCGGTGTTGTGAGGTCTCGGATGTGAAGTAAAATTCAAAGTTTTACCTCAATACCTGACGAAAATTTAATTTTTGGGCTTCAGTGGCGCAATGGTCAGCGCGTTCAGCTGTTAACCGAAAGGTTGGTGGTTCGAGCCCTCCCGGGAGCGGTGTTGTGACGTCTCAGATGTAACGTAAAATGTCAGAGTTTTTCCACAATACCTGACGAGCATTTAATTTTTGGGCTTCCGTGGCGCAATGGTTAGCGCGTTCAGCTGTTAATCGAAAGGTTGGTGGTTCGAGCCCACCCGGGAGAGGTGTTGTGAGGTCTCAGATGTAGCGTGAAAAGTCAAACTTTTTCCATAATACGTGATAACCATTTATTTTCTGATCTTTCGTGGCTCAATGGTTAGCGCGTTCGGCTGTTAACCAATAGCTTGGTGGTTCGAGCCCACCCGGGAGCGGTGTTTTGGATCTCAAATGTAACGTAAATAGCCAAAGTTTTTCTACAATACCTGACGACCATTTAATTTTTGGGCTTCCGTGGCGCAATGGTTAGTGCGTTCAGCTGTTAACCGAAAGGTTGGTGGTTCGAGCCCAAACGAGAGAGGATTTGTGGGGTCTCAGATGTAGCGTGAAAAGTCGTAACTTTTCAACAATACCTGACAACCATTTAATTTTTGGGCGTCCGTGGCGCAATGGCTAGCGCAATCGGCTGTTAACCGAAAGGTTGGTGGTTCGAGCCCATCCGGGAGCGGTGTTGTGACGTCTCAGATGTTACGTAAAATGTCAGAGTTTTTCCACAATACCTGACGAACATTTAATTTTTGGGCTTCCGTGGCGCAGTAATTAGCGCGTCCAGCTCTTAATCGAAGGTTGGTGGTTTGAGCCCACCCGGAAGAGGTGTTGTGGGGTCTCAGATGTAGCGTTAAAAGTCAAAACTTTTCCACAATACGTGACAACCATTTAATTTCTGATCTTCCGTGGCTCAATGGTTAGCGCGTTCGGCTGTTAACCAATAGGTTGGTGGTTCGAGCCCACCCGGGAGCGGTGTTTTTGGATCTCAAATGTAACGTAAATAGCCAAAGTTTTTCCACAATACCTGACGACCATTTAATTTTTGGGCGTCCGTGGCGAATGGTTAGCGCGTTCGGCTGTTAACCGAAAGGTTGGTGGTTCGAGCCCATCCGGGAGCGGTGTTGTGAGGTCTCAGATGAGAAGTAAAAAGTCAAGGTTTTACCTCAATACCTGACGAAAATTTAATTTTTGGGCTTCAGTGGCGCAATGGTCAGCGCGTTCAGCTGTTAACCGAAAGGTTGGTGGTTCGAGCCCTCCCGGGAGCGGTGTTGTGACGTCTCAGATGTAACGTAAAATGTCAGAGTTCTTCCACAACACCTGACGAACATTAGCTTTTGGGCATCCGTGGCGCAATGGTTAGCGCGTTCAGCTGTAACGAAAGGTTGGTGGTTCGAGCCC
>JAEQBA010000684.1:0-45436 GCA_019434445.1 Phalangium opilio
GCACTGGTACGACGTTGTTGGTAAATGTTTTAAAATCCTCCACCAGTTGGCTTTTATGAGATGGGTGAAGGTGGGAAATAATTTGTTCCAGAAGGGGCCTCTACCAAACAGAGGAAATAGAAGATATATGCCTAGTACAATCATAGCTGAAGGCAAAAGTCTGAAAGAAAATAGTAATGGACTTATCAATTTTACGAATTATTACTCCCTAATAACAGGGTTGTTTGATTTAACCAAATAGGAAAAAAGTCGTTTTTGACTTTGCCTTGCCCAATGAGTTGTACTTAGCCCGAACTGCAATTAAATTATTATTAGTATTATTATTAAAACAGTTGGATTTAATCACTGATTTAAATATTGATTTTTTTGAAAAAATCAACAACCCTGCAGGCTAATACAGAATAACACTAGTGTAAAAGGAAGTCTCGCGTTCATAAGGCTAGTCAGTTTTCAGATTCTTGGAAAGCTATATCTGGGTGCACGGCACCCGCCAAGTTGTCGTGCACTACCAGCAATCCTTTACCCGAAACATTTCAGCATCATTTTCAACCCCTCGTAACTCGGTACTGGGGAATAGTACACCACTCATATTTGCACCTCAAGGGCACAGTGTTAATCCTAGTAAATAAAGTTATTTACTCATTTCCTTTCATTCGTCTTGAAATGGTTCTAAGCGGTTTTGATTTCATTTAGTTTTTCTTAAATCTATTTGTTGATTAAAAGTGTTACTTGCCACAATATTGTGTTTTCTTCGAATAGAAATACGGTTAACAAGCGTGATTATAGTGTTCTTCGAATAGAATACGCGTTAACAACTGTGATTATAGTGTTCTTCGAATAGAAATACGGTTAACAACTGTGATTATAGTGTTCTTCGAATAGAAATACGGTTAACAACTGTGATTATAGTGTTCTTCGAATAGAAATACGGTTAACAACTGTGATTATAGTGTTCTTCGAATAGAAATAGGGTTAGGGTTAACAACTGTGATTATAGTGTTTCTTCGAATAGAAATACGGTTAACAACTGTGATTATAGTGTTCTTCGAATAGAAATACGGTTAACAACTGTGATTATAGTGTTCTTCGAATAGAAATACGGTTAACAACTGTGATTATAGTGTTCTTCGAATAGAAATACGGTTAACAACTGTGATTATAGTGTTCTTCGAATAGAAATACGGTTAACAACTGTGATTATAGTGTTCTTCGAATAGAAATACGGTTAACAACTGTGATTATAGTGTTCTTCGAATAGAAATACGGTTAACAACTGTGATAAATGTGGTAATGTGGTAAAACTCTTGGAAAGAAAAAATAAAAATCTAAAAGTACAAATGTTTATTTCACTTCATAATCCTACTTCTATAAATCTACAAGAACATGCACGTACAAAAAGGAGTGAAATCCCAACAAAAACATCTCTGTAAAAATATGCCAAGTTGTTTGGCCGTAAAAAGAAGTGAGATCTAAAATACGGCCGAGTTATTATCTCCATGTGAACCAACATTTTATTCGACTTAAAACTTCTCAAGAATGTTTTTCTGACTTGGCCATTAGCATTCCAAACTTGCATCCTTCTTCTTTGCGCCCGTGAAGGTGAAGAACGGAAGTTACAAGTTTAACCACAAAGGCTCTTCAAGAATATTTAACCAATTTGATTTAATGTTTTAATTTCGATCCATATCTGGAATTAAACGAATCTTTGAAATGCTAATGGCCAAGTCAGAAAAACATTCTTGAGAAGTTTTAAGTCGAATAAAATGTTGGTTCACCTGGAGATAATAACTTGGCCGTATTTTAGATCTCACTTCTTTTTACGGCAAAACAACTTGGCATATTTTTACAGAGATGTTTTTGTTGGGATGGCTTCTTTCTCTAAATAAAGACATAGCTTGTCTCAAACACGTTGAAGAATACGAATGAAAATATAATAAAATATTATCCTTTGTTGTTTACAGTCTCCTGTCTTAAGGGGCAAGGAGGATAAATGATATATAGAGATCTCTCCTGCGTTAGTCGGACGTGAACCACGCTAACACTGAAGTCATATGAGAACTGGCAGGAAGACACTTCTTGCATAATTTTTCTGCGAAGGCGACACTTCTTTAAAGGGACTGTAAAGCAGGTATCGGCGGGTGGGTAAAAACTATTTGAAATACGTCAGAGGCACGTGACCAAGGACAGGCGTGATTCAAAAAAGCTTAGTTCGTTTTATTTCGAAAACTACCACTTCGTGGAATTGGCGCTGCAATCTCGCAAAAATCAAGGACTAGATGTCCAGTTCCACTTCATGAGGAGCCTTTGTATCTTGGCATCACGTGATGTCTGTGACGTATTTCAAATAATTTTTACCCACCCGCCGATGCCTTCTTTGCAGTCCCTTTAACGTGTGTTTCTCTTCTCCTCATAAGTCTAAATTTTCCTTGCTTCTCTTCATTCACAATCCAAAAAACTCAACTTATCGTGTTAGGTGATTAATCCTTCATAAACCCAGCGAATTCAATATAATATAAAACTTGGCATAAGCAATGCTCATATATCTTACAATTTCTCATGTCTCTTAAAGCCAGCCTTTCAGCTCTATTGTCTCTAAGTTTGTGGCAGATCGTAAACAATAGACCATTTTTAAAAGTCAGGGGTAAAATATAGTCTGGCGTCACTGTTTAACCAGCTGGTTCTCTTATGACGCAACACCCGATATATGGATACAAAGACAGTAGATATGGCTTCAAGCAAAGCCTTCGGTGGACTGGTAACGTTGAAGCAATATCTAACGCCTGTAGATATACTAACCAGATGTTCCGTCCCAGGGGCGGACTGGCAAGCTGCACAGCCATCTGCCACCGTTTTAAAAAGGGCCCCCCAAGCCGATCCCTAAAATGAGAGGGGAGTATGTCGTTATAATGCACACGGCCGTCGAGAGAGGGGGCAGTAACTATTTTGAGTTAGTAAAGGACCAATTTTGAGTTATATGCCCTATGGCCAGTCCGCCCCTGTTCCGTCCAAATCCAATATCAAGCGGCCGATGTATGGACCCCCAATTTGAAAATGATCTATTTCATGGAACAAGATTGTTTTTTAATTATTCCACACATTTGTTATAATGGTGTCTTAGCTTTTGCTAATTATTTCATTAATAATGAGAAATGTGTTCGATCAATTGAAGATGCCCTTTCAAAACTTCATTAAAAATAGCGCGGCCATTTTGATTACAGCAGAAAATGTTCGACATCAAGATATTTTACCTGGCTATTCGCATAAGAATTAAATACAGTGGATTGAACTTCTTCCTTTTCAGAATTTCATTGTGTTTCAGTGACAAGGCGGTTATAAGGAGTCCACTGAAAGAGAAATTTCCCTTTGAAATTACAATACGCAAAATAAATTGAAACCACTGATCTATTACGAGTTATCTGTTTTATTAATTAACTAAAGCATCTTTCTTTACCTGACAAAGAAAAATGAATCCACCGACAAAAACCCATTAATAATTGCTTGAAAGATCAAGGTTCTTGATGCACATTCGCTCAAATATATGTCGCCTAAAGAGAGTTTTAAATTTTTAAAAATGTGTCGTAAAATATAACGAGTGAATGAAGTAACCCTTACGAAGTACGTTGATATTGAAATCGCCTACACAGTGACCTAAAATGACCCAAAACATTGAAATGACTTTGATTCCATGGAGAAAACTTAGGTTTTCGTTGGCAGAACTGCTCAATTCGAAAATACTCCGAGTATTATTAAATATGCAGAATGCTTGAAACACTTCCAAACTAATTTTTGAACCTGTTAAACAAATTTTCGTAAACTGATTTAAGCAGTACTGTTAAAGGTATGGTAGCGTAAAAAGCAATCACCAAATTTTGTTTGAAAAATTCTTTCAAATAGAATACAGAATGCTCAAGAAATTTCTCATAACGCTTTTGTGTTACGCGGGGATACTTAAGTTAGAGATGGGTCGATATCAATTTAAACCTATACCGATATATTTATTTAGCCAAATATCTATAACGATATCGTTATCAGTATCGGTTACGGCGCATCTCTAATACCAGAAGTAGGATAAGGGATTAGAAGTAAAGAGCTCTAGTATTGGTAATAGATCCTGGCACTAGTGAACAAATTTGACGATTTTATGCCGCTTCCATCGCACCTACACTAGAGAGAAAAAAATTGGTCGAGTTCCAAAAACATTTCTTACCCCCTTCCCCTCAACCCAAAGCCGTGGAACACGGACGCGGGTGCTTGAATCTAGTTCGGCCATCTACCGCCGCGAGCGTCTCACGTTTTGGAGGGAAAATTCAGAAACCGTTGGTGTGTTATCAAGAATATTCACTTTCGCCAAGTGAAGAATTTGGTTGCCACGATAATTCTAGTCCCTATCTTACTTCTGGTATTACTTAGACGGGGTTCTTAGGCGATAGTAAAGTTCCATACCTTTTATTGAAGAAATATAATTAGTGATGGCCAAAACCGATCCGAGATCGGTATCGGTCTTACTCAAAAAATCTTCTTACTAACACTTTAAATGTTCGAGATGTAGTTGGTTGACTTTGCTATAATCCTGACTGAGTAACATTTTCCCTTGTAATAAAGATAGCCTTGTCCCATGTTATGAGAATTAGCAAAATCGTTTTGATTACTTCTTAAAGATAATCTTAAAGATAACGAAGTCTAACTAATGCTATAATTTATGGTGTCATGCTCTGCTTTAACAAACAACAGTAGCGAGCTTTTCCATCTGATGGCGACACCGTTAATACGTCATCACAGAATATGAAACGACGGGTTGTGTGTCTAATTTACTTTTAATTTTCGATCTATTTTCTGTTCAATTAATTTATTACGCTGAAATTTTCACATTTTCAAGTATTTTTCAAGTAGTCGGAAATAAAGCTATACTATCTCTTTAAAGAATAATATTTCGTAGTGATATGGGTTTTGATTAGGTCTTACATAAACTATTTTTGAAATCGATCTCGTTTTAAAAATGCTTCGACTTTCAGATAGTTGTAATTTTTGGAAATGTTTTATTTTTACCTCTGATTGACGCATCTTTTATCGGTTTTCGGATAGAAATATAAATTGTAGAGATGACAGCAAATAGCGCAAACAATCCCAACATTGAACTAAATAAGAGAAATAGATTAAAATTGATAAATAGTCGACTGCACAGTAAACATTGTACTCACAGGACCGCTATTTGAATATTATTTAAAGTTTTAATTTCAGACTTGTTAGTTTCACACCTAACAACGACCGGTTTAATGGGGAGGTTCTTTAAATCTAAAACAGGAAAGAAATCGGCCAATTATCTCACTTTTCTATTTTATTCCTAAATCAATTTTCTTCAATTGGAAAAAAATGTCCAAGAATTCTTACTCATATTACGGGTGTTTTGTTAGTTTACTTAGAAGGGTAGTTTTAAAGTACCACTTACAAAATTTTGCTATAGAACTTGTATCATTTTTGCTGCATGTTGATGGAAGGCATACTCCTAGTGTTGGTGCTGTCCTGTACAGAAATCGGGCAAACTGTTTCCAATGCTCAAATACCTTAAAAAGCAATGCATTTACAGTTACTGAAATGTCTAATCTCAATCTGGCTATTATTCGATTGTATTAAATCATTTCAAGAAAAAATCGTTCATTTAAGATATGCTTTACATTAATTACGAACTAAAGAAATTTGTCTGGTGTACGCACTCACAAAAATTGGAGTATGTTTTAACACGTTTAAAAGTAGTTTTATGGGTTCAATTTGACACAGTTTCAAGTGTTCATTTGCTTTGGTCCCATTGAACCGAATTCCCATTCGGCAGAACGGGTTTTTTTTGTGGTGTCCCATTCGACCTAACGTAGCCAAAAGGTGCGATTTTATTATAGTCCCATTGGACCGAAATTCTATTGAACTGGAAGAAGATATACTGTGTGGTTTTGCATTAAATATATTTTAATTAATAGGAAAATCTTTTGGAAAAGGTGGCAGCTAATTAATAGGAGAATATTTTAGAAAAGGTGGTAGCTAATTAAAAGAATAATATTCTGGAAAATGTGGCAGCAAATTAGTAGGAGAATGTTTTGGAAAAGGTTGCAGCTAATTAATAGGAGAGTATTTTGGAAAAGGTGGCAACTAATTAATAGGAGAATGTTTTGGAAAAGGTGGTTGCTAATTAAAAGGATAATATTCTGGAAAATGTGGCAGCTAATTAGTAGGAGAATGTTTTGGAAAAGGTTGCAGCTAATTAATAGGAGAATATTTTGGAAAAGGTGGCAACTAATTAATAGGAGAATGTTTTGGAAAAGGTGGTAGCTAATTAAAAGAGAATATTTTGGAAAATGTGGCAGCTAATTAGTAGGAGAATGTTCTGGAAAAGGTTGCAGCTAATTAATAGGAGAATATTTTGGAAAAGATGGCAGCTAATTAATAGGAAAATCTTTTGGAAAAGGTGGCATCTAATTAATAGGACAATGTTTTGGAAAAGGTGGTAGCTATTTAAAGGGAAAATATTTTGGAAAAGGTGGCAGCTAATTAAAAGGAGAATATTTTGGAAAATGTGGCAGCTAATTAGTAGGAGAATGTTTTGGAAAAGGTTGCACCTAATGAATAGGAGAATATTTTGGAAAAGGTGGCAGCTAATTAATAGGAAAATCATTTGGAAAAGGTGGCAGATAATTAATAGGAGAATGTTTTGGAAAAGGTGGTAGCTATTTAAAGGGAGAATATTTTGGAAAAGGTAGTAGCTAATTAATAGGAGAATGTTTTGGAAAAGGTGGTAGCTATTTAAAGGGAGAATATTTTGGAAAAGGTAGTAGCTAATTAAACGGAGCATATTTTGGAAAGGTGTCAACGAATTATTGGCACCCAACCAAACCAAACCAAACCTAACTTAACCTAACCTGACCTAACCTAACCCACCCGAAACCAAAATATTAAAATTTTAATTTAAAACTTAAAGACATTGATGGAACTACCATTAAGACTGTACTTCATTTTAAGTACAATTTGCTAATTAATTCTATATATCTCTTGCCTTGAATGGAATGAAAGTGAGCGTTTTAATTAGTATCACGAAACATTTACTTTTAATACTATTAACATACCTTTCGGAGATTCGAACCAACAACCTATCGCTTCGCAGTCCAACATCGTATACACTACACCACCGAATCGCTGATTGGGATTTCGGTCCATCGGGAATATAGCCATTGGGCTGGAAATCTAAAATCATTGCGGGATATTCGGTCGAATGGGATTTCGGTCCATTGGGAATTCGGTTGAAAGGGACGATACCGTTCATTTACACCCCTGAAAGGACTTAATCGCAGTTCTTTGAGTGTTTCTACTGATTTTTTCTCACGAGTAGCATTGAGCGCGGATTGGTAGTTATAGTACTGATTGGTCGCCAACCAAATGAAAATTTAAATGCATTCCGTCCATATGTTTTTGTAGCAGCTAGACCAAATGTGGTCTTACAACCTTTTTTTCGTATTTTCGAGATTGTAAAAAAATTTTTTTTCTAAAATTTATAATATTCACTCGAAAAACAAAAATTGCATGTTGAAGGCAGCTCTCTTTTTCCACTTTAAGGAAACATTCGATAAGTCCGATCACATCGCTCTTATCTGGCCTAATTTATAATATTGCCTTTTGTCTCTTAAAAACGAGGGCATCTGCGCCGCCATTGGTTTAGTGGCGTCTGCTAAATCGAACAACTTACCCCTATGGGATTGGTTGAATTCGCGGTGAAAGTCATCGTTTTTAAGACTAATTAAATGCTAATTATTTTGTAATAGAAAATCATTAATTTTCTTTTTATATTTTTCCTTTTATATAAAGGGCGTTATTTTTAAGGTTCAATGTTATGTTATCTTTAATATAAGCGGAAATAGCTAAGTCAGATAACAGCTATTTCTTTCATAAAATGTGAATACTTCATATACTGAATTTCTGCATAGGATTAATAGCCATTCTTCTAAAAACTGAATCTACTAATCATCTCAAGCTTGGAACAGACAGTTTTTGTACGCTTTGCCTTTGCATATAAAAATTATCTGTGCATTTTTTTTACTATTATTAAAGGGTATTTAATATAAGATTTATTGAAAAAATATAATGTTTACGTTGAATAAAAAGCGAAGTATCTGAATTTCAAACTAACCGATGTGTTAAAAGTGTGTTCTGCGAAAGGATAAATATTTCCAAGTGGAAGTGATTTCTTTGTTTTTTCTGGAAGGGGTAAAATGAACTTTAGCAGGCAATACTGCCCTTTGATAGATTTCGCGGAGATTGAACTGGTAGGCGCCGAAATGCGAAGACATTGCTCGTACGATCCTAATTCACTCGTTGAAAAGGAAAGAATGCCAGATGGAAACTTTCCCGTTGCGTCGAGCACTAAATGAAAATTAATTTAATCATTAGTTTTCATTAAAAAGAGTTTTATTCAAATATCACTAAGCATTAATATTTTAGTTTCAAAAATGCTATAATAGAGTGTCACAATTATTGATAATGTTCCTGTCTAAATAATGCGAGATCCAAAAAAAATGAATTTGGTAATGGTATTATCAAAAAGGAATTTACTATAAGAAGAGATAAGTAGCGAGATTTTACGCTTCTACTCTTACGCCGGTGTTAGTGGACAAATAAGCCCCATGCCTTTCATGTCCGTCATTGCTCTGTGCTTTCCAATTGGATCATGTGGGGATAGGTCATACAAACGCGTATGACGTATTCCGACTAGAGAAAAAAAAACCTCGAAAAAAGTAAACAGAAAATGGAGGCTGCCAGCGGTGCTGAAACGGTTCGCGAATGTTTTTAATTGCCATTAACAAGTTAGTTAAAGGTTTTGAACCAAACTTGATGAATTTTGGATATGTGTCTCTACGTGAAAATCTTTCGTTCTATAATTGTTTCTAAATCGAATCAAGTGTACAATACTTATGATTTCGTGAGTTCCAAAAACCAAACCAAGGCTTAACGAAAAGGTAAAAGAGATAGATGGTGGAAAACATAGAGTAAGATCAAATATTTAGTCCCGCCTCCGTTTCCCATGAGGGGGAATTGTCGACTCTCACGCGGGCACTGGACGCTTTTTTTAGGCCTTCTTATACTAAATTCCTTCTTGGTAATATCTACTTTAGTTACTGAGCGGTATTGAAAAAATACTGAAAACAAACAATATTTCGAGCTATTTTGGAAATTTGGATTAGGAATTTCACCAGATGTACAATACCATCAAACCGGCTTCCGCTACATTTTCAAAAATAATTGTTTTCAAGATTTTTGGCTGAACAATACAGCCGATAAGACTTAACACATAAAGTCTAACGTTTCCATAGCGAGATGAAGCTTCTATTCTGTTAGTCAAGGTTAGATTTATTACTATCGATGACATCAAATTTTGGAATCTAAAAGCACTAGTAGCATACTTTTATTTTAAAGACCAATTCAGACGATTGAGCTTTCTTCCTGTTAAGCCTGGTAAACGCGAAACTATAATAATAATAATCTAGGCATTGTCTATGAAGGGATTTCCACACTAGGCCTGTGGCTTGTTTACAGGTGGGTCCCTTTACATTGTAACTAACTATTACCGTTAAGCTCTGCAAGTTTTGATGGAATGGAGAAACCAGGTTAGACGGCTGAGGAAAACTCCATTTAACAAGCGGGGAGATAACTTGCATACTCTACGCAGAAGGATTTGATCCCAGATTTTCACCCGGTGCCACAGTCCGGGATCGAACCCGGGTTACTCTTGCTGCGAGGCTAAAGCGCTAACCGCTACGCCACCCCACATAATGTCGATCTATTTTTATAGTATGAAGGTTTTAGGAAATGTTTTTATGATAAATTAAGACTTCAATGGTGTGATGACGATGATTTGTTTCGTATCGCTTTAAAGGACCCTAATCCTCATTTAGTAACAATTGGTAGGCCTAACATACTTTCAAAACCCCCTCCACTTTATGTTATTTGTGAAAATTTCTTTTCCCGAAGTCTATAGGGTACATTAAGAGTATTATTTTGGTTTTACTAACTTATTTTGATTTTTAACACTTTATTCGAGTTAAGTCTTCCTTCGAATAATATTATCAAAGGTTCACAGTTTAAAACAAAATGTACGCTTCACTGAAGCCTGCTCGTGCCATGTATTATGAGAAACCCCTTTTACCAGCAAAACAATGTCGACCCCCCTCTGCGTATGATTACCTTCACGACCGTAGCACCAAAGAGAATATACCAAGAGAAGCAGAAACTTTGTAAATAGGGACCAGCTCTGAATTTGGAAGAACTAGTTCCGGTTGTTCACGTGACCTTGTCGTCTACTTAAAAATTACCTTTAGTACGTCAACGATCAACCCAGAGATCAACCCTTTGCCACCACCAAAAATAAGCAGCCGACATAATTTAACCAATAAAAGGCGTCGCTGCTTAGCCAGTCAACAAAAACCTGATCTAGTTACTCCAAAACCGTAGCCGGGCTTTTCAAAAGCTAGACTTTCTGCTCCTCTTGGTATATTCTCTTTGGTAGCACAGGGAAGAAGCTCAATATAGTAGCCGATTCTAGCTATAGTACCAAGAACTTTAGCCGTTTGGAACACCACATTAGAGTCCTATTTTTTATAAACCTTTTACCTCCAAAAACATCTTAAATGTTCATGTAGAGGTTGAGAGGAGGGTGATTTGCTTCTCATTTTACATGGCGTCTACAGCCAAGGGCTAGGAACTGTGAACGAAGTACACTTTGGTTTTATCTATTGGGCCACTAGAAACGAGGATAGTTCTCACATGCAGAACCATATCCCAATACTGGGAATGCAGTTCTTATATGCTGAACTACACCCCTTATAGCGAGGGAAGTTCTCGCATGCAGTGTGAAATTGCTTATAAAGTCAGACATTTAATCGACTTTAAAACATCCGTAAACGGCAGAAAGTTTTAACCTCGTGCAATTGTATGGGGTATTAAGTGGGTTTTGGTGGCTTCAATGGCCAAGCAGTAGATAGAGACGTTGTTGTTAAATTTAATAATGTATATTCATTGAGAGTTTTTCGAGTATCCGAGACGCGTTTAACCTAATTTTCCCTACAATATTTATTAATAAATATTTCTTTCGGACTCTAATTAAATAAAGATACAACATGCTATAAGAGAATTAAGCAACAATTCCGACTGCCAGCTTAGATTCCCTGTAAATCTAAACATAACTATTTTAATTACTCTTATTTTACTTTTAATCTATTTTATCCTTTACATAAACACCTCACGGATTATTAAAGGTAAAAAAAAAAATAAAAAGAAATAGGTAAATATAACATTCCATTTCAGCGCTTGCTGAGCCTTAGCTACGGGACAAGCCTTCGTGAAAGGTTTTTAAATTTTTTTAACCATCAAGTTAATGTCTATCTAGGAAAACTTTAGCTAAACAATTTGGGTAAAAATGTTTTGAGATAACTATATGTAAAGCATAATTGCAATATATCGGGCCCTTTGAAATTCATCTCTAAAATTCTTAACTAATTTCGCTGTAAAATAAACCCTAGAACTTCTTTGGAAATATATCTCTTGAATTCCAAACAAATTTCTTAGGAAAATAAACCCTATATCTTCTTTGGAAATTTATCTCTAGAATTCTTATCGAATTTCTTTGGAAAATAAACCCTAGAGCTTTTTTGGACTTTTATCTCAATAATTCCTAACGAATTTCTTTGGAAAACAACCCCAAGCCATTCTTTCGAAATTTAGCTCTAGAATTCCTAAAACATTTCTTTAGAAAATAATCCCTAGACCTTCTTTGGAAATTTATCTCTAGAATCCCTAACGAATTTCTTTGGAAAATAATCCCAAGACATTCTTAGGAAATTTATCTCTAGAATTCCTAAAGAATGTCTTCAGAAAATAATCCCTAGACATTCTTTGGAAATTTATCTCTAGAATTCCTAAAGAATGTCTTCAGAAAATAATCCCTAGACATTCTTAGGAAATTTATCTCTAATTCCTAAAGAATGTCTTCAGAAAATAATCCCTAGACATTCTTAGGAAATTTATCTCTAATTCCTAAAGAATGTCTTCAGAAAATAATCCCTAGACATTCTTTGGAAATTTATCTCTAGCATTCCAAAAGAATTTCTTTAGAAAATAATCCCAAGACATTCTTTGGAAATTTATCTCAAGAATTCTTTAGGAAATTCCAAGGAAGTCTATGGAAATAGTTTCTTTAGAAAATGATCCCAAGGGCTCCGTAGGGTTCCAAAGAAATTCCTTTAGAACTCTTAAGAAGATTTTTGTAAGGGAAAGACTAGAAATGTGTCTTCACGTAGACGAATTCTATCGCGAACAAACACAATGCTAAGGAACATAATTCACATAAATACTTGTTTAACAATTAACAATGAGCAAGCAATTCTTAAAGGGAGGGTGAAATGGAAAATCAAGTAATTTTTTTTCGATTCTTCTACTAAGACCAATCTGCGTATTGAAACAGCCAAGAAATAACACCGAATGATTTTAAAATTACAATTAGTTTGAAATTTTATGGATAATTTTAATTAAGTACCTCCGACCAATATCGTAACGCACTGCCTCTTAGTTAACAAAATTCTATTGGCAAGTTCCGTATCGAATGACATTTTACAGCCGATGTGACAATCGTGGCACGAGAATCTTGTTACGAAAAAGGCGGGGAGCTAAGCGATTGTTCGGAGTTACTTATTCAAAATTATCCATAAAATCTCAAACAAATTGTAATTTTAAAATCATTGACCATTCAGAGATATTTCCTGTCAGGGATTTTCTATTTATACTCAATCCAAAATCGTAATGTTAAACTCTATGGAGCTTAACATTATGAGGTGGAAAAAGTTTTGCGAGTTAGACCCAAGGTTTTGCGACCAAGGGGATACACTTTTTTCACAGCCTAACTTTACAGCACTAGCAAAGGCTGAAAAGGTATAGTATCTCATTTCTCGTAGTGTAAGTTTAACTTGGCCTTTTTGTATAGATTTCAAAAAAAAATATATATTTTTCAACCACACGCTAGCTCACGCGCCAGCACGCAAAGTTTCAATTCAAATCACGCGCTTAATTTCACCATTTTGATTCTCTAATTAAGTTCACGTGATTTTTTTTAAAACGGTTTGGGCCTATTTTTTGTCTTTCTAAGCCTAAGGTTAAATGATCATAAAGAAATAGTTGGAGAATTTTTATAATTTTCACATTGTTTCAACGAATATTTAGCATAGTGTGTTTTTATACAGTGCATCCGACCATTCCAATTTCCAAATGTAAGTTACGATTTAGTGAAGTACTATATGATTAGTCTTGAAAAATTGGACGATTGAGTTTGACTATTCCAGAACTAATTTATTCCCAAATAACGTTTCTCCCCAAAAAGGGACAGATATTATACAAAAACGAGTTATGCTTCGCAGTCCTTAGAAAACTGCATTTATACACAATCCGCGACACTTTTTCAAACCCACAAAGGGCCAGAAACTAGAAATTATTTTATGTATTGCAATTAGAAATGAAGTTTAATCGTTATGAGAAATTTGCTTTTAATTGCGTTGTTCAAACATTTGTTATGATTAGAAATTTTACAACAAAAACGGGTATAAATGCGGCGTTTCGGAACAAAGAGCTAAATCAAGGACGATTATGACTCGAGTTCGAATTGAAGTTTAAAACTTATACAAGATGTAACAACACACATATGAACACCTTTTCTGAATGTATGATAAATGTGAGAAATACGACACTGCTTTTAAAGCCACAAATCAGAATGAGGGACCTCATTTTAGGAGTAGTAAAGCGACATTTTACTCGAAATAAATGTTTTTCTTATCTGTTTCACCCTGAAAAATTAAAATGCTAAAAGCTCATTTTGTATTTTTTCGCCTTAATTATTTGACAGGGATAATATTTTACGGGAACAGATTCTATATAATTTCATACGTGAAAATCTAAGCTCCCTTTATCTCGAAACGCCACATTTATACCCGTTTTTGTTGTAAAATTTCTAATCATAACAAATGTTTGAACTACGCAATTAAAAGCAAATTTCTCATAACGATTAAACTTCATTTCAAATTGCAATACAAAGAGCTAAATCAAGGAAGATTATGACTCGAGTTCGAATTGTAACTTATACAAGATGTAACAACACACATATGAAGTTATTATGAACACCTTTTCTGAATGTATGATAAATGTCAGAAATACGACACTGCTTTTAAAGCCACAAATCAGATTGAGGGACCTCATTTTAGGAGTAGTAAAGCGACATTTTTCGAAATAAGTGTTCTTATCTCTTCCACCCTGAAAAATTAAAATGCTAAAAGCTCATTTTGTATTTTTTCGCCTTAATTATTTGACAGGGATAAGTTTTTACGGGAACAGATTCTATATAATTTCATACGTGAAAATCTAAGCTCCCTTTATAGTACAGGAAAAATAGGTTTTAACCCGCCACAAATTGAAACAAAGCTGAAAATTTCAGATCTTATAGATTTTTGGGCGCTCTTTAACGTGGTGTGGTCTCCCACACTCTCCCATTGGAGGAATTCCCGCCATATTGGAAAATGGCGGACAAAATCGAGAAAACGTTTAATAACTCTGGATCTACTTAACAGATTAACACGTAATTAGGCTTCAATTGTAGACCGTCTTCAAACACATAATTCACCTCTTAAGATATTTCGTCCTACAACTAACCGGAAGTTCACAATCTGACCCTGAAGATTAGCCTCATATAAAAAATGGGATTTAAAGCATTTATGGTTTCTATTTTCAGAATACGTTTCCAAAATTAAACATATAGTTCCTATTACTGACAAATTTTGTTTCTTTTCTGACAAGAGCTATAATGAATAGTACGGGAGAGGGTAAAACACGAGGGGTCGGACGTTTTGGAAAAAGTGTACGGGATTTCGAAATCCAATTTGATTTCTTCGGATTTTGATTGATTTCGTTGGATTTCATTTGATTTCATCGGATTTTGATTGATTTCGTTGGATTTCATTTGATTTCATCGGATTTCGTTTGATTTCGTCGGTTTTTGTTTGATTTCAGAATTGGACAAAATCCATTGGATTTCGTCGAATTTTGTGATTTTTCCCGTGATTTCGTCGAATTTTGTGATTTTTCCCGTGATTTCGTCGGATTTTGCTATTTTTACCGCAATTTTGACGGATTTTGCGATATTTCCCTTGATTTCGTTGGATTTTGAGGTTTTTTTGCGTGATTTCCTCGGATTTTGAGATTTTCCCCGTGATTTCTTCGGAATTTGTGATTTCTTTGGATTTTGGATTTCGTGAATTTTGTAATGGATTTCACGATTTTTTTACTGATTTTGTGATTTCGCTTCTGATTTCGTGATTTCTTTCTTGATTTTGTGATTTTTTTTACTGATTTTGTGATTTCGTTGCTGATTTCGGATTTTTTATTTGATTTCGGATTTCTTAAGTTGGATTTCACGGGTAGCGTACGGGATTTCATGAATGACCGACCCCTCGGTAAAACAGCCTTTTTACCATCATAAAACTTAATGTTTTAATATATACCATTGTTCGCCCACACTTGTCAATACGGCTAAAGTTGAGTTAAAGCGTGTGAAACAAAGTTGACATAACCAAGTGTATACTTTAAATTATGTTTATGGAATTGAGCTTTTGAATTAGCTTCTGTTGTTGCGGCAGCAAAGCAACATTCAAATTGAGTTTATCACCAAGTTCAAACATAGCTTGGAAGCAGCCTAAATGCTAGAGAATGGGGTTGGAGACAGGTAGGTTCTGAACTCAAACCAATCGTTACCACTCTACAACCTGCTCCAGCTGAGCTTCTGCAGATGATCCCTCGTAAATGCAAGGAAGTCTGTGATTTTGATTATCTCGAAACGCCGCATTTATACCCGTTTTTGTTCAGCTAGCTAGCTAATTGGACCAAGTCATCTTGCGACTTATTGCCACTTATCTAACGCCTTTACAATGCATAGAGGGGTGGTGGCTAGCCTCTATGCCACAGCTAACCGACAGCCTGTTGTAAAATTTCTAATCGTAACAAATGTTTGAACTACGCGATTAAAAGCAAATTTCTCATAACGATTAAACTTCATTTCAAATTGCAATACATAAAATAATTTCTAGTTTCTGGCCCTTTGTGGATTTGAAAAAATGTCGCTGATTGTGTATAAATGCAGTTTTTTAAGGACTGCGAAGCAAAACTCGTTTTTGTATAATGTTTCTTATAATTAGTAGAATAATCGATTAAAAATCACTTGCATTTTTTATCAAGTAAACTATACTTAACACTTACTTGCATAGGCCCATAATTTGAATTCTCTCAATGCAGAAACCATTTCCGTTAAGGTTATCAAACAAGGATTTGAAACGGTAACATTGTTGGAGTTAATAGCGTCAACGGTTGATTGGAAATCATTAGCCAAACTGTTACCATAATCCTTAAAGGCGTCTTCGAGAGATTTCCATTTTTCTAAAACTAATATCGGCTGATGTATATCAAGAGGCAAGTCGCTTGAATAATGCGCGTTTCCTTGCCATACTATCAACAAATTAATAAAAAAAAGTTTTATAATAATTTTTAGCATAATCTTAGCAATATTTTCGGGCTCCTTCCAAACGTGGACTTAAACTTCTATACAAGTAAAGAGTTTATATATATTTATGTCATATATATATACGCTGTTTTCTAGTGGTTGGCGTTTGGACAAGATAATACAAAGAATTTTGGTTAATCAGTTATTCATGAATAATAATCAGATAATTATTCGTGATTACATTGCATTAATCATAGACTTCCAGTGGATAATTTCAAATAAAGCTTTTTATTATTATTATTATTATTATTATTATTATTATTATTATTATTATTGTTATTATTATTATTATTATTATTATTATTATTATTATTATTATTATTATTATTATTATTATTATTTATTATTATTATTATTATTCAGTTCTCGTGCTGATAAGACGTGTTTTTTATCGCTCGTGCTAACTTTCGTTTTTAAACTCGCGCAGTTATAATTTTCAAACTTATTTTTAAAGTGGTGATTTAGCCGAGGCTTAAGGATATAAACTATATGCAATTTCATTGCTATTTCCTCGGTATTGAACCCTCTTGGTTGATTTTTTCAACGGATCTGCCGCTGATGGCACCGTCGTCAGATAAGTGTTTAAATTAGTGTTTTTTTTTCTGCTCCGCGCGGTATTGTGCCTCCTTTTGTGGTTTTTCAATGCCTCCGCCTAAGGACCCGTGCGTCTGCTGTGGCCAGCCTCTTTTTGGGAAGCAGAAGCGTACGCAGTGCTCTGCTGGGTGCCATAGACAAGCTCACTCGACTTGCTGCGCGACTTCCTTTACATGCAAGGAATGTAAAGCGTCTAAGAAAGCTGCCCGTATGAGTAGTTCATCAAATACATCAACTCTGAGGGAAGTTTCCATTGACCCAGCTAATACTGGGGAAAAGGCCTTAACACTAAACGAGGTCCATGACGCTCTCAACCATCTTCTGCGTTCTGACAGTTTAACCCGAGAGCCCGACTCTATCCTGGATGTTATATTACATAAATTGGACAACACTCAGTCATTGGTCGTAAATTTGCAAACCAACATTGACAAGTTGGAAAAACGTGTTGACTCCCTTGAGAGAGAAAATGCCAGCTTGAAACTCCAAATTTCTACACGGCAGCCAGAGATTAATCCGCCCACTGGCTTTGCGGGATTTCGTGCCCCACCCACGTTTCCTCCACTAGTTAATCGTGACCCGACGGTTCCGGTCATCACTCATGGTACTTTTGCCATGAAACCACAGCAGAATGGGCCTACTGCCACTTCCGATCGACAACCACGCCGATCGGCAGAGCGTAAGGCAGTTATCTCCGGTTCTTCCCTGAACAGCAGAATTAAGGCGGCTCCGCGAAGGCAACGGGTTACAAAAAAGGCCCTCTTTATTAGCCGTTTGGACGGTGATTTGACCTCCCAGGAATTAAAGGACTTTTTGATTGATGAAGCTGGCATAAAGTCCGCTCTTTGTATCCGTCTTCGTACTAAACACCAGAACGCGAGACATTCTTCATTCTATGTCACTTGTGAGGATCAATCGGAATTGGCTGCTCTTCGTGAACCTGCTGTTTGGCCTGTTGACTGCCTAATCATGGACTTTTATGGTGAACTCAAAGATAGCCAAAAACATAACTCGGAACTCGACGGAGAACCCACAGACCAGGTGGATATAGCTAATCCTCCCACAGATGACAACGATGATTGACCTACAATTTGCTTACCAAAATGTGCGAGGTTTACGAACTAAATCTAATGAATTTTTTAAAAATGTTATTGCCAATGACTTTAGTATTATCTGCTTAACAGAAACTTGGTTAAATGACACCCATTTTAATTTGGATTATTTTCCTAATAATTACTCGGTTTTTCGCGCGGATCGCCCAGATCCGGAGTTTCATAGTGTTCGTGGTGGCGGTTCCCTGATTGCCATAAAACGGTCCCTCGTCTTTACCAGGCGCCCGGATTTAGAGGTTGCTGAGGAGTGTGTTTTCCTGGAAATAAAATTAGATGGTCATACCACTTTAATCCTTGGTTGTGGCTATTTCCGGCCTTCAAAGACGGATGCCCAGTATCGGATTTATGCGTCGACATTAATTGATAAACTAGGAACCTTCGACGGAAAAATATTATTGCTAGGAGACTTTAATCTCCCTGGTGTTGACTGGGGACTTTATGGCACTCAGGGCTGCTCCGCTATTACTCGGTTAAAAGCGCCATTTATTTTTGATGTATGCTATGAACTAAATTTGAACCAAATTAATAAGCCTGTGGGCGCAGGTAATATGCTAGATCTCTGTTTAACAAACATAAATGGGCTAACTCTTTCCACATTACACGATCCTTTCGTGCCTATCGATAATTATCATCCGCCGTTTCTAGTCACACTTAACGCTGATTTCTCGATACCCACGCCCAATTCTGCCCCAGGCTATAACTTTACTAAAGGGGACTACTTTAAACTTTCCTGTCTCGTTAGAGATTTTGACTGGTCAATTGTGTACAATTCCCATGATGTTAATTGTTGCGTAACCCAACTCACACAGTGTTTGGTTAGAGCTATGTCCGAAGCCATACCTTTAAAGCCTTCGCGACCGCGGGCAAGATTTCCTCACTGGTACTCTCGCGAGCTACAGAATGCTATTACAAGAAAAAAATATTATTTCAAAAAGAAAAAGCGTACAGGCGCTTTGGCAGACCTTGACAGTTACCGGTCGCTTCGTGCAAAGGTCACGAAACTTCTTGATCGCGACAAGTCCATCCTGGCTGGCCAGGTTTGCCAAGACGCACTAGCCCATCCCAAAAAGTTTTGGAGATTTGTAAATAATAATATAAAGACTCGGGAGAATGTAATTTCATTGAAAATTGGTACCAAATTTATATCGGATTCGGAAGATTTAGGGCGTACCTTTGTTGATCATTTTTCAAACATTGCTGTTGATAAAACCATACCAGGCACAAAGTACGATATGGACACCAGAAACTTAGTCACTGACTCTTACTGTGATCAGATTATCTCCCAATCTGATATTTATCACGCTATCATGAAATTACCGAACAAGTTATCCACTGGAATTGATAAAATTCCTTCCTTTATAATTAAAGGTTGTGGCGATTTGCTTCTGCCAGTCTTAGAACATATTTTTAATTTGTCTCTGCGCACGCGATGCTTTCCTGAATTTTGGAAAAAGGCAGTGGTCGTTCCAGTTTTTAAATCTGGAGCATCATGTGACGTCAAAAACTATCGTCCGATATCCTTACTTTGTGTCTTGGCCAAGATTTTCGACCGTGTTCTGCACCAACATTTGCAACGGTGGTTTGGTTCTTTACCAAATAATTGCCAACACGGCTTTGTCCCTGGCAGAGGGGTGGATACAAACCACGTGGCGTTTTTAGACTATGTAGCTCCTCAGGTCGAAGGTCAAGGCCAGGTCGACGTGATTTTCCTCGATCTCGCTAAGGCTTTCGATCGCGTTTCTCACGCCTACCTCGGTGATAAGCTTGAAGCACTTGGATTGACGGGGAATCTGTTGGCTTGGGTGAAACATTACTTGGCTGGTCGCGTTAACGTCCTGAAATGTAACTCTCACATTACTACATCTACGTACGCGGTCTCCTGTGGTGTTCCGCAAGGTTCCTCACTGGGACCGCTGTTATTTAACATCTATCTCTATGACTTACAATTTTCGATTCGGCATTCTCATTTATTACAACTAGCTGACGACAATAAAATTTCCAAAATTATTAATTCCAAATTTGATAGCCAGCTCTTGCAACAGGACCTTGATGCGACTGCTACTTGGTGCTCAAAAAATAATCTCGCAATTAATCCAGCCAAGTCAATCCACGTGTCCTTCACTAGGAGGGTCTCACGTGAGATAATCAATTCTTATTCGGTCTCTAATGTAGATATCCCTTGTAAAAATTCTGTTAAAGACCTTGGTATTCTATTTGACCGTGGATTATATTATATCGACCATATTACCCGTACGATTGGTTTGTGTCGCCGAACACTTGCTGTGACTCTAAAAATTTGTAAAAAAATTAAATCTTTAAGACATTTTCGAATACTGTACCTAGCTTTAGTTCGGTCTCGCGTGTTATATGGTTGTCTCGCTTGGGGTAGTAGCGCTCTGTACCTTAGAGCTAAATTGGAATGTGTCCAACGTAAATTCATAGCATATTGCCATACATATTTTCTTCAGAATGAATTATATGACTATCACCATTTACTCGAAGTTCTAAATTTAAAAACCCTTTCTTACCTTTGCCAATTAAATGACTTCAAATTTGTTTACAAATTAATTAATAACCGGTTGAACTTGCCCAATTTAATAGAAAAATTAAGTTTCCATGTGCCTCGATCAACGCGGTACCCTAAGACTTTTACTGCCCCTAAAAGATACTTGTTCCTTTAAATCGGATGCAGGCTACAATTAACACCATAGGTGATAAATTTGATTTATTCTCAATAAACTTTAAAGATATTAAATAGCGCAGCTTAATTTCACATGTCTTAAAACCTATGGTAACTAGTCGATGATTCCTCAACATTGTAAATATTTGTATAATTGTATATTTGTATTCTGTTTTTTTTTTCTTATCCCTGTGTATAATCTCGTGAGCCAGTAGGCTTTTTTTATACACAATAAACTCCATTCATTCATTCATTATTATTATTATTATTATTATTATTATTATTATTATGAATAAAGATAAAACAAACAGATATTATCCTATCCAAATGCCGACCACTACTGTTTTCAATTTGCGAGGAGAAAAAAAGGGTGAAATTCAAGTTCTCACAGGTTTGACTCACATTCCAAAACTTAAAGGGATTGTAGCGTTAATTTTTACTACCATCAATTTTGAAATTTTTAAAGGAAACGTTTATAGGTATAAAATTATACCTAAATATAAAAAGGAAAAATCTTAACAAAAAATAAATGACCTCTTATTACAAAATGATAAGCATATAGCTAGTCTTAAAATTAGGGATGAACCGGTACCGATACCATATCGGTATCGGCACCGATACTCAGGGTTTCCCGATAGTATCGGATCGGTTGGTTCGATACCGATACTCGTTTAAAATGCGTTTCATGTCGCTACATGACATTTTTAGGTCTTTTAGTAACGTAATGATGGTGATAACATCTCATTTCTATGAATTTCAGTCGTGACGAGTTCTCATTTGTATAAAAAGTACCTGAATTCAGTTTATCTAACAACTAATAAGCGAAAATCTTTCTTAGTACGCGCCTGTAGGGATGAACCGATACCATATCGGTATCGGTTCATGTTGGTACCGGTATCGATCGGTATCGGGTTAAGCCTGGTATCGGCCATCTCTACTTAAAATCGTGGACTACTAAGATTTTAGATGCGATTTAGCAGACGCCACTAAACCAATGGCGGGTGGCACAGTAGTCCTCGTTTTTCAGATTAAATAAATACTAATTAATTTGCAATAAGAGAACATATACTTATTTAATATTTTATAGTTCGAAAAAAGCCGTTATTTTAAAGTATATTGTTATGTTACCTGAAAATGTGAAAATTGAGACAAGGATGTTAAATACTTGAGAGTTCAATGGAAAATAAAATTAAAGGCCGTTTGACTGTGTTATCCTTCTGGTGTAATATTTCTTTAGTTCATGTCTGAATATATATATGAATTTTATTAAAAAATGTTTTTCGATACAAAATGTAATGGTAAATCGATACGCTACAATCCCTTTACATAAAAATATAATTAGGTTATAAAACAAAAAATTTAAATCACGTCATAAAAGGAAATATTAAATAAAATATTTGAGCTTGTGAAGTAAATTATCAAAAACGATATGTTCAAAATTGAAATCATTAATGTTAAATTTTCTGTTATTTCTTCCTTATTGCGTATTATACTGCTTTTCGCAATATGGAACTATAAGGCAGATAATTGTTTTGGCAGCAGTAACTAATCAACAAAGGACGTTTCACGCGTACAAGATGGCCCCGGCCAGATTAAAGCCCCATCGTATGAATTTAGTACATTTAACTATTAAACTACTCCATCATTTTTGAAATCACCCAATGGTAAGCGATACCCTATTCATAAATATATGAATATACTCACAGTTTATTGGAATTGTGAATTTTAATAGCAGAAATACGAAAGATATACCAGAAGGGCTTGAAAAAAGAACGAAATCGAAAAAAAAGAGAAAATTTTAAATGAACCTCAATCTGGGTGTAACTGGAAAAATACAGACATATAGGTAGATCGTTATAAAAAAGATACTTTGCTGCACGCTAAAAATAACCTCCGTTTATACTTGGTTTCGCTTTTAAATTTTCTTATTTTTTTCTTTTTTTTTTTTGCTCATACTTCATACTGCCTCTAATGTATAAGGGTGGTTTTTTGATTGGATGTTACTTTTAACCACACCTTTTTACGAAAAACAGTAAATTTTCTCATAAAAATAGCATGGGAATTTTTGGAGAAAAAAAACTGTTTCTCGTATGTTAATTCTATATTTTCAAAAATACCTTGATTTGCAATTTTTACCATGGATGTGCTATTACACTCGGATAGGCCAGCACAATCAAATTCAGCCTTTTACAAGGTTAATATTCCATATTATAAATCCAGAAATTCTACTTCAATAGTTTAAAATGAAATGCCCTAACGAAGGTGTATTAACTATTAAGCTTGAATAATGCCACCTTCAACCTGCTAAAATCGTCCAGTTACCGATGTCTGGTAAAAAGTTACACGAAATTAGGCTAGATTACCGATTACAGGTAATTAAACTAGGTTACCAGCCATCGGTAATCTGGCTTATTTTCCAGCCACTGGTAATCTGGTTTAATTGCCAGCCACCAGTAATCTAGTTTAATTACCAGCCACCGGTAATCAAGCTTAATTACCAACCATCGGTAATCTAGCTTAATTGCAAACTATCGGTAATCTGGCTTAATTACCAGCCATAGGTAATCTGGCTTATTTTCCAGCCACTGGTAATCTGGCTTATTTTCCAGCCACTGGTAATCTGGCTTAATTACCAACCATCGGTAATCTAGCTTAATTACAAACTATCGGTAATCTGGCTTAATTACCAACTATCGGTAATCTAGCATAATTTCCAGCCATAGGTAATCTGGCTTATTTTCCAGCCACTGGAAATCTGTCTTAATTACCAGCATCGGTCATTTAGCCACCGGTAATCTACCTTAATTATCTAGCTTAACTGGCTTCGGTAATCTAGCTTAATTACCGGCAACCGGTAATTTAGCTTTTTTAAGCCAGATTACCTATGGCTGGTAATTAAGCTGGATTACCGATAGCTGGTTATTAAGCTGGATTACCGATAGCTGGTTATTAAGCCAGATTACCGGCGGCTTTGTAATTAAGCCAGATTACCGATGGTTTGTAATTAAGCTAGATTACTGATGGCTGGTAAATAAAGCTAGATTACCGGTGTCCGGTAATTAAGCAAGATTACCGATGCCAGTTAAGCCAGATAATTAAGGTAGATTACCGATGGCTGGTAATTAAGCTAGATTACAGGTCACTGGTAAATAAAGCTAGATTACCGGTGGGCAGTAATTAAGCCAGATTACCGATGACTGGTAAATAAGCTATAATACCGATTGCAGGTAATTAAGCTATAATACCGATTGCAGGTAATTAAGCTAGATTACCGATTGCAGTTAATTAAACTAGATAAGTATATGACATGTGTTGGTGTGCAAGTTTATGACGTTGGTAGTTTTAAGCAAATTGGTTTAAAAAATTAAGTCGAATTGGTATTTAAATAAACGTCTTGTACTTTTTAAGCGCACTTTTAGAATAACGTTATGTAAGTATGGTGTATTACTCAAATGCTGAGTACTCGGATATGCATCTGATGTATGGACGGGCTCATGGGAATTCGCGGAAAGCTAGACGCTTGTACCAAGAGATGTTCCCTCGACGAGAGCTACCAAATCGCCTAACATTCACGGCTGTTGACAGACGCTTAAGGGAAACCGGCAAATTACAACCCGCCGGACCCCAAGCACGAGACGTTCCCGACGTCGCATCGAAGAACAAGTATTTACTACATGTCAAATAACTTAGATCAAAAAGTACAGTGTCGTAATCAGGCCTATAGACTAGTTTCGAAGATGAGCAAGTTGGAAACGGGAATAATGGCCATTTTATGGAATGGAATTCTAGAACGCTTGCAAGCATCAAGCGCTTCATTACAATCACCTGATCAAAATCTTAACACGGGATATGCCCTTTATGAATCGCTACACGGGTATATTCAAACTATGCGGTCTACATTTTCAGGAATTGAGGCCAAAGCGAAAATCCTATCTGACTGTGAGAATTATCAGCAAACAAACTGGAAGACGGCGCAAATACGACGATTTCTGCGGCTCTGCTACGCCCGATGCTATTGTAGAAAATCTAACACCCAAACAAAAATTTGAAAGTCAGGTGTTTATTGTCATAATTGATAATGTACTGTCTGCCTTAGCTAAACGCATGGAAGCGTACCATAGAGTAACTGCTGTATTTGGAATACTTCGGCAGTTAAAATATCTTACTACAGAGGAGATTTTAATAAAATCACCCGAGATTTTAGCTGCCTATCCAGATGATTTGGAAGACAGCTTAGGAGAAGAACTTGTGCAGTTCACTGAGCTCCTAAAAACTGATGTGGCAGCTAATATAAACACCAAAAAGCATGAAGCTCTTGAGCTGCAGTATTATAAACTTATAGCGGATAACTCATTGGAATCGTGCTTTCCAAATGTTGAAATATTTTTACGAATTTACCTCTCACTAATGATAACTAACTGTAGTGGCGAACGATCATTTTCAGCATTAAAACGCATAAAAAATGACTTAAGGATTACGATGGGACAAAATCGTCTAAATAACCTCGCCATTTTGAACATTGAATGTGATTTACTTAAACAAATTGATTTGTCTCATATCATCTCAAAATTCGCAAATATTAAATCTAGAAAAGTTTGTTTGTAAAAGTTATGTTACTGGTAAATTGTTTTATTTACTATCCTAAAAAAACTAGGGCCCCTTCGTAACATTTGCTGCGGTCCCCGCACTGGCTTAATCCGGCACTGGGTTGAAAATTGAAGAAATGGGTATCAGCGCGCTAACAGGTTAACCTGACGTTTAACTCAAGAGCCGTACTTCCGTAATTAACTAAAATTAACATACTTAGACTTAATTTTTTCTGATTAAACTAGCCGAAAGCACACCCTGAATACTTAATTGTTAAACAGAGAGTATTCCGAAAAGTAACTTCGCTCTAGTTTTTCAGTTAGAGGTGGTGAAATATCACGAAAAACCCCATGTTAATCTCCATAGGAAAATTGGTAAAAGCATGTGAATTTTGCTTTAACGTTACAAAAGAGTATCAAGTCATATCTACAAGGGCCTACCGGCCTTGTAGAATAAGACTTCATACTGCTCTTAATGTATAAGGAGGGTTTCTGTTTGGATGTAACTTTTTTGTATTGTTTCAACTGTTTTGAAAGAATTCCACAGAACTACCATTTGGTCCCTCAATATGTGGTTAAAATGTCAAAAAGATCCACCCATTAGTTTATTTTCTAAAATATAAAGTTGCTAAGGCTGGTTTTCATTTCCATAAAATTAGTCAGTGTTTTTGGTGAAAATTTTCAAATTTTTACATAGAAATAGCATGGGAGTTTTTCTCCATTTTACCCATTTTGTCGCCACAGTTTTGAAATGAAATATTCGTTTGTTACGTTTGGGAACGGTTTTATATCAAAATATAAACCTTTTTCTAGGAACAAATTTAAGGTTTTTGAAAAAAATTAAGTTTAAGTGCTAAATTTCATGTTTTTTAATCATGCTTACGTTGTTGAACCCTATATGTCATACTGTTGGGCTTACGGCGTTTTTGGATAAAGCCGAGGAGAAAGCCACTCTTGCACATGAGCTGTTTTACCGCGGACTTTTATCTTTCGTTGCTAAAACTGAATGATTTTAGGTAATTAAGCTAGATTAACGATTACAGGTAATTAAGCTAGATTAAGGATTACAGGTAATTAAGCTAGATTAACGATTACAGGTAATTAAGCTAGATTAACGATTACAGGTAATTAAGCTAGATTAACGATTACATGTAATTAAGCTAGATTAACGATTACAGGTAATTAAGCTAGATTAACGATTACATGTAATTAAGCTAGATTAACGATTACAGGTAATTAAGCTAGATTAACGATTACATGTAATTAAGCTAGATTAACGATTACATGTAATTAAGCTAGATTAACGATTACAGGTAATTAAGCTAGATTAAGGATTACGGGTAATTAAGCTAGATTAAGGATTACGGGTAATTAAGCTAGATTAACGATTACGGGTAATTAAGCTAGATTAACGATTACGGGTAATTAAGCTAGATTAACGATTACGGGTAATTAAGCTAGATTAACGATTACGGGTAATTAAGCTAGATTAACGATTACGGGTAATTAAGCTAGATTAACCATTACGGGTAATTAAGCTAGATTAACGATTACGGGTAATTAAGCTAGATTAACGATTACGGGTAATTAAGCTAGATTAACGATTACGGGTAATTAAGCTAGATTAACGATTACGGGTAATTAAGCTAGATTAACGATTACGGGTAATTAAGCTAGATTAACGATTACGGGTAATTAAGCTAGATTAACGATTACGGGTAATTAAGCTAGATTAACGATTACGGGTAATTAAGCTAGATTAACGATTACGGGTAATTAAGCTAGATTAACGATTACGGGTAATTAAGCTAGATTAACGATTACGGGTAATTAAGCTAGATTAGCGATTACGGGTAATTAAGCTAGATTAACGATTACGGGTAATTAAGCTAGATTAACGATTACGGGTAATTAAGCTAGATTAACGATTACGGGTAATTAAGCTAGATTAACGATTACGGGTAATTAAGCTAGATTAACGATTACGGGTAATTAAGCTAGATTAACGATTACGGGTAATTAAGCTAGATTAACGCTTGTGTCCCATTCGATCGAATCCCAATCGACCGAAGGCGTTTCCCATTCAATCGAAAACAGCCCAAATGTGCGGTTTGGGGAAAATATATATCAAAATATAAAAAGCAAACGTTTTCACTTTTTTTGAGGCTTTTTTTTTCCTACAGTTTTCGTTGTATATATATATTGATGTTTGAAATGTAAAATTTAACTTTAAGAGTGATTGATAACTGAGAGAATTGCTAATAAAGGCGGCTTTCTTTATATTAATAATGGCTACGTGTTTCAATTGAATAAGAAAAAGGATAAAACTAGTTACTATAATTGTAGAAATCCCTCCTGTAAGGTTCGAATAATAGAAGTAACCTAACCTAACCTAACCTAACCTAACCAAACCAAACCTAACCTAAACCTAAACCTAAACCTAACCCTAACCTAACCTAACCAAACCTGACCAAACCAAACCAAACCTAACCTCACCTAACCTAACCAAACCTGATCAAACCAAACCAAAACCTAACCAAACCTAACCTAACCTAACCTAACCTAACCAAACCTGACCAAACCAAACCAAACCTAACCTAACCTATCCTGACCAAACCACACCTAAACCTAACCTAACCTAACCAAACCTAACCTAACCTAACCTAACATAACCAAACCTGACCAAACCAAACCTAACCTAAACCTAACCTAACCTAACCAATCCTAACCAAACCTAACCTAACCTAACCTAACCTAAACTTAACCTAACCTAACCAAACCTAACCTGACCAAACCAAACCAAACCTAACCTAACCTAAACCTAACCTAACCAAACCTGACCAAACCAAACCTAACCTAACCTAACCTAAACCTAACCTAACCAAACCTGACCAAACCAAACCAAACCAAACCAAACCTAACCTAACCTAACCAAACCTAACATAACAGTAATGTTTTGGAAAAGGCGTATTATTTCAGAAGTCAATGAAGCTAAACAAGAACATTTCGGAAAAGGCGTACCATAGTAAAATGATTTGTAAAATATTACTAACCTAACATAACGAACCCAAACCTAACCTAACATAACAGTAAAGTTTTGAAAAAGGCATATTATTTGAGAAGTCAATGAAGGTATAAAACATCAATATTTTGAAAAAGGCGTAACATTGTTAAATGATTTATAAAATATTACTAATCTAACTTAACCAAACCAAACCTAACCAAACATAACAGTAATGTTTTGGAAAAGGCATATTATTTGAGAAGTCAATGAAGCTAAACATAAATATTTTAGAAAAGGCGTAGAATAGTTAAATGATTTATAAAATATTATTAGCCTAACCTAACCTAACCTAACTTACAATTTCCTTCTCTGGGTTTGAACCCGAGCCTCTGAATTAAAAGCCTGATATTCTACCATGCTGCTGCGGTGATTCGAAATCCTCACAGACATTTAATTAACTAATTCTTTCAAATAAATTCCCATTCAGCAGAAACCCGCCATTGGGCTGGAAATTTAAATATATTCTCCATAAAAAACCAAAAAGCGGTTTCGGTCGAATGGGATTCGGTCCAATGGGATAATACCAGATTAACGATTACGGGTAATTAAGCTAGATTAACGATTACGGGTAATTAAGCTAGATTAACGATTACGGGTAATTAAGCTAGATTAACGATTACGGGTAATTAAGCTAGATTAACGATTACGGGTAATTAAGCTAGATTAACGATTACGGGTAATTAAGCTAGATTAACGATTACGGGTAATTAAGCTAGATTAACGACTACGGGTAATTAAGCTAGATTAACGATTACGGGTAATTAAGCTAGATTAACGATTACGGGTAATTAAGCTAGATTAACGATTACGGGTAATTAAGCTAGATTAACGATTACGGGTAATTAAGCTAGATTAACGATTACGGGTAATTAAGCTAGATTAACGATTACGGGTAATTAAGCTAGATTACCGATGGCGGGTAATTAAGCTAGATTGCCGATGGCAGGTAATTAAGCTAGATTACCGATTGCCGGTAATAAGGCTAGATTGCCGATGGCAGGTAATTAAGCTAGATTACCGATAAGAATATGACTTGTGTTGGTTTACAATTCTATGACATTTGTTTTTGCTCAGATCTATGAAATATATTTGTGCACAGGCCTACTTAATCTTTTTGTGGTATAACTAACGCATGCTCTGTGATTTGCTTGTGAAAATGACGGGAAAGCAATTTGAGTTTGACTGGACGTTGATTGTCAAGTCAAGTTGTGAGGATTGAAGTTATGTAATAGATGCTTGGTCAGTTCAAAAGCTTTAACTAATGAAAGTGCAACGCCCTAAAACGTTTTCTCTCCTAAGGTTTCTAAACTATTTTAATTAATATTAAGACTAAAGTAACAGATATTAATAAAAACTGTCTTTGTAGACAAAGACGGGAAAAAGTAAGAGATAAGTGTAGAAAATGAATTGCCTGAAATGGCAGATATTCAATTTTCACTTTTGAACACATGATTATAAAACATCAATTATTTGAAAAAATTCTTATCTTAGTTTTTACCTCTCCGAGTGACGTATGTCATGGAGAGGTTCTAATTTCGACGTGTGTGTGTGTCTGTGTGTCTGTGTCTGTGTGTCTGTCTGTTGTTATTGACTTACACCCCAGGGGACCGCGTTCGCAGTTTTCAAATCGGAGCAAACGTTTTCTCAAATTCCGGACCGCATTTACAGTTCCCGAAAACTTGGAAAATTGTATTCCACTTACAATGGCTATTATGCGTTGCCTGTCTAACACCACTATCCTCTGGCCATTTGTCCATCTCATATGAACACCAGTCTTTACCTACTGGCTTCTATAGTCCACCATCATCTGCTCTTTGTCCATCCCACATGGACACCAGTCTGATACACACTGGCTTCTACACACCACCATCTTCTGGTCTTTGTCCATCCCACATGGACACCAGTCTGTAAACACTGGCTTCTACTCCATCATCATTAAGGTTAAGACGTACGCGGCGATCAGCTAGGGTTAAGAGAAGCGTCTAGCCTCCCAATGGCGGGGCTTCCACCAAAGGTTTACGCTGTTGCGCTGTTCTTATCCATAGCTGCTACTCGAAACCTTTATACACTACCTATTTGAGTAAGGCGAAGCAACCGGCGTATGCTTCATTTGAAACGGCAATATTAGTCAAGTCTCTCAAGAATGTTTAATTATTCTTTATCAAAACGATGTAACGCTCAATACAATGAACAACTAACGAAGAAAATATATAATATTAATTATATTTATTTAATTATTTAAGATAATCTTGTTTCTCAACTCAAAATTAATACGGAAAGAGTTAATAAGTTGGAAAAACCAAAATACTACCTCTCCGAGTCAAGAGGTCTACTACTACAAACTTATTTACCTAGTTATGGAATTATTTCTCTTTTTTTGAAGTAACAATTTACGAATTATTGAAGCAGTATTCCAAGCATTGCGAATATACAGTAAAGCAGACGACATTTCACATCCAATAAGGATACATCTTGGACACATGGAAATCAGTCAATGGGGAAAAGAACAGGAAATGAAGTGTATAAATTTTGGAGAGATATAACCTTTACGTGTTTGTAAAGGCCCAATTGTCTACGCTTCAGCTGCTTACCCGATTTATTCATAGCTACATTGAGCTGTGCTAATTAGCTGACAACTAATTGAATTATAATTAGCAATTAGGGAAATATTAAGAACTAATTAATTATCGAATTAGCAATTAGACACAAACTAATTAAATTCAATTAGAAATTAGGCATTTATTTATCAAACTAATTAATTAGAATTGCTAATTTCTAATTAATTACTTGTCTAATCAAGGTAAAAAAGAAACCATAAGTAAACATAAAAGTTTAAAAGTGTCCATGGATTTATTACTTTGGTAATGCAAAGTTTAATGTTTTCATGCCATTGAAAAACGGGTACGGATGCCGTGAATTATTCTCGAAAAATGAGATTAGCCTCGAGCCTTCCGTCATGTTAAAATTTGTTCCATTTCTTCATTTTCTTGCCACAGTTCCTATAATGGACTCCTGAGTAGTAAATCCATGGGCACTGCTATTAATTCGAGAAGGAACAAGACGGCCCAAGGGCTCGTAATAGTAGCCACATCGTACGAGTGAATAGCCCCTCTATACCCTACCCAAACGAGTGGATAACTCCTCTATACCCTACCCAAACGAGTGGATAACTCCTCTATACCCTACCCAAACGAGTGGATAACTCCTGTATACCCTACCCAAACGAGTGGATAACTCCTCTACACCCTACCCAAACGAGTGGATAACTCCTCTATACCCTACCCAAACGAGTGGATAACTCCTCTATACCCTACCCAAACGAGTGGATAACTCCTCTATACCTTACCCTACTGAGTACAATGCTGAAATGATTTACCCATGCTGTAATTGTAATATTACGGCGAAAAAATTAGAGATTATTAATGGTTATTTTAAGAATTAAATTCGCCACTTTCATTTTTATTAATGAAGTCTGGTGGATAATACGACCCCAAAGATACGATGTGGCTAAAAACCCCAAAGATACAAATTCAGAAGTACCCGACCCCAAAGATACAAGTTCAGAAGTATCCGACCCCAAAGATACAAGTTCAGAAGTATCCGACCCCAAAGATACAAGTTCAGAAGTATCCGGCCCCAAAGATACAAGTTCAGAAGTATCCGACCCCAAAGATACAAGTTCAGAAGTATCCAACCCCAAAGATACAAGTTCAGAAGTATCCGACCCCAAAGATACAAGTTCAGAAGTATCCGACCCCAAAGATACAAGTTCAGAAGTATCCGGCCCCAAAGATACAAGTTCAGAAGTATCCGACCCCAAAGATACAAGTTCAGAAGTATCCAACCCCAAAGATACAAGTTCAGAAGTATCCGACCCCAAAGATACAAGTTCAGAAGTATCCGACCCCAAAGATACAAGTTCAGAAGTATCCGACCCCAAAGATACAAGTTCAGAAGTATCCGACCCCAAAGATACAAGTTCAGAAGTATCCGACCCCAAAGATACAAGTTCAGAAGTATCCGACCCCAAAGATACAAGTTCAGAAGTACCCGACCCCAAAGATACAAGTTCAGAAGTACCCGACCCCAAAGATACAAGTTCAGAAGTACCCGACCCCAAAGATACAAGTTCAGAAGTACCCGACCCCAAAGATACAAGTTCATTATAGTAGTTACCCATTTTAGTGATTATCCCCTCGAATTACCTTTAGCAATGCTAAAATGATCAAACGCATTACGCTCATTTAACACTATGTTAGCTCTATCTAAACCCACATTTGAATTAACCGCCAAAACGTTCCAGTCAATCATAACATAGATGGCGATAGCTACCGAACGAGAACGAAACGGGAAAAATCGTTATCTATTTAATTAGCACATAAATAAAAAGAAAATAAATATAAAAACCTAAAAGAAAAAAAGAAAATAAATATAAAAACCTAAAATAAAAAAATGAGAAGTGTCCGACCCCACAGATAAAAATTCAAAAGTATCCGACCCCACAGATAGAGAGGTACCCTCCCCCTATCCCCGACACTTTAGAGATAAGGATAAAAACTCGAGTGTTCTATCGAGTCTCTATGGTTCAGTGGTAGCGAGCCTTACTGCTGCGCCAGCGACCCGGATTCAATTCCCGGGTGCGACGTGAAAAAATTTTAATTAAAATAAAATCTCTAACAGAGCTCAGCTAGCCCTATTGGTGGGTTTAGGTACTATCGAGTTCCTTTTAAGCTAAAATATAACGATAACGATAGCGAAAACTCCGGCCACTACTGTTACTACTACTACGGCTCGGGTCAAACTAAGAGCCTCATCGTATACTACGATGTGGCTAAAAACAGTCGAAATTTCGAAATGGGGCAGTTAGGATTTACTATTTACGAAATTTTCTACTAGTATTTCTCTCATGTTTCGAGGAGCTGAAAAATTTAGAGTAGCACTAAGGTTTCCTCATCGATATAATAAGGCCTTTATCATATTCAAATACATGAATCAAGAGTAAATTCCTCGATTTTTAATTTTTCCTACAAATTGGCGTAAAAAATTAATTGAAAATTAAAATTGGCTAATAAGTTAATCCTAAATCTAATTAAATTTTAATTAGATAATTACCTTTCCGATGCATACTAATTAATTAGAATTACTTCTCAATTAGCACTAAGGTAATTAAAATTCAATTACCATTTTCAATTAGTAAATGATGCTAATTAATTACAAATTCAATTAGCTAACTAATTAATTAGCACAGCTATGCTACATTCACAACTGGTTTGCAGTGTAAACACTATCGTCTTGCCTCACCTGAACAATGTTCTTAGTTTGCCAACATGCGTGTTAAGGTTAAATAACACCAAAGCTGATTTGTGGCTAGACGCACTGAAAGTCTTGCGCACCATAAAAAGAATGAAAACTCCATAGCTAATACCCGTTTACCATTAGCCCTTTCACTGGTCTAATTGCCACCATGATCTTTTCTTCTATTATAATATCTACACCTGATTATTTATACGTGCATTTAGCTTTCGGCTAACTCTGAACCATTAATGTCTTTTCAATACGGACACGAAAATCAACACCCATAGTTTACTACAGCTTGGGCCTCAATTATTTACTCTTTAGTTCACTAGGCCTATTACGGATAATACTTGATTTAACCGACAGAGTGTAAGCCTTAGCGTTCTTCTTGATATAACTAAAGCAAGGATTATTCTATATACAGATGTAGTATGGCTTAAGTAATATAAAAACAGCCATTTCAAATAATAATATTAAAAAATGTCCTTGGAATATCAAAATGAAACAGAGCTTTCAAGTTACAAAACTACTAAAGGCATCGTAATTACGAAAAATACTTCCACATATTCACTTTATATTATGGAAAAAAGGAATATTAAGGTTCTGTATGATTTCTCAACACATCAACACAAGGCTAACTGCTAACGCGACGCACTAGTGTAACAATGGACGGACACACAGACAAAAACATAGAGTGCTTTTTAACTCTTTCCGTATTAATTTTGAGTTGAGAAACAAGATTATCTTAAATATTAAAATAAATATAATTATTATTAAATATTTTCTTCGTTAGTTGTTCGCCTTATTGAGCGTATAAGCTAAGCTATGCTAAGCTAGGCTAAGCTAAGCTATGCTAAGTTATGCTAAGCTATGCTAAGCTAAGCTAAGCTATGTTAAGCTATGCTAAGCTATGTTAAGCTATGCTAAGCTAAGCTATGCTAAGCTAAGCTACGCTATGCTAAGCTATGCTAAGCTAGACCTACGGTTCCAAATTTTAAGCTATAAATTGAATATTTTTTCAAAAATAAGAAACTTTTTATCGTCGGCAGCGACATGAGAACATTAAAAACAAGGTTACTAAACCGAAGCACATACGGGATAAATAGTACCCTCATCATCTTAAATATTAAAATAAATATAATTAATATTAAATATTTTCTTCGTTAGTTGTTCGCCTTATTGAGCGTATAAGCTAAGCTATGCTAAGCTAGGCTAAGCTAGGCTAAGGTATGTTAAGCTATGCTAAGCTAAGCTAAGCTACGCCTGTATACGGACAAGATTGTCCGTATAATGACGGCATATATGGAGCCATCACTAGGTGTTTACCCTTACCCCATTAGTTACTTCCCCCTTTTCGTTCTTCTCTCTAGGTGGTGGCGTGCCAGAGGAGGGCAGCATGGTGGGGGGGGGGTTGATGCCGTCACATATCACGTGACGGTGATGGCGCGAAATTTGAATTTATATTTTAGTATATTGGTATGACGTCACGTGACTTATTGGTGTTGAAGGCATTCAATGTCCTTTTACTTTTTTTTTTTTTTTCTAAGCTTGGTCTAGGAAGGGATGTCCACACTAAGTCAACTCGCGACTTATTTACAGGTGGGTCCCCTTACAATGCATAGAGGGGTGGTGGCTAGCCCCTATGCCACAGCTAACCTACAGCGCCCTATACTAACTATTACCGTTAACATCAGCAAGTTTTGATGGAAAGGAGAAACCGGGTTGGACCGCGGAGGAAAACTCCTTTTAACAAGTGGGGAGAGAACTTGCAAACTCTACGCAGAAGGATTTGTTCCCAGATTTTCACCCGGTGCCACAGTCCGGGATCGAACCCGGGATCCTCTTGCTGCGAGGCGAAAGCGCTAACCGCTACGCCACCCCACTTTAGTGGTATTATTTTGGTTAAGTTTTAGGATATTGTGCACAATTAGGGTATAATTTGTTGGTAATTCTATAGGTTCTGTAGACCCTTTCTACACCCGCCCTTCCAGTAATGCTATACTGTGTATGATTTTGAGGTCTCTCTATGTATGTTTATGTTATTTTTATACTAAAGACACAGTGTGGTCATTTAATTGAGATAAGGTTTACGTAGTTTATTGAAAAAGGTACAAATTAAGCTACGATGCGGTTCTACAGTACGGTCTACGCAAATATAGTACTGGTTAGTAAACGAGTTACTGGGTTAGAACAATAGTACATTTTGGTATCATAAAAGTAAATTACGGTAGTTTTTACACAATTTTGTAGCAGATCAATAAGCTATAATTAGTTAAAATGAACAAATATTATCATAAAACATCATTAGATTTACACTAGCTTTGATACGATAGGGCGGAGCCTCCGAAATGAACTAGGCCCATGCATGTCAAATTTTATGTGGGGAAATATCTAGTTTGTTAAGGAAAATATCTTCACCATATATGTGTACGAGATGGCGCTTATATTACCGTTGTGAAAGGGGTCTTCCTTAAATTATCGTTGATATTTTAGGGATCAGTCATAAAATTTTTATGTTAAAGAAAAGTTTCATCCTAAAATTAACGTAAATGTTTTTGGGAAATTCACTTTTTATTGAATCATTCGGCTAGATTGTATTGATGACAACAAAATAAATTATTTCAATTAAAATAATTCAGTAAGAGTAATAAAAACGTATGCTTACAATCCGCGACCTTGGCCCAAATACTTAAGCAGTCGACAGGGTGACGGGGTTGAACTTTGTTTATTTTACGGTAATATAAGCGCCCCCAAGCGTAAAATCACGGCGAACTACATTGGTTAAAAAATATTCTCGCTTCGCGACACGCATGGGCCTAGTTCATTTCGGAGGCTCCGGATAGGGAGAATAAGTACATTACCAAGTGACTAAAATACAAGCGTACTTTTATAAGTGCACTACTAACTGTGAGATGATTAAGCATAATTATTATGCATGTACTGTACACTTTGGTTTTATCTACGAACTTTTGATATTATTTTACCACTACGAATATTTTTCTTTAAGGTTTTAATTCCACTTTCTTCATGGAAGAAATTTCATTATCATTATCAATTTGAATCATAACCATTGGGATTGGAGTTTAGGAAAACAGGGCACAATGGAGAAATGCGCCAAATATTAAACGCTAGATGAGTTAATAACTCTGAAATTTTTTCTACACAGGTTACCGGTTACATCTAATTTCTTCGGCATAAACTAAATTTATCTAAATTGCCGAAGGGCTAGTAGTGCTAGGACCGACTTTCTTACTTGGAACACACCTCAATAAAATATTAATGGCTACTACCATATCATGCTTTGCATAATAATTAGTTCAACCGGAGCCATTGGTATCACCACTAAAGATTTAGTACATACATACCCCAATATCACAGATTACGTAACGCGGAGTCGGTAGGGGTTTTGAGTGAGTGTTACAGAGGGAGAAGAGGTGTAATGAAAATGTTATGTAACAATTTATATTTTATTACATCAATCCCATTCTAGCATAATTAAAAATATAGTTGCGGTTCAATTTTGTCATATTTTTGATCAGTTATGTTTAATTTATCAAATAATTGTTGTTATTCTGTATACAGTACTATATAGAATCTCACGTAAAGACTAGAAATGTGTCTTCACGTAATCGAATTCTATCGCGAACAGACACAATGCCAAGGAACATAATTCACATAAATACTTGTTTAACAATTAACAATGAGCAAGCAATTCTTAAAGGGAGGGTGAAATGGAAAATCAAGTAATTTTTTTTCGACTCTTCTACTAAGACCAATCTGCTTATTGAAACAGCCAAGAAATAACACCGAATGATTTTAAAATTACAATTAGTTTGAAATTTTATGGATAACTTTAATTAAGTACCTCCGACCAATATCGTAACGCACTGCCTCTTAGTTAACAAAATTCTATTGGCAAGTTCCGTGTCGAATGACATTTTACAGCCGATGTGACAATCGTGGCACGAGATTCTTGTTATGAAAAAGGCGGGGAGTTAAGCGATTGTTCGGAGTTACTTATTCAAAATTATCCATAAAATCTCAAACAAATTGTAATTTTAAAATCATTGATCATTCAGAGGTATTTCCTGTATTAAGAAAATCCTGTCAGGGATTTTCTTTTTATACTCAATCCGAAATCGTAATGTTAAACTCTATGGAGCTTAACATTATGAGGTGGAAAAATTTTTGCGAGTTAGACCCAAGGTTTCGCGACCAAGGGGGTACACTTTTTTCACAGCCTAACTTTACAGCACTAGCAAAGGCTGAAAAGATATAGTATCTCATTTCTCGTAGTGTAAGGTTAACTTGGCCTTTTTGTATAGGTTTCAAAAAAATATTTTTAAACCACGCGCCCGCACGCGCTGCATTTCAAAAAAAGTTTCAATTCAAATCTCGCGCTTAATTTCACCATTTTGATTCTCTAATTAAGTTCACGTGATTTTTTTAAAACTTTTTGGGGCTATTTTTTGTCTTTCTAAGCCTAAGGTTAAATGATCATAAAGAAATAGTTGGAGAATTTTTATAATTTTCACATTGTTTCAACGAATATTTAGCATAGTGTGTTTTTATACAGTGCATCCGACCATTCCAATTTCCAAATGTAAGTTACGATTTAGTGAAGTACTATATGATTAGTCTTGAAAAATTGGACGATTGAGTTTGACTATTCCAGAACTAATTTATTCCCAAATAACGTTTCTCCCCAAAAAGGGACAGATATTATACAAAAACGAGTTATGCTTCGCAGTACTTAGAAAACTGCATTTATACACAATCCGCGACACTTTTTCAAACCCACAAAGGGCCAGAAACTAGAAATTATTATATGTATTGCAATTTGAAATGAACTTTAGTCGTTATGAGAAATTTGCTTTTAATTGCGTAGTTCAACATTTGTTATGATTAGAAATTTTACAACAAAAACGGGTATAAATGCGGCGTTTCGGAACAAAGAGCTAAATCAAGGACGATTATGACTCGAGTTCGAATTGAAGTTTAAAACTTATACAAGATGTAACAACACACATATGAACACCTTTTCTGAATGTATGATAAATGTGAGAAATACGACACTGCTTTTAAAGCCACAAATCAGAATGAGGGACCTCATTTTAGGGGTAGTAAAGCGACATTTTACTCGAAATAAATGTTCTTCTTATCTCTTTTACCCTGAAAAATTAAAATGCTAAAAGCTCATTTTGTATTTTTTCGCCTTAATTATTTGACAGGGATAATATTTTACGGGAACATATTCTATATAATTTCATACGTGAAAATCTAAGCTCTCTTTATCTCGAAACGCCGCATTTATACCCGTTTTTGTTGTAAAATTTCTAATCATAACAAATGTTGAACTACGCAATTAAAAGCAAATTTCTCATAACGACTAAAGTTCATTTCAAATTGCAATACATATAATAATTTCTAGTTTCTGGCCCTTTGTGGGTTTGAAAAAGTGTCGCGGATTGTGTATAAATGCAGTTTTTTAAGGACTGCGAAGCAAAACTCGTTTTTGTATAATGTTTCTTATAATTAGTAGAATTATCGATTAAAAAATCACTTGAATTTTTTTATCAAGTAAACTATACTTAACACTTACTTGCATAGGCCCATAATTTGTATTCCCTCAATGCAGTAACCAATTCCGTTAGGGTCATCAAACAAGGATTTGAAACGGTAACATTGTTGGAGTTAATAGCGTCAACGGTTGATTGGAAATCATTAGCCAAACTGTTACCATAATCCTTAAAGGCATCTTCGAGAGATTTCCATTCTTCTAAAACTAATTTCGGCTGATATATATCAAGAGGCAAGTCGCTTAAATAATGCGCGTTTCCTTGCCATACTATCAACAAATGAATAAAAAAAAGTTTTATAATAATTTTTAGCATAATCTTAGCAATATTTTCGAGCTCCTTCCAAACGTGGACTTAAACTTCTATATAAGAGTTTATACATATATGTTCAATATATATACGCTGTTTTCAATTTGCGAGGAAAAAAAAGGGGTGAAATTCAAGTTTTCACATATTTGACTCACATTCTAAAACTTAAAGGGATGGTAGCGTTAATTTTTACTACCACCAGTTTTGAAGTTCAGAAGGAAACTTTTATAGATATAAAATTATTCCTAAATATAAATGGAAACATCTTAATAAAAAATAAATGACCTCTTATTACAAAATAAGCATATAGTTAGTCTTAAAATCGTGGACTACTAAGATTTTAGATGCGATTTAGCAGACGCGACTAAACCAATGGCGGGTGGCGCAGTAGTCCTCGTTTTTAAGAGTAAATAAATACTAATTAATTTGTAATAAGAGATCATATACTTTTTAAATATTTTATATTTAGAAAAAGACCGTTGTTTTAAAGTATAATGTTATGTTACCTGAACTTTTCCTTTGAATTCATGAAAATGTGAAAATTGAGACAAAGATGTTAAATACTTGACAGTTCAATGGAAAATAAAATTAAAAGGCCGTTTGACTGTGTTAGGACGTCATAACGGTATATCCTTTTGGTGTAATATTTCTTTAGTTCATGTCTGAATATATATATGAATTTTAATTAAAAATTCTTTTTCGATAAAAAATGTAATGATAAATCGATACGCTACAATCCCTTTACATAAAAACATAATTGAGCTTATTAAATGAAATTCAAAAAATTAAAATCAGGTCATAAAAAAAATATTAAAACAAATATTTGAGCTTGTGAAGTAAATTATCGAAAATGATATGAGAGAGTATATACTGCCGTATACGCCAGTAAATATACGCCAGTTCGCTGACGTATATTCACTGGCGTATACGGCAGTGGGTGTGGCGGATGGGAGGGGGGTTCATTATTCCCCCTCTTTTTATTCTTCTCTCTAGGCGGTGGCAGTCTGCAGGCAGGGGAGAGGCGCATTGCTATGGGGGGGGGGAATTGATAACGTCACGTATCACGTGATGGTGTTGGCGAGAATTTTGAACTTATTTTATAGTGTATTGGTATGACGTCACGTAATTTATTGGTGTTGAAGGCGCACAGTGTCCATAGTGGTATTATTTCGGTGTATTTTTAGAATATTGTGTCTATTTAAGATATAATTTACGGGTAATTCTATAGGTTCATTATGCCCTTGCTACACCCAACCTTCCCGCAAAGTTATTCTTTGTTTGATTTTGAGGTCTCTGCATGTATGCTTATGCTTATGTTATCCTAAAGAACTAGTTTTGATTGAGATAAGGTTTACGTAGTTTATTGAAAATTAAGCTACGGCTCGGTTCTACGGTGCTCATGTTTTGTATTGTTATTATTTGGTGTATCTTTAGGGTATTGTGTTCATTTAGGGCATGATTTATATAGGTTCAGTAGGCCCTTTCTACACATACCCTTCTAGTACTGTTATTCTTTGTATGATTTCGAGGTCCCTCCATGTATGCTTATGTCATACTAAAGAACTAGTTTTAATTGAGATATGTTTACATTGCAAAAGGGTACAAATTAAGTTACGACGCGGTACTACAGTAGGGTGTTATAGTTAGTAAACGAAATACAGGGTAAAAACAATAATACAATTTAATACCATAAACGTGGTATTACGGGAGTTTTTGCACAATTTAGTAGTTGATTAGAAGCTAAAATGAAGCAGTACTGCTAAAACATCATAAATAAAATTTGATTCACATTAGTTTTAATACGAATTTGGAGAATAAGTACAATTACTTGAGTTAAAATGCGAAATATTACTAATAAAACATCAGAAAATACGAATTACATAGAATACAAGGTAAATAAGCACAATACTAGTATTTAAATTAAAAATTCTCATAGTATTGACTGAACGATATATTTTTTCATACGCGCTAAAATATTGATATACAGTTAAAATGCGCAATCACTACTAAAAAACATAAAAAAATACGAATTACAATGGTTTTGATAACAAACAAATTTACTAAAATGTAAAATTAATACTACTTCAAAAAAATCGTACTTTTATACGTATATTACGAGATGATTAAGCACCTATATTGACATATACCTTCATAGAAAATAGAACAATATTACTACACGAGAGATTATTAAGTACATATATACCCATGTACCTTCATAGAAAATATAGAAATACTACATTTCACGATGATTAAGCAAATGTATTGACATAAACATGTACCTACAATACTCGTAAAAAACTACAATGGTTATTATATGATTTTAGTACAAATATTAGGCTAGTTATTAAACTAAAATGTTCACAGGATTGACGAAAAAATATATTTTTTCATACACGATTAATTACTGATATACGATTAAGGATAAAAATATGGAAATATTACTAAAAAAACGTTACTATAATTATCATCAAAAACTAAAAATTACACTTATACAATAAGTATACTAATTTTTAAACTAAAGTGCTAACATATACTAATTAAAAAAAAAGCTTACTAAATGCAAAAATATTACCAAAAATGATGCGTATTCTTTAAAATATTGTTACATGTTAATAGTTGAAATACGTTAATATTACTATAAATAATACTTGAGATACTAATTAAAAGCAGCTATCGAAATATACACAAGTAACTTATGTGGAAAATGTCAACGATTCTAGTTAATATAACCGTAGGGGGTAGTTTTATAGTCAGATATTATTCTAACTTTATCCACTACGACCTGATATGTTTTGGTCTGATCGATAGTGATCAGAGTGTGATCTTGCAGACGTCTGATTTGTGGGCCAATAGGCACTTGAACCGAGTTCAGTAGAGGTTCACCTTCATTGTTTACTCCCAGTAGTTTCTTCATAGTTTCAAAATTTATATAATTTTCAGTAGAGGCGTTTAAATAAAAGCCTTTAACTTTGATAATGTTAGTTTTTTGCCCGTTTTAGGGTCGAGAATGTCCATAGAATAGTTCTTGGGTCCAGCACTCCCCCATTCACAAATATAGGCATCCTGTCCATAAGATTCTAATTCATTTTTGAGCTCCCCTAAATAATCGCCAGTGGGTAGCAAATGAGTGCCATCTGGTGAGAGGTACACTAAACTATCCGTGTTATAATAAAAACAAAGGTCACCGACCTTTTCAAGATGTTTTAGTAAATGTAATCGTGCCATAGCTGTTGTGAAACAAGCGATAACTACGTTTGTGTGTTTGTGTACGATCTCATTTTCGAGAATGTGTTCGTATTTTACTAGTACTGTGTTTTCGTTGATTGTTAGTAGACTTTTAACCTCTATATCCGGATTTAGTTTTAATCCGTATAATCGGCAAGCATCTTTGATTATTTCGGTAGAGGTGTGTCTTGTTTTTTGGCCGAATTTACCCCAAAAAGAGTTGAGCATAAGTTTGCTAAGGCATCTCAGGCCTTCATTTTTCTCTACTTTAGTGATATCTAGTTCGACGCCCTCTTCGTCTTTGAAACTTTTGACATAGTTCTCCTTATCTTCTTGAGTCTGACAATCCGGCGCGAAGCCGCTAGCTTGGGTTTTATACTCTAAAAAGGTATTAACGTAATCTTTAAACAGTCCTCCCTGTTTTGTTTTGGGATCGTACTGTGTGACTTTGTATGACCAAGCCTCGTACATTCGTGTGATTGTGTAACCATTCTCTACTGCATGACGTAACTCGTCGACTACCCATGTGCCTCGCAATTCTCTTTTTTCAGGAGTATGTTCGCAATCACCTTGGAACTGGGTTTTACAACATAATGGAAATGTTAATTTTCCATTAATACGAGCAGGCAAGACAGGATGAATTAGGTTTGGCGCCGGTAAGACGTCACATTTAAGAAGTCCATCAAACGAAAATACATCAGGAAAGTTGTCTAGTATGATTTCGGGATGTCCTATAGGTATCTTGGTGGTTTTGTTAATGAAAGGGTATAAACTCGTGAAATCGACGTAATGAATACGCTCTGATCCTGTTGTTTTATGGTATAATTTTGTAGCGCAACATCTTCCTCCGAAGAATGCCTCGCGAGGGTCCAATCTTTTTACTATTTTAGGCTTAATGTCATGACATTTAAAAAACTCTATTATTTCTGGTTTATTCGCTTTTTCATTCTGCCATTCGCACTCCCATTTGATATTTACTTTATAATTGAGGGATTCTAATTTAGCTAACAAATGAATGCTACTAAAATATCTAGAGTTCAAAGTCTGAGCAGGGTCTCCATGCAAAGCCTTGTTTCTGTTTAAAGGAAAGTGTATTTTGCACCCATGATAGAAACACCCCAGTATTCGAATATTTCCTGGTTGATTTCGCAAAAACCGTCTACTTTAAGTTTTTGGATTCTGGTTTCTTTACCTCGAAAGGAGGATTGGATAGATATATTTCGTTTGTGTGCGGTCCACTCAAGCCACTCTATAGCCCCTATTGACTGATTTTCACTAAGTCTATAATAGTTTGCCGGTATGATGCCTATAGTATCGGGTTTAAGATAATTTCGGCGAAACACGTGAGAGCACACGCCAGGAAGAGTAATTGCGCCGCAATTAAATGGATCAACGCCTGTTACTTTAAGCAGTAGTGTACGGAAAGTTAAACATCCTAGGAATAGTAAAATTGTGTCGTTCTCACAATAATAATTGAGTTCCTTCAAGAAGTCGAAATCGCGACCTTTACTATCTTCTGAGCTATGCCATTTTAAGAAGGTATCTAAATTCTTCCTTGTAAAATATTGACAACCATAAGCTTCGATAGGGGGCAGATTACTTTCTATAACATAGTTGGTTTCGCTTTGATTATTAACATAAAATTATGTTCTATTACATTGAATAAAAAATGTGGAAAATACCCTTTGGCTGCATCAGGTATACCAAAAGTAGCTGGAAACTTTGCTAAGGCTACAGGGATGAAATATAAGAATCCAGAAATAGCAGGTTAAACAATTTCATTTCTAATATTCGAGTTCCGTTAATTTTCAAAGATGGAACGAATTTTTCATCCCTATTAATGATTTCTCTAATTATTAATTGATTATCATAATTACTGCCATAGTGAGACAGTATGATGACGTTCCTGACATCGTGTAATTGCATTAAATAATCTAAAAATAAAGCTATGGGATTTCCGCCTGAAAAGCGTTGTTTACGCTTACCAAACTGACTACACATAATGCATTTAAATTTAGGGATGTTTCATCTACGCAATGCTCACAGACTGTTATGCTAACTAACAGGATAGCCTGGTGTTCATAGGCACCTGACCTTTCCTGACACACCTTCTTTGTATACATCTACGTCAAAGAAAATATACATAAGGTTAGGCTGATTGGGTCTAGGCTTCTTAACAGAGGACACTTTCAGGGGTTATCTTTGATAACCTGGATATAACATATGATTGCTCGCGTGGCGTGGTATTTCTTACAGATCTGCCAAAATATCCACCACCACATATGCGTCTCAGTTCTTCGGGAAAAATCGATAATATTTAAACGTCTTTACAGTGAAAAAGGCGTTCACATAGCGACTTTTTATTGCTAGAAGT